>JAJEJO010004578.1:91716-131656 GCA_020662805.1 Glaucomys volans | reverse complement strand
GGAGATAGAAAGATCTCCCATGTTCTTGGATAGGCAGAATTAATATTATCAAAATGGCCATTCTATCAAAGGCACTATATGGATTCAATGCAATTCCAATCAAAATTCCAATGTCATTCCTCACAGAAATAGAGAAGGCAATCATGAACTTCATCTGGAAAAATAAGAGACCTTGAATAGCCAAAACATTCCTGAACAGAAAGAGTAAAGCAGGAGGTATCACAATACCAGACCTTAAATTGTACTACAGAGCAATAGTAACAAAAATGGCATGGTACTGGCACCAAAACAGACAGGCAATGGTACAGAATAGAAGACACAGAGACAAACCCACAAAAATACAATTACCTCATACTAGACAAAGGAGCCAAAAACATACACTGGAGAAAAGATAGCCTGTTCAACAAATGTTGATGGGAAAACTGGAAATCCATAAGTAATAAAATGAAATTAAACTTCTATCTCTCACCCTGCACAAAACTCAACTCAAAATGGATCAAGGATTTAGGAATTAGACCAGAGACCCTGCACCAAATAGAAGACAAAGTAGGCCTGACTCTTCATCATGTTGGATAAAGATCAGACTTCCTTAAGACTTCCAAAGCACAAGAAATCAAAGCAAGAATTAATAAATGGGATGGACTCAAACTACAAAGCTTTTTCTCAGCAAAGGATACAATCAATGATGTGAAAAGAGCCAACAGAGTGGGAGAAAATCTTTACCACATCTACATGCATTTCTTTATAAATTTCCAAAATTTATAAAGAACTTACAAAACTTTACACCAAAAATACAAAGAACCCAATCAATAAATGGGTCATGGATCTGGACAGATACTTTATAGAAGAAGATGTACAGGCAATCAATAAATACACGAAAAAGTGTTCAACATCTCTAGTAATTAGACAAATGCAAATTAAAACAACTCTAAGAATTCATCTTACTCTGATTAGAATGCTATTATCAGGAGCACAAACAACAATAAGTGTTGGTGTGGATGTGGGGAAAAAGGCACACTTTTACATTGCTGGTGGAGTTGCAAATTGGTTCAGTCACTCTGGAAAGCAGTGTAGAGATTCCTCAGAAAACCTGGAATGGACTCACCTTTTGACCCAATTATCCCACTCCTTGGTTTATACCTGACAGACTTAAAATTAGCATACTACAATAATGCAGCCACATCAATTTTTATAGCAGCTCAATTCACAATGGCTAGACTGTGGAACCAGCTTAGATGCCCTTCAACAGATAAATGGATAAAGAAGCTGTGGTACATATTTACAATGGAATGCTACTCAGCCATAAAGAATAATAATACTATGGCATTTGCAGACAAATGGATGGAATTGGAGATTATCATACTAAGTGAAATAAGTCAATCCCCCAAAAAACAAAGGCCGAATGTTTTCCCTGATAAGTGAATGATGATATAAATCTGGTTGGGGCGGGGATTGGGGTTGAGAGAAGAATGGAGGAACTTTAGATTACGAAGAGGGAAATGAGAGGAGGAGGGGGAGGGGATATGAAAAATGGTGGAATGAGACAGACATCATTACCCTATGTACATGTATGATTAACAAGAATGATATGAATGTACATTGTGCACAACCATAGAAATGAAAATTTGTACCCCATCTGTGCACTATGAATCAAAATGAAGTCTGTAAAAACAATAAAAAAAAGACTCATCAGAACTTACCAAATACCTAAGGAAAATCATAAACAATGTGTAAAATCCCTATAGGAATAATTAAAAATGTCTAATAGTCACTAAAGAAAACCTAAGAGGCAGGGGCAGTGGTACATTTCTATAATCCAGTGACTCTTGAGGCTAAGGCAGGATCTCAAGTTGAAGGCTAGCCCGGGCAACTTAACAAGACCATGTCTCTAAATAAAAATTAAAAATAAAAAGTTAAAAAAGGGCTGTGGGTATAGCTCAGTGGTAGAATACGCCTTGATTAAAATCCCCAGTAACAAAACAAATGAAAACAAAAAACAAAACAAATGAAAAGAATCATGGCTGTGAACTAGAGAATTCAAAATTATGAACATGTAAACCTCTCCTCAAACTAACAGTTTTCACAATCCCAATCGATATTTTGTAAGCTTTTTTTTTTAGTGAAACTGGAAAGGTGAATTCTAAAATTTATATAATTCAAACAATGAAAACAATCAAAAGATGTTTTTGGAGAATAATATAGGTGATGATAGGGGTTTATATTATGATTTGTTTTTATCAGCTATCAAAACTACTACAAAGACAAAGTATGGTACTGGTTTAGAGAGTGCCAAATAGCCCAATAGATCAGAATTGCCTGAGATGAGTACTAAGAAACAAACCTATGTATATATTAAATAATTATTAATAGGGATGACATTACTGAGCACTGAAGAAAGAATGGCATTTTCAATAATGGGGCTGGTAAAATGTGAAACTGGATTCCAACCCCTAACCATACATGTAAAAGAAAAATCAAATGAAAAGTAAAAAAGAAAAGAAAACAAACCCTAAACATGAATGGCAAACTATTGAGCTTTTAGAAGAAAATAACTGCATGACTTTGGGGTAGACAGATTATTTAAAATTAAAGCACTAGGGGTGAAGGCTGTAGCTCAGTGGCAGAGCGCTTGCCTACCATGTGTGAGGCACTGGGTTTGATTCTTAGCACCACATAAAAATAAATTAAAAAAAAAAGCATTCTGTCCATCTACAAAAATTTTTTAAAAAAAAACTTAAAGTACTAACTACAAAGGCAAATTCATAAAAGTAAGTATCATTTAAAGGACCCTATACTAAGAAAGAAAAACAGAATGAGATTATTCTGAATATAAAAAAAACTCCTAAAAAATTAAAACAGCCCAACAACAACAAAAATCAAAACAATAAATGATCTGAGAAAAGAGACAAACAAGAAATTCACAACACCTGAAATCTAAATGGGTCATCAATATGAATATGAATATGAAAGGTACTCAACCTAAGTCATACTTAAGGAAAGAATATCAGGTCCAAAGACGTTCACAAGAAGCACCTGAAATATTGCCAAAAATAAAAAGATTGACACCTAATACTGATAGACATCTCAGCCTACAAGAACACATATGAACTGATATCATGAATAAATAAGAGTTGATTGGTATTAGGTGAAGATTTACATATCTGTTCTTCAGTAAAAATCCCTCAGGACTTATAAACAGCAAGATAAACATTTCCAAAACCAAGAAACATTTCAAAAGCACAGCAACAACAGAATGGAAAAATTGTGGTATATCTGCATAGTGCACTATCATACAGCATAAAAAATAATGAAACATAGTTAAATGGATGGGCCCTCCCCCTTCAATGTTAAAATAGCAAGAAATAAAACATACTATTTATCATTCCTTTCACAACACAGCATCCACCAACAGACACCACCAAGTTATTATCTGTACCATAAAGTTAGTGAAGGAAGTTAACAGAAGTGGGTAAAATGATTTTCCTCTATAGGAGAGGAAAGGGGTGATGAAAAGGGGGAACACAAAGAACTTCTGGGGAAAGGGCAATGTTGACTCCTGTTGGTTACATGAGTATTCACTTAAATTGGTAGCAATATGTGTGTTTCCCTCACAATTTTTAAAAAGTTTAAAGGTCGTAACTTTGGGGGTTGTTGTGTGCTAGGGGAAGGACTTTTAAACCAAACTGAGAAAGCAGGCTGGGAGGAAGGAAGAGCAGTCAGGAGGCAGGTGAAATGACCTTGAGACATAAAATAGTCCTGAACAAGGTATAACAGGGGAAACAGATTTGTAAGACAAAGAAAGTTGATAGAATTTATTGAGGGGAGGGAACTTGGGGGGAAAAAAAGCAAGGAGGAAGACTTAACTTTCAGGTACTTTCAAACTTTGTTAAAAAAATAATTGGGAGGCTATTAGAGGCTCCAGCAAACCTAGGGTTTTTACTTCAGCAAACCAATAGGACATGACCAACTAACCTCTAACTAGGAACTTTCTTTTTTACTCAAATGTTTTCTTTGTCTTACTTTCAAGATCTTATTGGAAGTGTCTCCTTTCTGCCCACATGGTGGAGCACTAAAATGTTTGCCATTTGCTGCTGCCCAACTCATGAACTGTTGAGTGCTTCAATAAACTCTTTAAATTTCAATTACACCTGTTTAACTACCCATTCTGAATATATAAGAGAGAACATATAAGTAATAAGCTTTCTCACAAATTGAATATTACTTAAACGAGCTGTGCTTTTCAAACTGCTGTCCCAGTTATGATTTTGAAAGACGTAGCACATAAGAATCTCTTACTTCATCTAACTAATTTAGTATCCACTGATCACTCCTACCATTCTCCTCAACCTCTGATTAACCATCATTCTCTCAAACTCTATTAGATTAACTCTTTTATTCCCAATATGAGTAAATTAATATGATACTAATCTTTCAGTGTCTGGCTTATTTCACTTAACATAATAACCTCCAGTTCCATCCATGTTGTCACAATGACAGTATTTCATTTTTTGTTGCTGAATACATTCCCTTGTGTACACATTGTTTTTTTTTTTTTGATTCATTCATCAGATGATGAGACACTTAGGTTGTTTCCATCTATGGCTACAGTGCATAGTGCTACAACACAGGAGTGCAGTCTCTTTAGCATACTGATTTCATTTCCTCTGGAAAAAATACCCAGGAGGAGTATTGCTAGATCATATAGTAATTCTGTTTTTAGTTTTTTTTAGGAGACTCCATTCAGTTTTCTACAATGACTATACTAATTTATATTCCCAATGACAGGATGTAGGGGTTCTCTTTTCTCCACATCCTCACCAGCACTTGTTACCACTTTTTCTTAAGAGCCCTTTTTTCTTTTCTTTTCTTTTCTTTTCTTTTCTTTTCTTTTCTTTTCTTTTCTTTTCTTTTCTTTTCTCTTCTTTTCTTTTCTTTTCCGGTGATAGCTCTGGTGATCAAATCCAGGTCCTCATATACACAGGCAAGGACACTATCACTGAGTCAAATCCCCAGTTCAATAATAGCCATTCTTACTGGTGTGAGGTAATATCCCATTGTGTTTTGATTTGTATTTCCCCATTTAATGATATTGAGCATTTTTTCATGTCCCTGTTGGCTCTCTGTATTTCCTCTTCTGAGAAATTTCAGGCCCATAGCCTAGCTGTGCTTTGGTTGCCAAAGGACCAAAGATATCCTGAGACAGTGTGTGAGACAGGTTTATGGAAAACTACTTACAGGGAATGTTCAGTGGTGGTGGGCTGGACAAGTAGCACCCCTGTCCTCAAGGTATTTTGCCACAATGTCCAGGGATGGTCAACTAGACTAGTAGCACATGTTTGGCTCTGCACACATTACCACAGGGAGAGGGATTTTATAGGTTAGGCTACATAAATGTGACATCATCAGCTCACTCTGTCCTATGACCAGTGTTACAAAGAACTTGGCACATGCATAAGAAAGCAGCTTTCTACTTATAACACTATGCTATCTCAGTTTCTAATATGTGTGAGAGTCAAGTATTATTTAAGATAACACTCACTTGAACATTCAGGACCAGGCCCACTTTCACTGTTCCCTTAACTTGGCTAAATTCTTGGGAAAAGAAAGGGATGTTCCAGGGACATAATGTTTTACTATCCTTTTTTTGGTCAAGAATGATGCAACTTTCTCTTTTGGTCTATCCCTCATTTTTAAGTCAGGTTACTTTTGGGGGGTTTGTTTTTGAGTTCCTTGTACATTCTGGATATTAACCCTTTGTCAGGTATATAGTGTGAAAACATTGTCTCTCATTCTATTGGTCGTCTCTTCTTTCTGATGACTGTTTTCTTTACTGTGCTGAACTTTTTAGTAAGACATAAGTAATCCCATTTCTTTATTTTTGCTTTTCTTTCTTGTGATTTTGGGGTCTTATCAAACAAACAACAACAAAAGGAAAAAAAAAAAAAACCTTGTCCATTCTAATATCTTAAAGAGTTTCCCTTTTCCTATTGTTTTCTTTAATTATACTAGTCCTGCAGCAAGTTCTTTTTATAGTACTCCAAGAGTTATAACAAAAATCAGGAGTTACCTGTTCAAGCTTGTAATACAAGATTGATAGATAATCCCCATCCAAATCTCTTTCCCTTCTCAAACTACTATGACTTAATTCTTTTAGTTTTCCTTTAAATCAAACTTTTTTAAAAAATTTGAAACCAGGGGTGTTTAATCATTGAGCCATATCCCCAGCCGCCCTCCTCCTCCTCCTTATTATTATTATTATTATTATTATTATTATTATTATTAAGACAGGATTTCAGTAAATTACCTAGGCTGTCTCTGACCTTGCAATCCTCCTGACTCAGCCTCCCAAATCGCTGGGATTATAGGCATGTGCCATCACACCTGGCTTAAATCAAACATTTTATGTATTATGAACTTTTGATTATATTGGCAATTGAGCTACAGAGCATATTAAAACTATATCCCATTTTCAAACAGTTTCATTCTTGGAATTAAGAGTTGCTTGCATTTTTTTCCTCTCCTTTGCTTACGTTTAGGTATTTATCACTAAATCAGCATAATATTTTCCACCAGAAATGCAAATCCCTTTTGTAACATATACAGATATATCAAGTAATCCATGAGTTTTATATTCATTCCATCAAAACTATCCTTGGAAATCTGAAGTCCTTCTTACAGCTCCAGTCTTTCTCAAGCCTACTGCACTCTGCCATCCTGGGACTTTCCTTCATAATTATCCTGGAAATTCCTCTGACTAATGATATCAATATCATTATGTTTTATGACAAATGAAATATAAATGGTTTCAAAATAACCATACCAATATAACTACTGGTGTTTACACTAAATAATCTTAAATATAAGATTTCTAGCTAGGAACAGTGGTGCATACCTATAAACCCAGTTACTCAGGTGACTGAGGCAAGAAGACAGTAAGTTCAAGACCAGCCTTAGAAACTTAGCTAGATCCTGTCTCAAAATTAATAAAAGAGCTAGGGATGTAATTCCATAGTAGTGTGCCTGAGTTCAATCCCTAGTAATACACACACACACAATGTAAACATTTTTTGTGCTTAGGATATAGCACACTAGGAACACTGTGTGTCAGTGTTTCTAAAAACAGTTAAATCAGTTTTTAAAAATTCTTTGTTGATACAACCATCTGTTTGATATGTAACAATGTTCATTTGATTTGGAGGGGCTGGTTAAGAGGACAGATGACTTATTTGATTTTGAGGTTTTTTTTTTTTTTTTTTTTTTTTTTTTTTTTTTTTTTTTTGGTTCCAAAGCCAGGACTGCAATGTAAGTTTTATTACAGTGGTCTAATTTTCATTCCCAGTTCCTTCTTTTGTTCTCCTTTGCCCCCACTGGTAGCCATTTTTGGCTTTGAATTTACCCTTCCACCGTTTCTTTTTAAATATAAGCATATATTTATTTTCTCTCACCTTTCAATTTTCTTTTTTCCAGTGCTGAGAATTGAACCCAGGGTCTTACAAATGAGGTAGGCAAGGGCTCTACCACTGAGCTACATCTCCCTGCCCTCTAGGCCCTTTTAGTGGATGGGACTAAAACACACACACACACACACACACACACACACACACACACATTGTGCCCTACCTTCCACAAAAGGTAATGTAAAATATATATTTTCCTGCACCTTTTCATGCCCACTTGTATTCCTGAAATTCAACAGATAGCAGTACATCTATGCAGTCATATTCCAAAGTTTATTCCACTAGTCATCTACTGCTGTAATACCAATCTTTCATTATCACCAACAGTACTGACTCAAAAAGTATTGTGCATCTTATTTAAACTTTTGCAATTGTTACCTCTGACATATATTCCTAGAAGTAGAGGTCCAAGATCAACAAGAAAGTGCATTTGCAATTTTGCTAGATATTACCAAATTCATTTCCATATGGGACTTTTACCATGGAAATGGCAGTAGAGTGAAGTGTCTTACTTTTCTCAGTTTTACCCTCAAAACACAATGCCAAAATATAATATTTATTTGGGGGGGGGGCAAATTTTTAAAAGTTTTCTTCGATTCTCAACAAGAAGCCACATGCACTACAGTACATGGGAGGTTGAGGCAGAAGGATTGCAAGTTCAAAACCAGCCTGGGCAACTTAGGAAGATGATTCTCAAAGCAAAAAAGAGGGCTGGAGACGTAGCAGCTCAGGAGTAAAGCACCCTGGAGTTTTATCTCTAGTAACTAACCCCTCCCCCCACCACAATTTCTTACAAATGTTCCACATGGATTTACCAGAAAAATGGATCTTACTATCTTTTACTGCACATGTTATTAGATCCTCAATAGCCTTATGAAATTTTTTCTACTTGATCATAAACCAAGATGGATTGTAGTCCTTAAGATTATTAATATGGCTAGGAAGGGTGGAGCATGGCTCTAATCCTACTGGATTGGGAGGCTGATGTTGGAGGATCACAAGTTCAAAGCCAGCCTCAGCAAAAAGGCACTAAGCAACTCAGTGAGACCTTGTTTCTAAATAAAAATACAAAATAGGGCTAGGGATATGGTTCAGTGGTCAAGTGCCCTTGAGTTTAACCCCCGGGATCTGCCCTCCCACCCAAAAAAGGATTATTAATATGTTCCTCATCTCTGTGTGTTCCTAATTCTCAACAACTCTCCTGAAACTTACTTTTAAAAAAATGAAAGTTGTCTGGTGGGGGTGTTGCTCAATGGCAGAGTGTTTGTCTAGTTATTATAATGTGTCCTACCTCTTTAATGACTTATGGCCTAAGTTTTACCTTAATCAAAATTGTGAACTCTATTTCATTATATCTGTCTAGCATATCTTTGTTCAACCTCTTATTCAGCCTATCCAAGTCTTTTTGTTTTGTCGCTCTATTTTGTATGGACAGTGCTGAGTTGAATTTTGCCATTAGTTAACCGTGACAAGACTAATATGGTCTCAGTGTTGTCACAGACTGGGTATATAAATTATTTCATTATGTTTGTTTTCTTTGCTCTCTACCCCCTCTCTCCAAACATTTCTTTTTGTATCTAGAAAGGTTTGGGCTTTTGTTCTTTCTAATCTATGATACCCTTAGTTCTCTCTTTGTAGAGACCATCTACTGATTACCAAGTATGAACAATACAGCTCATTTCTTCCTCTCAAACTATTCCCACTCCACATCCCCCAGCAACTATTAAAGTAATAATATTCTTTGATGCTTTGGTTAATTTCTATAAGGCAATCAATGAACCTATTCAGTCAGTCCTTGGTTGTGTGAAATTTATTCACTAGGAGCTTCTTCAGGATGGATTTGTGAACTACATTCCTTATACTCCTGAATAATTGTATTATAGATACAATGTCAGTGTATGTAACAAGTATATACTACTTTGTTACTCCTGATCCCTGTTGTTAGATTCAATCCTACATTTAGAAACAAGATATCCTTATAGAATCTCTTTCCTGTTGCTTTCCTGGCGTAAGATCTCTTTGCTTTAATACACAGTATCATCCTTGGAGAAACGTCACTAAAACACCATGTCCCTGAAGTGCCCTCCTCTCTGTTCCCAAGAACCTAGCCAAGCTAAGGGAATAATGAGAGTGAATCTGAGCCAGAATGACCAGATAAATATTATCATGAAGGACACTGGTTTTGTCTCATGTATGCTGGAAATTAGGGCAAGTTAGTACTATCTGTGGAAAGCAACTTTCTGGCATACGTGCCAAGTTCCCTGGGATATTGGTCATACAATGAGACAAAGCAAGCTAAGCTAATGATGTCACTGCTTCTATTGCCTAACCAGTAAAACCCCTTCCTCATGGTAACTGATATAGAGCTGAGCAAAGTGAAGAGGATAAGTGCTTGTCTAGCCAGCTGCTACTGGACAAATTACAGAAGCAGCATGAGGGACGGAGGTGTTACTTTTTGGCAAAGTACAGGAGATGAAAAATGGCCATATCACCATCAATGCACCCAATCTTGTCTGAAAAACAGGTGCTACTTGTCCAACCCATCACTATTGGGCTTTTTTTTTTTTTTTTTTTTTTTTGCAGTGCTGGGGATTAAACCCAGGGCCCTGAACCCTACCAACTGAGCTGTATCCCCAGCCCCACCATTGGACTTTCTGGTGAAGCAATGAATGTACTGTGAGAAGCAGAGGTGTTCCTTATCCAGACCATTGCCACTGGACATTCCCCACAAGCATTTTTCAATAAAGTTCATGTCTCACAATCCATCTTTGGGTGTCTTCTTTGGTATCTTGACAACCTATCCCACTGCTCTGGCACAACTGGGTTGTGGATAGTATGTACATAAACTCAAAGGCATGATGCTTTGTAAACAAATAGATCAATAGGACAGAACAAAGCTCAGAAATAAACCCAGACATATATCTACAACTTATGTTTTGGGGGTACTGGGAAATGAACCTAGGGGTGCTTTACCACTGAGCTATATCTCCAGTTCTTCTTTGGGGATATGGAGATCATATATATATATATAAAAAAACCATATATATATATATATATATATATATATATATATATATATATGGGTTTTTTTTTCCCCTCTTTTCTCTAAATTTTGAGACAGGGTCTTGCTAAACTGCCTGGGCGAGCCTCAAAAAAATGATCCTCCTGCTTTGGCTTCTCAAGTCACTGGGATAATAGGCCACTGTGCAAGACTACTACTAATTTTTGATGAAGATAATGCAGTGGAGAAAAGACAGCCTTTACAAAAACAGCACTGGAAAAGATGAATGTTCACATATAAACTTAACTCGGATCTACATACCTCATAGAAAAATTACCTCAAAATGGATCATAAACCTAAATATAAAACTTAAAACTATGAAACTTTGAGGAGAAAATGTCGTTAGATAAAGATTTCTTAGAAATGGCACAAAAGAAAAATTAAACTTCATCAAAATAAGAAATTGGGGCTCTAAGGAGAAACAAACAAGAATGGCACCAAAAAAGCACAGGATAAATAAACTCTTAGTTTTCCAGAAATTAAGAATACTTAAAAATGGGGGCATGTCAAAAGACACAAATATCAACTTGAAAGACCTTCTACTGCCTAAATTGGGATATCTGAGTATTAAAATAATGAAAAGAATGGCTTATAACATATTGAATTAAAAAAAAAAACTTCATAAACTTATGAAGATAGGCAATAAACAGAAAAGGTTACCTGTACAATAGACAATCAACTAATATGTGTAGAATGATAGTAAAAAATCATCACTTCACAATAGAACAATAATAACTGATAGAAATAAGAATCATCAGTGAGTATCAATCCATGTTTTTTTGGTAAAAGAATATTCATGCAAACCCAAATTATTTCCTAGAGAGTTACATACTAACCACAAAGAGGTAGTGAGATGTCTTTCAAATGGAAAAATCTGGTAGTAACACCTTAAACAAGCGATCAAAACCAACACTAATAATGGGACAAACTGGCATTCATGTGTTTCCTCATGCAAAGTTCTGAAAAAGACTATATCTAAGAAGAATTTTTTACCAAAGGCATAATACCAGAACTTGTTGGAGAAGGCACAGCCAGACTCACTGTAGTGCTATATCTGGGGAATTAGAATTTCCCATTTTTCTTTTTGAAACATGCCCACAAAACTCAACCAATGGAACTTGCTGATAATTGCTCTGGACACCCCCTCCCACCACCACCACCACCAAAATTATTTCCCACTCCTAAATAAGTATGCTTTGAAGGACATTATTAGAACAACCAGCAAAATGTGACTATGGTCTATATATTAGATAGCAGTGCTGTACCAAGGTCAAATTTCCTGAATTTGATAAGAATATCTTTAGCCTGGCATGGTGGAACATGCCAGGTACTCAGAAGGCAGAGGCAATAGGACTGCAAATTCAAGGCCAGCTGGAACAACTTAGGGAGACCCTGTCTCAAAAAAATAACCCGAAAAACAAATGGCTGGAGGATGTAGCTCAATTGTAGAGTGCTTACCTAGCATGTATAAGGCCATGGGGATCGAACCCAGTATACCACTAAAATATTTAAAACATACACCACACACATCAAAATTCATCAACCTAAACATTTTAAATATGTGCCATTTATTGTATGTTAATCTTACCTCAATAAAGCTTTTGAATTTTTTTTTTTTAATTTCTATTCTTGACATGTTTAAGGCTGTAAGGTCATGATGTCTGCAACTTACTTTCAAATGTCACCTCCAAAATAAACCAACAAGTATACATAAAAGTGAGAAATAGAATGTGGCAAAAATCTAGTAGCCTTAGGAAGGCTCACAATAACAATACTCCTAAATTTTTACATGTGATCTTTATACTTGAAGATCCATCTGGCTAGATACAAAATCCTCAATTCACATTTTCTTTCTATTGAAAAAATCTTAAAATCTTTATTCCTTTGTCTTCAAGATTCAAGGGCTGCTGTTGGGGAGTTGAAAGAGTGTCTGATGCTATTTCCATTTTAAGTGATCGTCACTTTGTATGGATGCTCAAAGTATTTTCTTTTTCTTTAAAGACCTGGAACGTTTTGCTCCTGGCTATCCCATTTCAATTCTCCTTGACACATAGGTTGCCCTTTTAATACGGATATATACCTTTAAAAAAAAAATCTTGAATTACAATGTATTTATTTTAGTTTTCAGTTCCTTTATTTCAGTACTCCTCAGGTACCTTTATAAGAATCTACGTATTTATGAGTAGGTGTATATAAGATTGTCAGTTCTATGAATCGCTTTTATAGCTTTTCATTTCTTTTCCTTTGTCCTTTTCTATCCTTTATTTCTTTTACAGCACTTTCTACAGTATCTCTTCATTGAAGAACCTTCTGCTTCATCTTCACTTCTGAAGGTATTTCTATTCATTTCTTTTTCTTTTCATGTCCTACATAGTATGGCTATCTTATTTCTAAACTTTTCTAATGTTGGTTAATGCTGGATTTTCAAAGCACACTTTTTTATTTTCATAGTTCATCTTGTAGAAATAATTTCATTACACCTCTGCATTAAGGCTGAGGTGTACTTGAGCTGAGCCAAATATTTCCATTTCTCTAGGTCTGTTACTCATAGAGCTGTTGCCCTCTTTTTAAATTTTCTGGTATCTTTGAGTGGTGTAAGACACAGTACTTTCTATAATTCCTATTATAGTCAAGCATTTTTTTCCCTACTTGTAAGAACAGTTTTGATGTAAGGGTTATAGATTCAGAATTCCAGAGTTTCCTCTAATGTAATTATCAACAAGTATTTAAGCCCCAGTACCTTAGCATAACTACTTCTCTAATACTTTGAGACTTGTTTCCACCAATGTCTTCCTGCACTTTGATCTGAGCCTTCTCTCTTCTTTATTCCCAGATTCCTACCCTCCTCAGTCTGTTTATTTGCAACTGTTTACTCCCAGTGTGGGGCTCTGTTCTTTCCCTGAATGTTTCCAAGCACTTCAGGACCTGGCTGTCTTAGTCAAATCAGACTTTCCTGTGTTCTCACCTGGGAACTTGAACCAGACATGTTCCCCTCCTTGTCACAACTATCGTTCCCAAACAACTTCATCGTATCCTCCATTCTGAGGTACTACTTTATTTTTATTTTTTATTTTTTATTTTTGGAACCAGGGATTGAACTCAGGGACACTTGGCCACTGAGCCACATCCCCAGCCCTATTTTGTATTTTATTTAGAGACAGGGTCTCACTGAGTTGCTAAGGGCCTCGCTAAATTGCTGAGACTGGCTTTGAACTTGCGATCCTCCTGACTCAGCCTCTCAAGTTGCTTGGATTACAGGCGTGCACCACCACGCCCGGCTCATTCTGAGGTACTACTTTCTGTGTTATTTGTTGGTAACATCTAGATCGTCTGATTCTTGGTACCATTAGAAGTCTTTTTGAAGCCAGACATGGTGGCAAGCCTTGTAATCCCAGCTACTTGGGAGGCTGAGCTGGATAGACCATAAATTCAAGAAAGCCTGGAGAATTTAGGCTGTATCTCAAAATGAAAAAAAACAAAAAGGGCTGGAGTATAGTTTAGTGGTGAAGTGCCCTGGGTTCAATCGGAAGTCAAAAATTAAGTCCCTTTGAATTCCTTGGCCCTGCTCCAACATAGTTGTTATTCCTAGATGAATCTTAATATTATGGATAATTTCATCACATTCACTTTTATTTTAGTATTTAAAAAGTCATGCTTACTAATATTCCAAAACAATGCTATTTGAAGTGGACATTTGCTGTTGTCAAGTCCTTAATGAGACCAGGAGCTTGTGTCAGAACGGAAACCAACCAAGTCACTAAACACAATCTTGGATGACACTGGTTTATATTCTGTAGCAAACTCCTTTTCTTAATTAATTTTTTAATTTGTTCTAATTGGTTATATAAGACAGTAGAATGCATTTTGACACTCTGTGCACAAATGGAGCATAACTTCTCATTTCTCTGGTTGTACATGGTGCTGAGTCACACCAATAGTGTAATCATACATGGATATAGGGTAATATCTGTCTCATTCTACTGTCCTTCCCATTCTCACTGCCCCACAGCTCCCCTCACTCCCCTCTGCACATCCAAAGTTCCTTCATTCATCCCTAACACCATCCCCCCCATTATGGATCAACACCTGCTTATCAGAGAAAACATTCAGCCTTTGGTTTTTTAGGATTGGCTTATTTCACATAGCATATTCTCCAGTTCCATCTATATACCTGCAAATGACATAATTTCATTCTTCTTTAAGGCTGAGTAATATTCCATTGTGTATATATACCACATTTTCTTTATCCATTCATCTGTTGAAGGGCATCTAGGTTGGTTCCATAGCTTAGCTATTATGAATTGAGCTGCTATAAACATTGATGTGGCTGCATCACTGTAGTATGCTGATTTGAAGTCCTTTGGGTACAGACTGAGGAGTGGGATAGCTGGGTCAAATGGTGGCTCCATTTCAAGCTTTCTAAGGAATCTCCACATTGCTTTCTAGAGCGGTTGCACCAATTTGCAGTTCCACCAGCAATGTATGAGTGTACCTTTTCCTCATGTCCTTGTCAACACTTACTATTGCTTGTATCCTTTTTTACTTATTGTTTGTTTATTGGTTGGTTAGTTGGTTGGTTTTATTTGGTTAATTATGACAGCAGAATGCATTCTGATTCATTGTACACAAATGGAGTACAACTTTTCATTCTTTCAGACCCATATTAACAGTTTTTGGAACACACTATGAGTAGCACTGCCCTAAAATAACCAGCAGAGATGCTGGATAGCATTTATAAAAAGGCAGATAGGTGTCACTTTAATTCATGATTTCTAGCAGCAAATGGGCCACAATGTGACCTGCAATAACACTACATTTTAATGGTCAGTTTCAAAATTCCACTCCTCAAACCTG
Source organism: Glaucomys volans (assembly GCA_020662805.1). Lineage (NCBI taxonomy): Eukaryota > Metazoa > Chordata > Mammalia > Rodentia > Sciuridae > Glaucomys > Glaucomys volans. Next base: position 116,284 of record JAJEJO010004578.1, on the reverse strand, counting down.
TTCCGCTCATGTTACTCTCTTATTTTCAGCAGGAACCTCACTTTCTACTTACAAGATGGGAGCTCAAAAATGGAAACCTTGTTTACTCTAAAGCTTCGACACTTACACCTCCCTCTTTCCTGCCTTTGCTCCTGTTCACAATAAAGAAAACTTCTGTTTCCTAAAGTTATCAATCCTCCCACCTATGCCTTGAACCAGGTCTTCTCAGAAACCTCACACACTCACAAATCTCTTCTTTTGTATATTTAATAGTTCATCTGAGTGGACCCTTTCCACTTTGACTCACACAGTACTTAAGCTTCTGTGATTTATAAAAAAAGGAAATAAACAAAACATCCTTCTCAACTCCCTATTCTCTCTCCCCTTGGGTACTGCCTTATCCCTTTCTTCCCCTTCAGAGGTAAACTTCTCTAGAGTTGTCTAAACTTTCCGATATCTTTCATCTCCCATTCATTGATTAAATCCACTCCAACCTTGTTTCCTCTTCTCTATCAAAAGTGTTTCTGCAAGATCAACAGATTATCAACCTTAATTTTCTTTTGAAGCATTCTCATATTTGTCCTTGAAGGAACATGACACTATACACTATAATATACTGCTACCTTTGCTCTTTCCCTGACTTTAGTGATGTTGAAAGGCCCCAGCTTCGTGTCTTAAACCCATGACCTAGGTCACTCTACCCAACCCCCCTGGGAAGGTTGCACGACCTGCCCGGAGGTCGTTAAACTGATAAACAGGTTGAGAAAGAACAGGGCGGTTGGGAAAGAACAGATCATTGTCTGAAAACAGGAACTGATAAGCAGGAACCATGAAGATAGCAAAAATTTCCGGGAACATAGTACGAAAAACAACCGTACCCTTTAGGGACCTATGTGCTGGATTCAAAATAGCCAATAAGAAACCTGTTGCTTACCGCGTGTGCGAAACCTGCCCCTTTACCCTATAAAAAACCTGTACCCCAAAGCCCGGTGTGCCAGTTCACCGAAGCTCCAGCTGAGGTCTTGCTGAGCACCCGCAGGCGCCTGTGTACCAATAAACAGCCTCTTGCTCTTGCAGCCAGTGTCTTCGCGTGATCTTCCTTGGACAGGGGGACGGAGGGTCTTTCAATGTCACATCTTCCTGGCTTTCCCCAACTTCATCTTCAAGTCTCCTTTATAGTTCCTTTCCTAATAAGTAGCTATTGTTGCAGGTGATTTCCTCACTCTATTATCCAGAATAGAAGAGAGGAGATCAAAAGAAAAAACAAGGAGACAAAAAGGGTCAGAGAAGCAGGAGAACTCAAAATATGGATAAAAATGCTAAGCAGAAATGATCAATAAAAGCAAGTTACAAGACCAGTAAGGTGGAGAAAATTAGACAGGAAGAAACAAAATCAACATGTACCAGTACAAAGACACAGACTCTAGAAATCTCATGTGCTGTAGGTTTCCCTGGTTATGCTTCATGCTAAATATAGGCAGTCAAAGGATGCCAGGGAGAATATTTTATCCATAATCAAAATAAAATAAAGACCTTCTAGTAGTTATAATTCCTAATCATCACACACACACACACATATATATGTGTGGAGATATATATATATATATATATATATAGATGGACCGTGGCCCCAGACCTATAATCCCAGCAACTTGAGAGGCTAAAACAGGAGGACCTCATTTGAGAGCAGCAATTTAGCAAGGTCCTAAGCAATTTAGTAAAACTCTACCTCAAAATAAAAAAAAGGGCTGGGATGTAGCTCAGAGGTAAAGTACCCCTGGGTTTGATCCCCAGAAAATACTATAAATTTTAAAATTCATGTTAGTCATGACAAGCTTCTTTTTATTGTCAACTAATGCTCTAAGATACAAAATACACTTAAGGCATGGTTGAAGACAGAGTGTATCTATTGATTTCAAAGACCCTTCTTGTTAATTTTGAAATTGCAGGCTCATTTCTTTTTAGATGTGGTTAATCACTGCTGTTAAACTCACAGACTGACTGAGAGCCTATAAAGTGCCAGTTCTGCCACTTTAAAGCTACTTTGTTTGCAAGTGAGTATTACCTTTATCATGGCTGAAAATGAGACTTCAAAGATTCAAATGATTCAAGGCTGGGGGAAAATTACAACTCCATCAATTCCATTCAGGTAATAAAATGAAACAACATGAGACAGCTATGGTTATGACTTTCCACAGGACATGGATCTTCTTGCCAGCTAGTTAAGCATTCAAGTCCCCAGGAATGACAGGTATCCAACCATCCTCACAACTCTGAAAAGTCATCAAATATGAGCGTTCCTGTGGGTACAATGGTACACACTTACAATCCCAGTGGCTAGGGAGGTTGAGGCAGGAGGACTGCCGGTTCAAAGCCAGGCCCAGCAACTTAGGGAGGCCCTCTGCAACTCAGAGAGATCCTGTCTCTAAATAAATATTAAAAAGGGGCCTGGCACAGTGGCACACATTTATAATCCCAGCTTCTCAGGAGGCTGAGGCAGGAGGATTACAAATTCAAAGCCTACCTCAGCAACTTAAGGAGGCCCTAAGCAACTCAGAGAGATCCTGTCCGTGGCTCAGTGGTTAAGTGCCCCTGGGTTCAATCCCCCATAGAAAAAATAATAATAATCTTAAAAAATAACAAAAAACAAAAACAAAACACAACCCTGATACCTCCGGGCTCAACCTTCTCTATTATCCAACTGACAGAGCCTCAAGCCATCAGCACCCAACCATGATTACAGACTTAAATGGAACTACAGTATCTCTAGGATTAACTGGAATTCAAGATCGCTTTTCTTGCTATTGTATACATGCCCCGATTTAGGTACTTTCCAGGCTGCTGAAATTGAGGGACTTTTATGAGCCACCTCCTTATGGGACTTCCCTAGAAAATAAGATTAGGGGTTTTATGCCAGAAGCTTGGTAAAAAATTTACCATAAAAATGTCTGTCTTTTAGTTAAAAACATTAAAATCAATAAACCAACAGGCCTGGTGGAGCAGGCCTGTAATCCCAGTGACTTGGGACGCTGAGGCAGGAGGATCACAAGTTCCGAGCTGGCCTCAGCAATTTAGTGAGCCCCTCAGCAACTTAGCAAAATCCTGCCTCAAAATAAAAAATGAAAAGGACTGAGGATATAGTTCAATGGTAGAGTATCCCTGGGTTCAATCCCCAGTGTGTGTGTAGGGGAAATCTATAAACCAACCAGGCATGGTGGCACCCACCTGTGAAATCTGAGGCAGGAGGAACACAAGTTCAGGGTTGGCCTGGGCAACTTAGGAAGACTTTGTCTCAATTTTTTTTAAAAAAAGGGGTGGGAGTGGGGGTACCTCTGGGAATGTAGCTCAGTTATAAAGTGCTTGCCTCGCACATGTGAGACTCTGAGTTCCATACCCAGTACAGCAAAAGGAAAAAATAAAAAAATTAAAAATAAATCTATTTATCCAAGTACACATAAATTATGTTAGATGATAGGGTAAAAGAAACAGGGTCTGCATTATAGAAATCCTACTATCTTCAGGGCAACTGTGTACAGTTTGATAAGTTGTATAGTACCAGAGACTGCCTGCCTTGGGGCAAATCGAGGTTAAAATACAGTTCACATTACAATTCTTAAAACATGCATCCTTTGGTTTGCATAAGTTAATGGGGCCTTTTTTTTTTCCCCCCCTAATGCCCATAAAGCTACTCTTTGGGCTTGTGGCAGCCTTGACTCCTCCCCTCAGGATATTCCTTAAACCATATGTGAAATGAAGCCAATTGACATGCTTCTTCTTGTGACAGTGATGATCTGTTATCAAGTACATTATACCTTAATTTCTGAAAATAAGTTCTATTTTTCTGCACTTCAGTGGATTATATTTACTATATAATGTGGCACCCATTCCATTTTCAAGATTATTGGTCTAATATATATTAAAAGAGCAGGAGTAAAAATTTGAGACAGCAGTCAAGTTTACAGTAAGAAATTTAAGACCCTTGTGCATCTAGATGACAGTTTAACTTGGTAAGGTCTCAATGAAAAATTAAAAAGAAACACACTTTGATTCTTAGATCTTTAGATTTCTGTTTCTTTAATTTTTCTTAGAGACCTCACCAAGTTAAACTGTCATCTAAATGCACAAGGGTCTTAAGTTTCTCACTGTAAACTTGACTGCTGTCTCAAATTTTACTCCTGCACTTCCAATAGTTTGCAAGTCATCCACATATGGGTATACTAACAATGCAATTAAAAGTTCTCTGACATCAACCTCCCACCAGCATAGAGTAACTAGTACAGACTCTCATGAATTATCTGTACCATAACTGAAAAAAATATATGAGGTAACTGTTTTCAGGCAACAGATAATAGGCGGTGAAATACTCTGCAAAAAGGAATACTCAGACTAACCTCCTACCCCCAAATGTCTTTATGCCCTCACCAGGCACTATTTTCTGACCATTGTGCAGGGACTACAGCCAAAGCAGAACACAACTAAAGAGCCAATAAGAATTTAGGGCTATGAACCAGATAGAATATATAGGGCAAAGAACTGCAAAGAAGGAAGCTGAAGAGAGGAAGAGCACCAGTAGTTTATGAATGGTTTTGCCAAATCATTGGCTGAAGGTTACCATGCATATGCAGAGCAAGACTATAGGAAGTTTGACCAAGCAGATGGAGAGAAGCCAAGCAGGAACAAAGAGAAAACAAGAAAAAGATGATAGTCTTAAACTAACATACCAATACTCACATAAATTTGTGAATGGATTTAATAATTAAAAGCAAAAACATGACAGCTTTGATAAAAAAGGACAATGATATCTACACTTTCAATATATAGGACAAAAATAAAAACAGGGAAGCTGAGCATACCTATAATCCCAGCTACTTGGGAGGCTGAGGCAGGAGGATAGCCAGTTGAGGTCGACCTCAGAAAATTAGAGACTCTGTCTCAAAATGAAAAAGAACAAGGGCTAGGGATGTAGCTCAGTGGTAAAGCACACCTCGGTTCAACCCCTAGTAACACACACATACACACATACACCAATTTAAAAGCATGGAGAAAAATATCATTCAAGCAAATGAAATAAGAAAACTGGCAAAGCTACAATATCAAATAAAGTAGCCTTCATGACAAAGTAGTATAAGAGAAAAAAGGGCATCTGTCATGTTAGAAAGAGCAGGCAACCAGTAAAACAAAGTCTCAAAATACTGATAGCAAAAACTAACCAGATTAAAGGAATAAACAAATTAATAATCACAATTAAAAGTTTTAACATTCTTTTCTCCATAATGGAAAGGGATAGACCCTTTCAAAAACTAAGAATATAGCTGGGCAAGGTGGCACATACCTGTAATCCCAGCAGCTCAGGGGGCTGAGGCAGGAGGATTACGAGTTCAAAGCCAGCCTCAGCAAAAGCAAGATGCTAAGCAACTCAGTGAGACCCTGTCTCTAAATAAAATACAAAATAGGGATGGGAATGTGGCTCAGTGGTTGAGTGCCCCTGAGTTCAATCCCTGGTTCTAAAAAAAATAAATAAGAAGAATGTAACTGGGCATAATGCCCCACACCTATAATCAGAGCAACTAGAGAAGCTGAAGCAGGAGGATTCCAAGTTCATGGCCAGCCTGGGCAACTTAGAAAGGCCCTGTCTCAAAATAAAATATAAAATAGGCTGGGAATATAGATCAAAATATAGTACCCATGGGTTCAATCCCCAGAACCAAAATGAATAGATAAATAAAAAATTTGTATAGAGTTGACACTATCAACTGACCTGACACTTATAGAACACTAACCCTAATAACTGGAAAACTTAAATTATTTTCAGATGCAAATAAAACGTTCATCAAAATAGACAATGCACTAAGACAAAATATCTCAATAAATATCAAAAGAGTTAAATTTTACTGAGTATGCTTTCTTTTTTCTTTTTCTTTCTTTTTTTTAAAAAATTTTTTTTTGAACCAGGGATTGAACTCAGGGACACTTGGCCACTGAACCACATCCCCAGTTCTATTTTGTATTTTGTTTAGAGACAGGGTCTCACTGAGTTGCTTAGCGCCTCGCTAAGTTGCTGAGGCTGGCTTTGAACTCGTGATCCTCCTGATTCAGCCTCCCAAGTCGCCTGGATTACAGGCGTGCGCCACCACGCCCGGCACTGAGTATGTTTTCTGATCATAAAGAATAAGCTATCCACATACCTACAAATTAACATACTGTTTCTATTTTTCTTTCTTTCTTTCTTTCTTTCTTTCTTTCTTTCTTTCTTTCTTTCTTTCTTTCTTTTTTTTTTTTTGCAGTGCTGGGGATTGAACCCAGAGTCTTGCACATGCTAGGCCAGGAACTCTATTATTAAGTTACACCTCCAATCTTTATTTTAAGACAAGGTCTTGCTAAATTGTCCAGGCTGGCCTTGAACTTGCCATCCTACTGCTTCAGCCTGAGTAGTTTGGATTACAGCCTGTACCACCATACCTGGCTCCTACTTCTATGCAACCCATCAGTCACAGAATAAATCACAAGAGAAATTAAAAAGTGTTTTGAATGTAATGTTAACAAAAACACAACACAAAATTTGTTCCAAGAATTAACACAATATTTGCAGAGAAAATTATGTGTACATCTAGAAGAGAAATAATAAAGCCAAAAGTTAGTTGGCAAACCCCTAGTAACTAAGAAAAATATGAATTATAAATAATAAATAATAAAACAGAAGAGTTTGCAGGTTATGATGGCATGTGCCTATAATCTCAGTGACTTGAGAGATTGAGATAGTAGGATCAAAAATTGGAGGCTAGCCTGGCAATTCAGTGAGACCCTATCTCAAAAAATAGGGTTGGGCTACTACTCAATAGCTGAGCCTATTGCCTAACAAGCATGAAGCCCTGTGTTTGATTGCCAGTACCACCAAAAAACAAACAAACAAACAAACAAATAAAAACAAAAAATGGATTTTTTTCCCTCAGGTCTTAAAGACATTAAAAATTGTTGCCTGGAAAACATAGTGAGACCATGTCTCAAAATAAAAAACAGGAGAGGATGTAACTCACTTGCCTAGCATTCTGAAGCCCTGGGTTTAATCCCCAGTACTTCAAAAAACAAACACAGTAACAAAAGAAAATCATGTATTAGCTAAATGACTAGATAGAGCAGAAGAAAAATAGACCATATATACATGATCAGTTGATTTTTTTAACCAAAAAAAAAAAAAAACGAGAAAAGAATTATTCTCAATGAATAGTGCTCTAACATATGGTTAAAACTATGAACTCTACCTTACACATACACACACACACACACACACACACACACAAATTTCTCAAAATGGATTACAGAATATAAATATTACAGAACTAAAACTATAAAAATACTGGAAAAAGTGGAGAAAATCTTACTTAGTAAACCTGGGTGAGGCAAAAAACTGTTAGGACACAATCACTAATCATGAAAAAAAATGATAAATTGGACTTAAAATTTAAAACTTTAGCTCATCAAAAGACATTAAGAAAATGAATAGGCAAACCACAGAGTGAGGATGTTGAACAACAACAAACCCACTTGCAATACATGTATCTTACAAAGGACAAGGATTCAAAAATACATCATTTTTACTTTTCTATAAAAATATGCAAGACTTAAATAAAAATCTTACTAAAAAGATGCAAGCATTACCAGTAGGCACAGGAAAAGAGGTTCATCAGCAAAATGAAAACTCAAACCATTATACAGTCTTGCACACCTTACAATAACCAGAATTTAAAAGACAAAATACCTAAACTGGTAAGGATGTGAACCAACTCTGGTGAGAACTGTTGGAGGGAGTGTAAAACAGTGTACCAGTGTAAACATACATTTATCATACAAACAAGAAACTTCAACTCTAAGTATTTACCTAAGGAAACAAAAACACAGCCACACCAAGACTTGTATACAAATATTTATACAGTATATCTCCCTTATCCATGAGGAATAACTTCCAAGACCCCCAGTGAATGCCTGAACCAACTCCTATATACTATGTTTTTGTCTGTACCCATGTACCCACAATAAAGTTTATTAAAGTAGGCACAATGAGAGATTAAACAATAATAATAAAATACACTGTAGAACAATACACTGCAGTAAAAGTTATGTGAATGTGGTCTCTGTCTCGAAACATCTTATTGTACTATCTTACTGTACTATTTTCAACCTTCTTGTGATGATTTAAGATGATACAATGCCTATCTGATGAGAGGAAGTGAGATGAATGACATAGGCATTATGATGTAATATCAGGCTACTCAATATACAAAACTGTGATGCCTGGGATAATAGATCTAATAACTAAGAGGGTTTCTAAGTGACTAATGGGTTGGTGGCATATATAGCAAGGATATGTTGGACATAGGGATGATTCACACCCTGGGCAGAACAGGGTGAGATTTCATCATGCTACTCAGAACAGCACATACTATAAAACTTATGAATTATTTCTGGAACTTTCCATATTAATATTTTCAGACTGCAGTTGACCACAGGTAACCTGAAGCACAGAAAGTAAAATCTCAGGTAAAGGACTATTGTACCAATCTTCAAAAAAACAGGCAGATGAATTGTGTGTAGAACTGATACAGAAATACATATCAATCTAAATACTGTTAAGTCCTTTGCCACTAAATATTTTCTCAAAAGGATGATTTATACTGTTTCACCAAGAACCAAAAGAGGAAATCAGCTCATAGAATAGTTACATATATTGTAAACTGAAAGTTAAATAAGTTTTAGGAGCTGGAGTATGTACATAGTGGTAGAACACATGACAAGCATGCACAAGACCCTGAGCTTGATCCCCAGCAGTACAAAAATAAAAGTCTTAGGAAACTGATGAATTCTTATATTCTACTCTACCTTGACAAATGATGTAAGTATGCTCTCAGTACTTTTAAAAATAGCTCAGAGTTTGCTATTCTTTGGCGGAACAGTATATCAACACAACAAGACCCTGCACAACATGGTAACATTTCTTCAATGAGTTTGTTTTTCAACTTAATATACTAAAATAAAAACCTTTTCTAAGCTCTTGTCTCTTTTCTAGATAACTACGTACTATGAAAATGATAGTCAAGGCTGAGGTAGTCATCCAAGTTTAGCTTGTGGTCACTCACCCTCTTTCCTTCCAACATGTAGCCTTAGAAAAGGAGTTGAGACCAATGTTTTAGAATAAATGTTATCAATAAGAGCTTGGTAGCCAATGTAATTGTGTTTAAACATTTATAAATTACACTTTTAAAATAGTTTTGTGCTGTTGTTAGTTTTAAGTAAAACATGCAAGGGTGAGGTTGAATGGCATAGCACTTACCTGGCATGCCATCCCCATCTCAAAATGAACTCAAAACTATGTTGATTTTTTTTTTTTTTTTTTTTTTTTTTTTTTTTTGGTACTGGGGATTGAACCCAGGGGCACTCGACCACTGAAGCCACATCCCCAGCCCTATTTTGTATTTTATTTAGAGACAGGGTCTCACTGAGTTGCTTAGGGCCTTGCTAAGTTGCTGAGGCTGGCTTTGAACTTGCGATCCTCCTGCCTCAGCCTCCCAGGTACTGGGATTACAGGTGTGCGCCACCATGCTCAGATCAAAACTATGTTGATTTTTTAAGAAAAATATATTTGAGGATTTATTTTTCATGAAAGTCATTTAGGATAACAAAGGAAGAACCAAAGAGTATTTTATAGAAATTAGATCTGATACTGCTGAAAGCCACTATTCCAATCCTTGAATTTTGATCTTAATTGTCTAAAAAATTCTCTTATGAAGTCTGGGGATGTCACTCAGTGGTTGAGTGCTTGCCTAGCAAGCATGAGGCTCTGGATTCCATCCCTAGAACCCTTCCCCCCACCACACACAAAGAAAAAACAAAAAACTCTTAGGGGTCAAATGTACTTGGAACACGATGCTGCTTGAGTCAAAGAAATATTCAGGTTTAATATTATGCTCCAGAAGTATGAAACTATGTCACCTTAGGTAGAATCAGGTTCTTTGGAGGGAGGGGCCTAGAAATCTAAATTTTTAGTAAGTCTATCAAGTGGTTGTAGTAATGCTAAAGTTTGAAAACCCTTACCTAAATCTAAAAAGAGTATCAACTGCTCTGGCCTAAAAAATCTGTTTTGTGGTATCCTGTGATGGTACATGCTAGTAATCCCAACAACTTGGAAGGCTGAGGCAGGAGGATCACAAGTTTGAGGGCAGTCATTGCAACTCTCAAAAAAAAAAAAAAAAAAAAAAAAAAAAAATAGAAAAAGGGAGGAGACATAGCTCATGGTAAAGCACCCAGGAATTCAATTCCCAGTACCACAAAACAAAAATATAAACATTTTCATCCAAATTAATGCTTTTCTTGAACTCGTTTACAATACAATACAAAAAAAAGGTTTGGAGATTGAATTACACAAAAATATCTGGAATTTCAAACTTGTCTTAGAATTGAGGATCGTAGCTCTTATTATCCAAGTTTGATAATAACTCTTATTTCTATAACGATTCAAAATTCAGATCTTAGTTGGTCACTTGTTTAACCATTAAAAATTTAAATACAATTGATCCTGAGGGTTGGCACACATGGATTCAACCAACTAGAGCTGAAAAATACAGAGGGAGAGAAACTATTTATAGTGAACATGTATTTAAAAAATTATTTCCTAAATCTTACACTGTAATAGTTATTTACATAGCATTTACAATGTATTCAGTATAAGTAATCTAGAAATGATTTCAAGTAGAAGGAAGGGTGTGCATAGGTAATGTACAAATAGTAGGCCATTTTACATGAGGGATTTGAGCATCCACAGATTTTGGTATCCGTGGAGTTCCTGGAACCAAACTCCAGCAGATAGCAAGGGATAACTGTAAAAGAAACCTTAATATGTATCTAAGAATTAAGAAGTAGGGCTGAGGTGGGGGTTGGGAGTATAGCTTAATGAGGCTGGGCATCATCAAAACATTAATATAAAATTAAGAATTAAGATTTAATTTCCACCTGTATCAACTTTCATATTTGCAAACTAACAAAGCAGCCAGCCAGTTTCAAAGATGGTGACAGAAGAGAGTAGCAAGTTAAAGATAGCAATAGTGTATTTGTAGCAACAGCAAAAGCCAAAGTATCACATTTTTGCAATGGTTCCCAGAGCCCCAGTTCCCACTGGACAATGTGAAGAGAGCCAGCTGATATCTGCACAGGCAGTGGGTTGTGTTACAGAAGAGGAACCCTAAGCTTAGGGAACCCTAATCTTTTAAGGTGGGCAATAAGCATGCCCACCCTTTGACTCCAGAGGAAGACATTATTTTTATTAAATTGTATAACATATATTCTTGCTCTTTGCTGTGCTGGGCGATACTATCTTTTCTCCCCAAGACTGTTCTTCATACAATATCCTTAACAAAACAGAAACAAAGAGCAGTTGGTATCTCACTGGCAAGAGCACAGAAATAGAGAGACCCATGGAAAATTGTCTCCTACAACTACAAACTGTTCCTAAGATAAATGGATTCAAGACCACAATCTATTTAAAGCATCAATTTCATACATCCCTTGACCTAGTGTAACTATTTAATTAGCATATTACCTCAAATTAAATCAACTATTCTCTCTAAATGTGTATGTTAAAAGTGATTTCCCTTTTACAGTTACTTTGTATTATTTTAAAATACGAGAAACAATGATTGTTCTTACTTTAAATGTTCCAAACCTGTTAACGTTAGCAATGGGAACTACCTGTCAAAAAGTCTCATTATCCAGTAACAAACACTACAAAGAGAACAGTAACTTCCAGTCATTGACTACAAAACACAACACTGTACCTCCAAATTACTTTGTTCTATTTCTCTTTACCCTTCACTGTCTCAAAAATAAAACCTTCGAAAGAAGCAGACAACAAACCACCGTCTCTTGCTTCCTTTGTCCCCAGCAGAAGGGGAGAGAGGATCGCGAACTCATTAAGGTAAAAGAACCCCAAACAAGCAAGACAGGAAACAGACGGCATTCAATCTGCAATCAATCATCAAAGAAAGTCACCATCACTTAATCTCCATCCCTCCCAACCCCCTACCTCCAGCTCAAATAACGTGGGTATATACGAGATGATTAGGATCATATGGACCTGGACAAAGCTTTGCAGAGGCAACGGGTAGCAGTTAACCAGATGCAGTCGGGCAAAGAATCCGCGAAACGGAGTACAGGAGACTCCGCCAGAGCTCTGCAAAAGTGCGGGTCGCACAGGCCACCCAGCCCTGGAGGAGACCGCCGAGAAGCAGCGGCGGCGCGGCCAAGTCCCCAGCGCCCATGGAAGTTGCGAGCGAGCCGCAGCGCGCGAGGGCCCTCCATGTCACAGCCGACACAGACCCTCCTCCCGCCCCTCCCCCGCCGCGCACCCCGGGCGGCGGCGACATGACAGCGGGTCGCGCAGCACAAGGACGCGCGCCGCCTCCAGCCCCCTCTGCGGGTGCCCCCGCGCCCGCCTCTCACCTTGGGTGGCGAACGGCGAGGAGCCGCTGACCGGCGAGCCGGGGGCGGGGACCGGCGGCGGGGTCTCGGCCGAGCCCAGCATGGGCGCCGGCAACATGAGGTAGCGCTGGGGCGCGGGCAGGCAGCGCTGGCAGAAGGAGTGCAGGCAGGGCAGCAGCTTGGGCGCCCGGCTCTGGATGTTCTGGTGGCACACGGCGCAAGTGTCCAACAGGTTGAGCCGGGCCGCCTCGCTGCCGCGCTCCGAGTCCGGGCCCTGCCGACTTTCGGCCTCGTTCTCCCCGCTCGGCGCCGCCGAGGGCCCCCCGGCGGTCGCCGCCGGAGCCGCGGCCGCCGCTGCCTTCTCCACAGCCACCTCCATTGTCCTGCCCCGCCGCCGCCGCCGGGGAAGGGGGAGCGCGGTCTCCGCCCGCCGCCCCCGACGACCTCCTCCTCCTCAGAGGCCGCTCGGTCGGCCCGCGGAGAGCGAAGGAGGGAGGGAGAGCCGGGCGGAGGAAGCCGCCTCGGGACCCGGAGACCCGCCTCCCGTGTGGCGCGGCCGGAAGAAGGGGATCTGTCAGCGGGGACCGTTCCCGGCACCGAGGAGGCTGTGCCGGGTCCGCTTCGCCAACCGCCGCGGCGCTCTTCGAATCCGCCCAGCGCGCCCTCGCCTCCCAGCCTTTCTCTTGGGCCCCCGGCCCACCGCAGGCCCCGCCCCCGCCCTCCCTCTCCCAGCAACCGAGGTGACGGCGAGGAGCCCGCTGCCCAATAGCTGCCGAGCCTGGCGAGGGGGCGGGGCTTTCCGAAGCCCGCGAGGCTCCGACAGCGGCGGCGGGAGGCACGGAGGTGGGAGGAGCCGGCCCGGCCCCGCCCCTCCGGGCGCCTAGAACCGCGGCCTCTGATTGGGCCTTTGTGTGAGTTTCGCTCCTCTGAAAAGATTAAGGGTTCGTTTGTTAACCACCAGGTCCCTAATACGGCACAGCGGGGCTAGCTCCTCCTACGGGGCGGGGCACCACCTTGTCAACTCAACGCTGTTAATTAACTGCTTCGGAAACTCTGGTCTTACTACTGGAGACGCGATCTTGTAAGAGGAGTAAATATGGTGGTATAGTCAAAGGAGGACCGAGTGAAGGCAGTGAAGTGCAAGTACGATTCAAAAATGTATTGTGTGCGAGAGAGATTTTACAGGCAGCATAGATGTGGACGTCTGAATTTATTCATCTCCGTGATGAATGAATATGATGAGAAGGGAAGGTTCTCAAGTCTGAAAAATTTTGAAGGATTTGCCCCTTGAAAAAAGACGTACTGGGTAATGAAATTGACCAAATTATGTTATGTGCTTGTACAAATATGTAACAATGAATCCCACTATTATGAATAATGCATCAATAAAATCTTTTTTATTATAAAAACTCGAGGGTCTTGAGATGTATCTCAGTGTTCCGAGCGCTTGCCCAGCATGATGATACACTGGATTCAATCACCAGGATGGGGGGGAAAAAAACGAAATGAATTTAAAGTCAGTGTTTTGCTTTTTAAATTTATAAAAAGTAGTTCATTTTTAAAAAGTATTAACATATAAAGATTTGCAAATGTCCCAGACATGGTGATGCACAGCTGTAATCCTAGCAACTGGGAAGGCTGAGAAAGGAGGATCTTAAGTTCAAGGCCAGCCACAGAAATTAGTACGACACTGTCTCAAAATAAAAAGGGATGGGGATGTAGTTCAGAGGTAGAGTGCCCCTGGGTCAAGCTTAATGATATTTAATGACTGTTTATTTGTACAGTACACGTGACCCTTTGTATCCATGGGTTCTAAATTTATGGATTAAACTAACTTCAGATCAAAATTAGTCCAAAAAATTGGATCTGTCCTGAACATGTGCAGGCTTTTTATTCTTGTCTTTTCTCCTTACGCAATAGTGTGTAACACTATTTATATAGCATTTACATTGTATTAAGTGTAAGTAATCTAGAGATGATATGAAATGCATACATAAGAGAGGATGCTTAAATTGTAAGCAAGCACTTAGCTATTTTCTATAAGGGACTTGAGCAACCACAGATTTTGGTGTCTGTGAGGGGTCCTGGAACCAATCCCCATTCATACCCAGGGAAGACTGTAGTGTTTCTGGATCCTAGTTTACATAAGAATCCCTGGAGAAGCACTCTAATATGCAAGTTCTTTGCTCCATCTCTGTATTCAATTTTAACAGCATCTCAGGTGATTCTGATGTGGGTGATCCAGGACCTAGAAACAGAAGCTTATTCCAAATGTCTTCATCCAGTCACAGGTCACTCCTTGAATTCACCTGTATATGCCTCTCAAGTCAAAGCTGCCACTGTTCTTTTACTTTAACACTTGTAATGCTATCCTGCTTTGCACATGCTGTCCCTTTGTTTTAGAATGTTCTTTCTTCAAAATGTTGACTCTTGTCCCTTCAACCCAACCCAGACAAAGTTCTTCACTCCCTCCCCAGTGCTCATTGGTACCTCATAGTTTTGGAACTACAGTTTCAAAATCTTCACATACTAAGAAAGCAAATCTTTGTGCTCCAGATTAATGCTTTCAATATGCTGGTAATTCATTACATGAGTGGTAGGCAGGATTGCAAAGGAGAAAAAATAAGAGGGCAAATCAAGGAGGCTTGTTTTGAGAAAATCCCATAAAACTTGAAAAGGTTAAAGTTTCTCAAATGATCATGTGTAGCCAGTTTTACAAAAGTTTATCTTCCATACTTTTAGCCTTTGCAGTCTCACACAATTAAAAAAATCATAGATTTTACTTTGCTCAAATATATGTGGCTTCTGTTTTTTAAGTCCACTAAATTTATTGTTGTCGGTGTTTTTCTTATTATGCTATCTTCTTATTAGGCTACTGTATCCTTCCAAGTGTGTTGCAAAAGGACTTCACAAAGATTCACACTCTGCATAGATTATTTTTCCTTAATTATAGCTTTAAATGTAGTTTTCCTCTCCTGTTCTAGAATATTTTATGGTTCCCAAAGCACTCCCCAATCTCATCCTTACCTGGTCCTCCTGCCTGATATCACCACCTTCCCACACCTCTCCTATGCTCAGCCACATTGGATGTCTTGCCATTTTCTAAGTTGACTCCTAAGGAAAAATAATCTATGGGTAGTATGGATCTTTGTGCAATACATGAGCAACCTTTTCTGATTCATGTATCCTTCTGGTAACTTATTGAAATTGAGGGTGATATTGGGGACTCCCCTCAACCCAAAGGGCATGTAATTTTCCTGCTAGATTGTAAATTCTTGAAACTAAGAAACGTGTCTTCTCCTTTGTATTCCTTTTAACATTTCCCAAATTTCATGGAGGCCAAAAATCTAGAATTTACTTCTTCCAGTTTTAGCCATATCACCCTCTTTGCCTTAAGAATCTGCTTCAATTAGCTCTCCTTTTCTCAAGTGTTGCCTTTGAGCATCACTTACTGAGGTGAAGGGTTCAGGTCAGGTAATTACAGGTGATCTTCCTTTCCTCCATCACCTCCCTTCCCCTGTCTCTTTTTCTTCCCTGGTAAATAGTGTTTTCAGAACTTTCTATATGGAGGAAAAGTCACTAATTGGTCAGAGAGTGGCAGTAGAGGGGGAATAGGTTGGGGAATCAGTAAAGGGCAGTAAAGGTGTAATTGAGTGGGCCTCACAAGAATATTGACTCTGAGATTCTGCTCAATTTGCTGTCTCCAGGGACAGATAGTCACCACAACAACTGAAGCAAGACCCATGCAGAACTGTCCTGGGAATATAGGGACAGAGAGAATCCCAACATTTTAATGTTCTGTCTGCTCCATGGAAACACATTTTATGGAGCTTTATTATGAAGCTACGGATTGCAGGGAGGAATAAGAAGAAAAACAAGTCCATGAAAAACTCAATAAAAAATAAGCCAATAAGAGACAAACAGAAAAGAAGGTGAGAACAAGGAAGATAAGGCAAAAATGAAGGAAAACAAGTATAAATAAAGGAATCATGCAGCAGAAAACATGACAAGAAGAGACATGAAAAAAAGAAAAGCAACTAGGGTTTAGAAAGAGAACGAGGACAGAGATAGCAGCTAGCCAGGAGTGCGGGACCCCAGCAGCCGCTGTGGAATCACGAGCTGGGCTGGGGCCTGATCCCAGGCAGCTACCAGCCAAGAGTGCAAGACCCCAGCTGCCGCTCCAAAATCACCATTGCTGAGCCAGGTTCGGGCCTGACCCCTGGGCAGCCCCAGCTGTGAATGCATACATGCCAAGCCATCTGGCTGCCATATCTAGCTCCAAGCCTAGGCCTGCCTCCTGTACCTGGTCTAGTCTCAGGTCTGCACCCATGCTGTTGCTGACCATCTAACAACTACAGGCTACCTTTGCCCATAAACATTGATTATCCCTGACCTGGAGGCAGTGGGACAGCACCCTTCTTGGGACACAGCATTACCAAGTACCTGACAGGCATCAGACTACTGAACAATAGGAGGTTTGAATAGTACAATACAATTTTACTGCAGAACTTTCTTTCTCTTTTTCTTTTGTCTAAATAGTAACATTACGATTATTCCTAATATACTTACTACATTCCCACTTCTTTCTTATTAATATCCTTATCATTCTAGCACCCTCTAATATAGCTGTGTCCTTGGAGACTCATTCTCTTTTCTCGTGCTAAAAACTTATTTCCTTTAATTCCACTCTGACTATTCCTACGACATAATAACTCTATAGACTCACTTTCTATCTCATTAACGTTATATTCTAAGCCCCTCAGCATCTTCTTTTTCTGCTATTTGAAATTGTGATCCTTATTGCAAACCTATTGATTATGCAGTAGATAATTTGAACTCATTTCTGTATATTATAATGCAATTAATATCTAAATAGGTTCTATATGATTTAAGGATGCATATTGTTTATATGGGTACTGCTAATAATAATCTCTTCAAGGTGAGGTATTGGAAATCTGCAGGGACACTATAAGTCTTTACAGGGAAACTGCAATCCCTCTGATTCACACTACTAGAGGGGAAGATACGCAGGCAATATGAGAAAACATGGGAAGAAAGTGTCCCAAACAAACCTAGATGATATATCAAGAGAACCCAAAGATAGCATGGTAGAAGGAATGTCAGAAAGGGAGTTCAGAATGTACATAATTAAAATGATCTGAGAAGAGAATGATGTGACGAGAGAGCAAATGCAGGCTATGAATAATCAGTTAATAGAGCAATTGCAGGAAGCAAAAAATCATTTCAATAAAGAGATAGAAGTTCTGAAAAAAAAACAAACAGAAAAACTTGAAGGAAACAAGGAAATGAAGGAAACAATAAACCAAGTTAAAAACTCAATAGAAAGGATAATTAGCAGAATAGATCACTTGGAAGACAGAACCTCAGACAATGAAGACAAAATATTTAATCTTGAAAACAAAGTCTAACAAACAGAGAAGATGGTTAGGAATCATGAACAGAACCTCCAAGAAATATGGGACATCATTAAAAGACCAAATTTAACAATTATTGGGATTGAGGAAAGCACAGAAATACAAACTAAGGGAATGAATAATCTGTTCAATGAAATAATATAAGAAAATTTCCCAAATACGATGAATGAGATGGAAAATCAATTACAAGAGGCTTACAAGACACAAATGCACAGAATTACAACAGATCCACACCAATGCACATTATAATGAAAATACCTAACATACAAAATAAAGATAGAATTTAAAAGGCTGTGAGGGAAAAGCATCACATTGCCTACCGAGGGAAAGCAATAAGGATATCAGCAGATTTCTCAGCCCAGACCCTAAAAGCAAGAAGGGCCGGGAACAACATTTTCAAGCTCTGAAAGAAAATGGATGCCAACCAAGAATCTTATACCCCACAAAACTTACCTTCAGATTTGATAATGAAATAAAATCCTTCCATGATAAACAAAAGCTAAAAGAATTCACAAATAGAAAGCCTGCCCTACAGAACATTCTCAGCAAAATATTCCAAGAGGAAGAATGAAAAACAACAATATTAGTCAACAAGGGAAGGAATTACCCTAAACAAATAACCAATCAAAGGAGAAACCAAGTTAAGTTAAAAGCACACACACACACACAAAAGCCAAAATGTTAGGAAATACAAATCATATCTCAATAATAACCCTGAATGTAAATGGCCTAAACTCATCAATCAAAAGACATAGACTGGCAGATTGGATTCAAAAGAAAGACCCAACAATATGCTGCCTTCAAGAGACTCATCTCATAGAAAAACATGCCCACAGACTAAGGATGAAAGGTTGGGAAAAAATATACTATGCACATAAAAAAGCAGGGGTTTCCATCCTCATTTCAGATAAAGCAGACTTCAAGCCAAAGTTAGAAGGGATAACGAAGGACATTTCATACTGCTTATGCACCAAACAACGGCGCATCCATGTACATCAATCAGATCCTTCTCAATTTCAGGAACCAAATAGACCAAAACACAATAATACTGGGTGACTTTAACACTCCTCTCTCACTGTTGGACAGATCTTCCAAGCAAAAATTGAACAAAGAAACCATAGAACTCAATGACACGATCGCTAATTTAGACTTAACAGACATATATAGAATATTCCATCCATCAAAAAGTGAATACACTATCTTCTCAGCAGCTCATGGATCCTTCTCTAAAATAGACCATATGTTATGCCACAAGCTACTCTTAGCAAATACAAAATCATAGAGATACTACCTTGTATTCTATCAGATCATAATGTAATGAAATTAGATATCAATGATAAAGTTAAAAACAGAAACTACTCCAACACCTGGAGATTAAATAATATGCTATTGAATGATGCATGGATAAAGAAGACATTAGGAGGGAAATAAAAAAATTCTTAGAGGTCAACAAGAACAACGATACAACATATCAAAATCTCTGGGATACTACGAAAGCAGTGCTAAGAGGAAAATTCATTGCATGGAGTGCATTCAATAAAAGAATGAAAAGTCAATGAATCAATGACCTCACATTACAGCTCAAAGCCCTAGAAAAAGAGGAACAGATCATCACCAAAAGAAGTAGAAGGCAGGAAATAATTAAAATTAGAGCTGAAATCAATGAAATTGAAACAAAAGAAACAATTCAAAAAATTGGCAAAACAAAAAGTTAGTTCTTTGAAAAAATAAACAAAATTGATAAACCCTTAGCCACACTAATGAAGAGAAGGAGAGAGAAAATCCAAATAACTTAAATTCATGATGGAAATTGAAATATTACAACAGACACTATTGAAATACAAAACATAATAAGAACCTACTTTGAAAATTTATACTCCAACAAAATAGAAAACCTGGAAGTCATCAACAGGTTCCTAGAGGCATATGAGCCACCCAAACTGAATCTGGAGGACATACACAACTTAAATAGATCAATTTCAAGCAATGAAATAGAAGAAGTCATCAAAAGCCTACCAACAAAGAAAAGTCCAGGACCAGATGGATTCACAGCCGAGTTCTACAAGACCTTCAAAGAAGAGCTCATTCCAATACTCCTCAAAGTATTTCATGAAATAGAGGAGGAGGGAACCCTTCCAAACTCATTCTATGAAGTTAATATCACCCTGATGCCAAAACCAGAGAAGGACACATTGAGGAAAGAAAATTTCAGACCCGTATCCCTAATGAACATAGATGCAAAAATTCTTAACAAAATTTTAGCAAATCGCATACAAAAGCATATTAAAAAGATAGTGCACCATGATCAAGTGGATTTTATCCTGGGGATGCAAGGGTGGTTCAACATCCAGAAATCAATAAATGTAATTCACCACATCAACAGACTTAAAGTCAAGAACCACATGATTATTTCAATAGATGCAGAGAAAGCATTTGATAAAATACAGCACCCATTCATGCTCAAAACACTAGAAAAAATAGGGATAGTGGGGACATTCCTTAACATTGTAAAGGCTATCTATGCTAAGCCCACAGCTAACATCATTTGAATGGAGAAAAATTGAAAGCATTTCTCCTGAGAACTGGAACAAGGCAGGGATGCCCTCTTTTGACACTACTATTCAACATTATCCTTGAAATTCTAGCC
Organism: Glaucomys volans; assembly: GCA_020662805.1. Classification (NCBI taxonomy): domain Eukaryota; kingdom Metazoa; phylum Chordata; class Mammalia; order Rodentia; family Sciuridae; genus Glaucomys; species Glaucomys volans. The sequence continues at coordinate 95,758 of JAJEJO010004578.1, read as the reverse complement.
AGAGCAATTAGACAGACCAAAGAAATTAGAGGAATATGAATAGGAAAAGAAGAGCTCAAACTGTCCCTATTTGCTGATGACATGATTCTCTATTTAGAAGACCCTAAAAATTCCACCAGAAAACTTCTGGAACTAATAAATAAATTCAGTAAAGTAGCAGGATATAAAATTAATGCTCATAAATCTAAAGCATTTTTATTTGCAAGTGATGCATCCTCTGAGAGAGAAATTAGGAAAACTACCCCATTCACAATAGCCTCAAAAACAAAAACAAAAACAAAAACAAAAAAACTTGGGAATCAATCTAACAAAAGAGGTGAAAGACCTCTACAATGAGAGCTACAGAACACTAAAGAAAGAAATTAAAGAGAATCTGAAAAGATGGAAAGATCTTCCATGTTCTTGGATAGGCAGAATTAATATTGTCAAAATGGCCATACTACCAATAGCACTATACAAATTCAATGCAATTCCAATTAAAATTCCAGTGACGGACCTCATAGAAATAGAGCAAGCAATCGTGAAATTCATTTGGAGGAATAAGAGACCCAGAATAGTTAAAGCAATTCTTAGCAAGAAGAGCAAAGCAGGGGGTATCACAATACCAAACCTTCAACTATATTACAGAGCAATAGTAACAAAAACAGCATGGTATTGGCACCAAAATAGGCAGGTAGATCAATGGTACAGAGTGGAGGATACAGAGACAAACCCACATAAATACAGGTATCTCACACTTGACAAAGGAGCCAAAAACTTACACTGGAGAAAAGACAGCCTCTTCAACAAGTGGTGCTGGGAAAACTGAAATCCATATGCAGCAAAATGAAACTAAACCCATATCTCTCACCCTGTACAAAACTCAACTCAAAATGGATGAAGGACCTACGAATTAGACCAGAGACCCTGCACCTAATAGAAGAGCAATAGGTCCAAATCTTCATCATGTTGGCCTAGGACCAGACTTCCTTAGTATGACTCCCATAGCACAAGAAATAAAAGCACGAATCAATGATTGGGATAGAGTCAAACTAAAAAGCTTTTTCTCAGCAAAGGAAACAATCAGCAATGTGAAGAGAGAGCCTTCAGAGTGGGAGAAAACCTTTGCCACACACACTTCAGATAGAGCACTAATCTCCAGAATCTACAAAGTACTCAAAAATCTTCACACCAAGAATACTAATAACCCAATCAATAAATGGGCTAAGGAAATGAACAGACACTTTACATAAGAAGATCTACAGCAATCAACAGATTTATGAAAAATGTTCAACATCCCTAGTTATAAGGGAAATGCAAATCAAAACCACCATAAGATTTCATCTTACCCCAACTAGAATGTCTTTTATTAAGAATATAGGCAAGAGCAGGTGTTGGTGAGGATGTGGAGAAAAGGGTACACTCATACATTGCTGGTGGGATTGCAAGTTGGTGCAGCCACTCTGGAAAGCGGTGTGGATATTCCTTAGAAAACTTGGAATGGATCCACCATTTGACCCAGCTATCCCTATCCTTGGCCTATACCCAAAGGACTTAAAATCAGATTACTATAGTGATGCAGCCACATCAATGTTCATAACTGCTCAATTCACAATAGCTAGATTGTGGAACCAACCTAGATGGCCTTCAATAGATGAATGAATAAAGAATCTGTGCTATATATACACAATGGAATATTACTCAGCCATAAAGAAGAATAAAATTATGGCATTTTCAAGTAAATGGATGATGTTAGAGACTGTTATGCTAAGTGAGATTAGCCAATCCCCAAAATCCAAAGGCCTAATGATCTCTCTGACAAGTGAATGATGATGCATAATGCGGGGTGGAAGGGAGCAAGAATGGAGAAAGGATAGATAGCATAGAGGGAAGGGAGGGGTGAGGTCAGGGTGGGGGGTAAGAATAATAACAGAATGAGACAGACATCATTGCCCTGTGTACATGTATGAATGCACAGATGATGTGATTCTATTTTGTGTACAACCAGAGAAACAATAGCTGTACTCCATTTGTATTCAACAGATCAAAATTAAATAAATTAAAAAACAAAAAGAAAAGAAAGAGAATGAGGACAATTGTGAAACCCCATAGGTGTAGCAAAAAAGTGGGGCTTGGGGAAACAAGAGATGGGAGAATGAAGATTGCCAAGGACTCAATGAAAATGGTGGCAAGGTTGTTCATGGGAAATTATTTTAATTTGTATATTATTATTGTTATTATTATTATTATTTTATGATTGTTATGTGAGACAAAGGATTGAACCCAGAGGTGATCTACTACTGAACCACAACCTCAGCCCTTTTTGTGGCAGAGGAGACCCACCTGGCCAAGGGGGTCCACAGCCACTGGTTCTTGTGACCCTGCAGGAAGAATTTCAAGCAAGTCACAGAGCATGGAGACAGGGCTTTACTGAGAAGGGAGAACTGAGGATCCTATACAACATTGGTACTGCAGGGACCACCTCTAGAGAGAAAGGCCTGACCTACAGAGTCTGGGGCTTTGAAGGATTTGGACTTCCTTTGTTCTTGTCCTATTCTCTCATACTCCCTTAAGCAGTTTATTATTCCTTTGTTTAGCCCTAAGCAAATTTTCTTGGTGAGGGTGCTGAGGACCTGGTTAAAGGGGTAGTTACCACAGTTGTGTCCTTAAGGAGGAGGTTCAGTGTACCAGTGCTCATTTTCCAGATGTCCATCTGTTTTGATGTCCATCTGGTTTGCTGTGATTCCCATCTTATGACCTAAGGACTCGCTTCAATGTGTATGTCTGAGGTCCTCCTTGTAAGTCATGTCCTTCTCCCACCCACTTGCTCATGACCGAACACATTTTAATTTTTATTGAGACAGGAACTTGCTAAACTGCTGAGTCTGGAGTCGGGACTTAAACTTGTGATCCTCTTGCCTTAGCCTCCTGAGCTGCTGGGCTTATAAAGCATGAGCCACTGCATCCAGTTAGTTAATTTTTTAACCCAATGTTTTGGATTGAGCTGTGGTTACTCTGGGAAGGGCAACCACAAAACAAGGGTTCCCATGATCCTCTTCTCAGGTTCAGAGATTTGCTGGAGCAGTCAAAGAACTCAGGAAAACACGTCTTACTTTCATGTACTGGCTTATTATAAAGGATAAATCTAGGACCAACCAAATGAAAGAGAAACACAGGGTGAGATCTGGGAGGGAATCTGGGTTTCCATGCTGCTTTCTGGGGGCACTACCCTCCTAGCACCTTCATGGATTCCTTAACCTGGAAGCCTCCAAGCCCATGCTTAGGGGTTTGATGCTGGTTTCATTACACAGGCATGATTGGGATTAAGTCCATTTCCAGTTCCTCTGCCTTCCACAGACGTGGGACTGAAACTTTCAACTCTTTTGTCATGTCTGGGTCTTTCTGGACCGAGGTCATTCTGCAGGTCACTTCATTAGCATACATTCAGGTGTCCTTGAAAGGGGCTTATTATGAATAAAAAAGGCACTTTCCTCTTCCCTATTACTCCAGAAATTGCAGGGGTTTTATAGAAAGTCTTCAGGCAGCAACCAAGGTCAAAGAGAGGAATGAAAGAGGGGCTGGAGCCGGGGGCAGTGGTGCACGCCTCTAATCTCAGCACTTGGGAGGCTGAGACAGGAGGATCGGGAGTTCAAAGCCAGCCTCAGCAACTTAGAGAGGCCCTAAGCAACTCAGTGAGACCCTGTCTCTACATAAAACAGAAAATAGGGCTGGGGATGTGGCTCAATGGTGGAGTGCCCCTGGGTTCATTCCCCAGTACCAAAAAAAAAAAAAAAAAAAAAAGGAAGAGGGGCTGGAGCTGCAGCTCGGTGGTAGAGCACTTGCCTGGCATGTGCAGGGCACTGGGTTCGATCCTCAGCACCACATAGAAATAAATAATAAAGATATTCCACCTACAACTAAAATATATTAAGAAAAACAAAAGATACTCCTGGTATTCTTTCCTCTCTTCTCCTTTCCTCTCCTCTCCTCTTTCTTCTTTCTTTCTTTCTTTCTTTCTTTCTTTCTTTCTTTCTTTCTTTCTTTCTTTCTTTCTTTCTTTCTT
>JAJEJO010004578.1:68900-91706 GCA_020662805.1 Glaucomys volans | reverse complement strand
CTTTCTTTCTTTCTTTCTTTCTTTCTTTCTTTCTTTCTTTCTTTCTTCCAGGGACACTCACTTTACCACTGAGCTACATGTCCAGATCTTTTTATTTATTTTGAGACAAGGTCTTGCTAAATGGTTGAGGTTGGCCTCCAGTTGAGATTGTCTTACCTCAGCCTCCTGAGTCACTGGAATTACAGGAGTGTTCCACTCCTAAATATATATTTATATGTATTTGTTTTTAGCTCACAAGACTTAGTTCATTTGGATGGGCGTCCTCTCTCATAAGCGAGACCAGAGCTCTCTTTCTCTACATACACACAAGGAAAGACCATGTGAGGACACAGGGCAGTTAGTGGTTTGCAAGCTTGGAAGAGAGACTTCCCCAAGAACAGAGTTGTTCAGAACCCTTCATCTTGGGCTTTCCAGCCTCCAGAACTGTGAAAAATAAATATCTGTGATGGAAGACACCCAATCTGTGATGTATTGTTATAGCAGCTGTTATACTTCCCAAAAAGATTCTCCAGTGCCATCAGGAGAGAGAGTTTGCCCCACCCTAATCCTCCTCCCTATAGCCCATCTCTAATCCTTTCCCATGCCCTATAGCCCCGCCCTAATGCCTTCCTGCACCCTATAGAAGTTGGCAACAAAAGAACTAACACAAGATCCCCCAGCACCCTGCTTTTAGGTGTAAGGGTGATCGTCGCTGATCAGCTTTAAAAATAAAGGCTTCTTTTGGCTTTACATGATTGGCTTGGATGATTTTATTTTCTTTGATTACAACATTTGGAGGCCCCAGAGAGATTTGATTTCTCCAAGCCCTCACGCCTAAATTGGCCTCCTGTGATGGTTGCCTTGGGAGCCATACCCTGAGCAGAGGGGACCTCCTGAGAGGTGCCTCAGCCTCACTCTTGGGGGGACCCCCAGCCCATCTTCAGGACGCTCTTCTGGACAAAGCCACCTAGTATCCTGTCTGTTTCGGTGAGTTGGCTATCTGTATCTGGGGGACGTGGTCAGACTGGACGCAGTCGCTTACACAGTCCCAGGTCAGGGTGAGACGTTGCTCCTGTCCCCTGGTAGGCCTCCTTGTGAGGCCTAGTCTGGTGGGCTTCCTTCAGGGGTTCCAGTCTGGTGGGCCTCCTCCGGGGGTCCCGCCATCTGGGGCTGGGTTCGTTCCTTTGCCATGTGGCTGGCTGATGGGTAGCCACCTGGGGCTGGGTCTGCTCAGCCTCTGTGTGGGCCCCCGTCCAATAGGCCTCCCTGTGGGGCCTAACCTGGTAGGCCTCCTATGTGGCCTAATCTAATAGGCCTCCTTGTGGGGCCTACTCTGGTCATTGTCTGTGTTTGCCTTGTTAGTCTGGTTTGTGGCTATTTGTGCTTGCACTCTGCTTTTTATGTCGTATGTCTCTCCAGGACAGTCTACTATGGGACAAATTCAGTCAACCATGTGCCCCACTGTTCTACCTTGTTTTTTAGATAATTTTCAGGACTTCCAAGAATGTGCCACTGACTACGGAGCTTTTGTTAATGGATGTAGCTTAAGAAAGTTTTGTAAATCAGAATGGCCCACTTTCGAGGTTGATTGGTGCCCTCAGGGCATTGGGCAGCCAAATCATCCAGACCAGGTGCCTTAACATGCTAACAGAAAAGCCAAAATGGCTTAAGCATTGCCTTTCAGATTCTGCGTCCTCTAGTTTGGGAAGTAGGAGAGGCTGCACCGGTTTGATGACAAAGGCCAGAACAGACTTAAATGCAGCTCGTGCTGCTACCAATCCCTCAAGACTCAGGTAACTGCCAAACAGCCATTTCCAAATCCAGGGGCCAAAGGAGGGAGAAGATGGCCCCGGGGGTGCCCTGGCATCCGCCCTCTCACCCTCCTGAGGGGGAGAAGGAACCAGGTCCAACCACCCCCCAGAGTTACAACACCCCACAGCAAATTGTTTTACAATATGTAAATGACATGTGCCTCCACCCAGGAGGAATAACAAAAGCCCCTTACAGAGCTCTTAAGCATTCAACCCCTGTCCTGATAAAAATGGTTAAAATGCTTGAGACATCAGGTTTCTGCTGGAACCAAATCTCAAGTAGAACTTATATTGAAATGATAATAGAGGAAGCAAAAAGCCCAGTAGGAGACCAATGTCCAACCCAAGAAAAAAACAAAACGAAACAAAAACAAAAGAGTGTTTTATTTGAGAATAACTAATGGCTGGCTGAATACTTGTTGAGCTCATAACTTTTGGTCAGTCCTATTTTTTATTCAACTTAGATTTTTGAACATCTTGTTACATTGCAATGGAGATAAAGGTTCAATTTAAATCTGGTAAATAAATGAAGGTAAAATATATCTAACATCACAAGTCTCTAGGTGGTCAATTAATAAATGTTGATGTCTATAAAATATGTAATACCAATTTTTTTTTAGGACTTTTCCACAGGAAAGAGATGGCAAATACTATTCAAAATACTTGTCTGATCTTGGTTATTACAGTAAAAGAGGGAAATTAGAGTTAATATATTACACCTTAAATTCCATGGGGAGACATGCTTTAGCATTATTGGTGCTTTCATGGATTGGTAAATAAGGAGATTTGGAATTGTTTTGTATCATCCCTGAGAGCAAGGTTACTAAGAGTGAAATCCTAATAATTTATCTAAATTCAGAAATTTCATAGGTGTTGTTTTAGAATACAAACAAGGAAAGAGTAAACAGATGGGAAAGGGAAAGTGGAAAGTTCTAGGTATGAAAATATATTCAGTAAAAGGAAAAGGAAAATATTTCTGGGTAAGAAAGTCTGTGTGTAGGTAAAGGACAAATTCCAGCAAGTTTTTGTGTAACTAAGTAGTTATATGTATGTGAGACCATCAATTAGAAACTGTTTAAGATTTTCCCCTAAGTTCAAATGTTAATGGGCTGAAATAAATCAAAGTGTAATATTGTAAAATGACAAGGATTTCTTTAAGTTATTCTTTGGAGAAATTGGTCTTGGAGATAGAGGTTTATACTATTGTGGTTAAATAATTGGTGGGATATTGTGCTATGTTGCAGAGCCTGGGTTTTTTTTTCTTGAAAAACTAGGTTTGGTTGCTCTTTGTATATTCATGTGTCCATGTCTTCTGGGTACGCAGGTCTTTAGAGCAGGGAATTTGTCGGGCTTCTGTTCTCCAGGTTAGACATGTCTGTGTTGGTAGTTTCAGGCTTGTGGGAATGGCAAATTTTATTGGGGACTTATTTTTATCATTTAATGTTCTATAACAGAACCTGCTATCAATAGGGTATATATAAATTTGTTACTTTTTACACTGAGATCAAAATTTAAATGCAAATGTGTTTAAAGTTAGTGAGAGCCTGATTTGATTAAAAGTTAATATCGTGAAAACATAAAAAATATTTGGTCACTTTGCCACACAAAAGGAAAGTTAAAAGCTCTCAGCCCTTCCTTGATTTGTTTTAAATGCAATATATTGTGTTAACAACTATTCACATAGATTCAGGAAACAATACATGTAAACTGTGTAAAATGATGTCCTAAGAGGAGGCAAAAATAACTTCAAACCTGGAACACTCTGCCTAAGATCGTGAAAGGCCCTGCCTTACCTGAAATAAGGGTCTGCCTCCCTCCCTGCTACAAGTCAGAATGTTTCCAAAATAAGTCAGCTTTCAGTTCATTTAAAGTTATATTCAAAAGGTTGTTTTTTGTTGTAGAATTACTCTGTTATCAAATAGGAAATATAGTATATAACTCAGGCAGGATTTAGGATGACTATTACACAAACTAGATATGTTTTTACTGTTGTTAATTATTTTGTATTTTCCTTGTAAGCTCTATAGCTGATGCCAGATTAATGTTTTGAAGAAGTATACTAAGCCATCACCTATGAAATAGATGAGATAATAACTGGTGAAACTGGCTTGCTGGATGTTTAAGGTCAAACTTAAGGATTGAGATTAAAACAAAGGGGCCAAGAAAAAGTTTTGGTTCTTGCCCTCAGAGTCAGCCTGCGTCCAGGGAATGAGGGCTTCTCTAAGGAACTTTGCAACTCCAGGTCAACACTGCTGCCTTTGCTGCTGCCAGAACTCAGAGTTTTCATCCATGCAGACAGTGGGCAAAAGACACCGCCTGGTTTCTATGTCGCACAGAAGGCATTGCTATGTCCAGAGCTGAGGAAACACCAGCTGCCATCGGCCTCCAGGTTGCGGGAACTGCTATAGCCAGAGCACAAGAGCCACTGGGGCCCAGATGCCACTGCCACCAGAGCTCAGAACCATCCAGGACAGAACCCAATCTGAGTGGACGCTTCTCAATAACCCATGCATTCCACTCTTGTCCCCCAGAGTTGGAGACACAGCAGAGATTGCTGAGAACAAGGAGGTGCAAAAGTGGGCCAGACAGGCTTGGCTCCTGCTCTCCTGGGGCTGATGGGAGGGAGGAGGGACCAGCTTCCCTTTGCCATGAATGGAAGCAAAGAGCTATCAACTATACACAAGGCCTTGGAGCTGCTGGAATCCAGGAGGAGCATTGCTGCCTGCCCCAGAATGCAGAGACTGCTGGAATGAAGGAGCTGCTGAAATCCAGGAGCTTCCACCACCCAAGCACAGGAATAAAGCTAAGAAGTTACTCTCAAATTCCCCACGAGTGACCCCTGTGAGAACTCAGCTGGCTCTTAAGAGACAGGAACAGGTCAATTTGACCTACTTGATCTTAAACACCTAGCAAAACAGTTAAATCCAAACCATAGACATTCTTGGGCATTTAAAAGAAACAGTAGTTTAATGTAACTTAAGATGTACTTGTGTTAGTCCCTAGAATAGACACACGGTGGCTACAAAAGAGAGATTCTTAGGCAAATGTGCCTGATAACTCTAGTTCCTAAATAAAGGCCTCAACCTCTCCAGCCTTTGATAGGCCTTGTTATGGGAACAACTTCTCAATTCTTCCACTTGGTGAGAGATTGACTTCTACCATGTCATGATATTCTGTATTAATCTCATTTTGGTACTTATGTCATTTTGTTTCTCTCTCACAGAAGCACCCACCCCAGATGACCTTACAACCTGCTCTTCCTAAGCAGACTTCTACCCCTCATTGACCAGATTTCTAAAAGGAACTTCAAACTGCTTCCCCAGACTCTGCCCCCTTCCAGCTAGAAGCAGCAAGATCAGTCGTTGCCCCCTCTCCTTACAGCAGTAAAAAGTTCCTAATTAAGGACAGGCAGTTAGTGTAAAATAAGAAATCTGGTCAAATTGAGGAATGGAACCCATCAGAGTCTGGAAAGTTGAAAAAAACAAAACAAAACAAAACTAGTTTCCTAAACAAGGATTTGTTAGTGTGGATAAGACCAGTGGGGAATGTTATACTTCCCAAAAAGATTCTCCCGTGCCATCAGGAGAGAGAGATTCAGCCCCATCCTAATCCCTTCCCGTGCCCTATAGCCCTGCCCTAATCCCTTCCTGAATCCTATAAATGCTGGCAACAAAAGAACTAATACTCGATCCCCCTGGCACCCTGCTTTTAGGCGTAAGGGTGATCATCGCTGGCCAGCTTAAAAAATAAAGGCTTCTTTTGGCTTTACATGATTGGCTTGGATGATCTTATTTTCGTTGGGTACAACACAGCCTAAGCAGAAGATACCCAACTATATGCATGAGCATCTATAGATTTATAAAATCAGTTTCAATGAATGTCTATGATTCCATTATAAAATAATATTGGGAGGGGATGTTGTCTTGACAGACATTTAAGCTTGTATTTTTTCTTTCCTATAACATGGTCCAGGGCGAGTCTGTATGTCTGCTTCTCTGTCATTCAAGGCAACATATTCCTTCTAGCTTGTCACTCTCCCATACCTTAAAGTGTTGTCCTTTTCTTCATGGCCAAGATTGGCCTAGCCAGCACCCTGTGTTTCACTTAGGGAAAGAGAGGAACTGCAGGGCAGCAATATTAACCAAGTAACACAAAAGTTGAGCACCCACTGTCACTGATTAATGTTACAAAGCCGCACCTAGGTAAGAGTGAACTGGGAATTGTCCTTTTAGGGCAGTAGTCATGCATCATGTTAAAACTCACCAGGAAAAGAGATTCTGTTACTAGAAGGTCAAGTGGAAATGGTTGGGGCAGATAGGGGTGGAAATTAGTGAAGTTGTACATCGTCCTTAGCAGCTCTACTGGGCTCTTACTCCTCACCATGTGTATCCTTCTAGATTGTTTCTCTGTACTGCTGTAGTCATACACAAATGTGTATTTGGGGATTGGGGTTTGTCTCTCCCTCCACACACGTACAAACACACATAAATAAGATTGTGCTGGCCAGGCACAGTGGCACACTCCCATAATCTCAGTGACTCAGGAGGCTGAGGCAGGAGGATCACAAGTTCAAGGTCAATCTCAGTAATTTAGGGAGGCCCTAAGCAACTTAGCCAAACTCTGTCTCAAAATAAAAAATATAAAGGGTTGGTTATTGGTATTAGATCTGCTATTTGGCTGCTACCATTATTCTGCCTGCCCCACACCATTTTACAACCCAGAACTTCCTAGTCAGTCATTGGTCCAGATTGTTATTAGCCCGACAAATTCCACTACTTAAGATATCCCCACCATTTCTCTCTCTCTCTCTCTCTCTCTCTCTCCTCTCTCTCTCTCTCTTACTCTCACTCTCGTTCTTTCTCTCTCACTCTCACTCACTCTCCCCCTCTCACTCACTCTTACTTTTTCTCACTCATTCCCCCCCCCCCAGTCTCTCTCTCTCTCTCATTTCTCTCTCTCTCTCTCTTTCTCTTTCTCTGCAGGCAGACACTCCGCCTGTCTGCTTAATAAAATCCATGTCTGGAGTGGTTTCTGGGTGCTTTCATTGGTGCAGTGACTCAGGTGGGCTCTTCTACCACCAGATACTGTGCAATACACTTATCTGACATCTTGTTTTTTACAGTAAAATAAGTAAATTAGATTTGACATGTATGGGATTACTTAAATGTGTTTCTTGGAGACATCTGATTAATGTCAGGATTTAAATGCTAACTGTTAAATAACATCAAGTACTCTTAACTCCTTAAATTCCATGGGGTAACATACTTAAACATTATTGGTGTTTTCATAGGTTGGTAAATAAAAAGGATTTAAAATTGCTTTGTGTCATCACAAAAAACAAGGTTGCTAAAAATTGTGTTCTAACAGGTGCAATTCTATATACAGAGGGATCCAAGAATTTCAGCTGTGTTTCAATTGGAGTAGTATAAATAACATAAGATATTTCATCTTGTTAAAATGGAGTAATTTATCTAAGTTCAAAAATTTCATAAGAGTTGTTTCAGAATATAAACAAAAATGTGTCCCAGGGCTGGGGATATAGCTCAGTTGGTAGAGTGCCTGTCTCACATGCACAAGGCCCTGGCTTCTAAACCCCAGCACCCCCCCCCCCCCAAAAAAAAATGTGTCCCAGATAGGAAAGAGAAAATAAAAGGTTCTAGGTAGAGAAATGTATTTAGTAGAAGGGAGAAGAAAATGTTTCTGGAAAGGAAATTTTTTTTTTTTTTTCCTTTTTGACTGCGTGACATTTATTTTTTATTTTTTATTTTTTTATTGGTTCTTTTTAATTATACATGACAGTAGAACCCATTTTGATATAACTATACAGTAGGGAATATATCTTTTTTTCACAATGTAGATTCACACAATTCATATAATCTTACATATACATAGGGTAATACTGTCTGTCTCGGTCTACTATTTTTCCTTCCCCCACCCCCTCCCATCCCATTTTCCTCTACACCATCCATACTTCCTCCATTCTTTTCTTAACCCCCTCATAAGCCTCTCCCCCAGTATCAGCATCCACTGATCAAAGAAAACATTCGGCCTTTGGTTTTGGGGGCTTGGCTTATTTCACTTAGCATGATATTCTCCAACTCCACCCAGTTATCAGCAAATGCCATAGTTTTATTCTTCTTTATGGCTGAGTAATATTCCATTGTGTATATATACCACAGTTTCTTTATCCATTCTTCAATTAAAGGGCATCTAGGTTGGTTCCACAATCTAGCTATTGTGAATTGAGCAGCTATGAACATGGATGTGGCTGCATCCCTATACTTTGCTGATTTTAAGATCTTTGGGTATAAACCGAGGAGTAGGATAGCTGGGTCAAATGGTGGTTCCATTCCAAGTTTTTTGAGGAATCTCCATACTGCTTTCCAGAGTGGCTGCACCAATTTGCAACTCTACCAGCAATGTATGAGTGTGCCTTTTTCCCCACATCCACGCCAACACTTATTATTGCTTGTATTCCTGATAATAGCCATTCTAATTGGATTTAGATGAAATCTTAGGGGGATTTTAATTTGCATTTCTCTAATCACTAGAGATGATGAGCACTTTTTCATATATTTGTTGATCACCTGTATATCATCTTCTGTGAAGTGTCTGCCCAGTTCCTTAGCCCATTTATTGATTGGGTTCTTTGTATTTTTGGTGTAAAGTTTTATAAATTTTGGAAATCAGTGCTCTGTCTGAAATGTGTGTGGAAAAGATTTTTTTCCCACTCTGTAGGCTCTGTTTTCACATTATTGATTGTTTCTTTTGCTGAGACAAAGCTTTTTAGTTTGAGTCCATCTCATTTATTGATTCTTCCTTTTATTTCTTGCGCTCTGGTGATCATGTTGCGAAAGTCTGGTCCTAAGCCAACATGAAGACGATTTGGGCCTACTATTTCTTCTATTTGGCGAAGAGTCTCAGGTCTAATTCCTAGATCCTTGATCCATTTTGAATTTTGTACAATGTGAAAGATATGGGTTTAATTTCATTTTATTGCATATGGATTTCCAGTTTTGCCAGCATCATTTGTTGAAGAGGTTATCTTTTCTCCACTGTATGTTTTTGGCACCTTTGTCTAGTATGAGAGACTGTACTTATGTGGGTTTGTCTCTGGGTCTTCTATTCTGTACCATTGGTCTGCCTGTCTATTTTGGTGCCAATACCATGCTGTTTTTGTAACTATTGCTCTATAGTAGAGTTTAAGGTCTGGTATTGTGATACCTCCTGCATCATTCTTCCTGCCCAGGATTGTTTTGGCTATTCTGGGTCTCTTGTTCCTCCAGATGAATTTCATGATTGTTTTTTTATTTCTATTAGGAATGTCATTGGAATTTTTATTGGAATTGTATTAAATTTGTGTAGCACCTTAGAAAGTATAGCCATTTTGATGATATTAATTCTGCCCATCCAAGAACATGGAAGATCTTTCCATCTTCTAAGGTCTTCCTCAACTTCTTTCTTTAATGTTCTGTAGTTTTCATTGTAGAGGTTTTTCATCTCTTTTGTTAGATTGATTCCCAAGGATTTTATTTTATTTGAGGTTATTGTGAGCAGAGTTGTTTTCCTCATTTCACTTTCAGATGATTCATCATTTATGTAGATAAATGCATTTGATTTATGTGTGTTTATTTTATATCCTATTTTGCTGAATTCATTAATTAGGTCTAAAAGTTTCCTGGTGGAGTTTTTTGGATCCTCTAAATATAGGATCATGTCATCAGCAAATAGTGACAGCTTGAGTTCTTCTTTTCCTATTCATATTCCTTTAATTTCTGTGGTCTGTCTAATTGCTCTGGCTAGCATTTCCAGAACAATGTTGAATAGAAGTGGTGACAGTGGGCATCTCTGTCTTGTTCCAGTTCTTAAAGGGAATGCTTTCAGTTTTTCTCCATTAAGAATGATGTTGGAAGTAGGCTTAGCATAAATAGCCTTTACAATGTTGAGGTATGTTCTGGGTAGGAAAGTCTTTCCATGATGAAACCCAGGATGGGATCCATGGCCATTGCCTGCTGGCTCTCCCCTTATGGGGATTCAAGCTACCTTGACCGTGCCTCCTCCTCCCTGGCCAATATCCACCATAGGGTGTTTCTACCTCTTGCTGTTGCTAACCTCCTCCCCCACCAGAGAATTCAACTCTGGACAGCCTTCCCTCTACTGGCAATGAGTCCTCAGGGCTCTTCTATGGTGGCCCTGAACACCCTCTCTGTCTATGAAAACCCCAGTGCTGGGTCAGGGTCTCCCTCAGCTTTAGCTGCAGAGCTGTCAGGGATGATGACGACCCTCACTGATGGTCTGCTCCTATGTGAGAAATCAGAGAGGTTATGAGGACACCCCTTCCTCTCCTGTTTCCCTTCTCCAGGCTCCTGAGAAGTGCTAGCCATGGGCTCTGCCCAATCTAATACTCACCCCCTTGGCTGTCTCCTCAAAAACATTTAGCCTCTCGATTTGATTCCAGATCTCAAACCTCGCAGGCTCATTTTCTACTGAAACACAGTCCAATATAAGTTAGATAATGACTCCTCTTGGCTGGAGAATGGGACTTATGCAACTTCTGTCACCACGGCAGCAAGTGGGTAGAGAGTCCCTATGTTCAAGTTTTCTCTTCTCTTTTTTCTTGCCCCTCTTTGTGTCAATAACAATAGTAAATTTTATTGGGGATTTATTTATATAATTTAATGTTCTATAATAGGACCTGCTATCAATAGGGTATATGTGAAATTTCTTTGTACACTGAAATAAAAAATTTTAAATGTAAATGTATTTCTAAAAGTTAGCAAGAGCCTGAAACATGAAAACATTTTGCCATTTTGCACACAAAAGGATTCATTCAAAAGATTGGTTTTTGTTGGAAAGTTATTGTGATCTGAAACAGGGGATATAATATGTAGCTCAGCCAAAATTCAAGGTAACTATTACACAAATTAAATGTTTTACTGTTGTTAATTCCATTTTGTATTTTCCTTGTAAACTCTATAACTGCTGCCTGATTAATGTTTTGCAGAAGTACTACTTTAAGAACAAACAACCTAAATTAATTTGAGATAATAAGCCATCACCTATAGGACAGATAAGATAATATAGACTCCAGTTAAGTAAAAGGGGGTAAATAACTGTAAAGTCATCAACATTAAAGTTAAAGCCCAGTACTCTTACTTTATGACTGGTGAGACTGGCTTGCTGGATGTTTAGGATCAAGCTTAGAAATTGAGATTAAAACAAAGGGGTGGCCTCATCTAAAGAAGAGGGAATTCTGCTAGCAGACCACTTCAGACATGAACTGTAGCTCCTCCACAGCATGAATCTACTGGCCTACCACACAAACTCTAGACTTGCCAGCCTCCACGATCACATGAGCCAATTCCTTAAAATAAATCTCTCTATATATCTATGCAAAAAAAAAAAAAAAAAAAAAAAACCAAAACAAAACAAAACAAAAAAAACAAAGGGGCCAAGAACAACCAGTGTTTGGCTCTTGCCCTCAGAGTCAGCCTGAATCCAGGGAACAAGAGAACTTCTCTAAGGAGCTTTGCAACTCTGGGCCACATGATCTCCTGATCAGGGAGATTAATGAGACCACTAGAGGATGAAAAGTCAATTGGTGCACCTGCTGCAGAGGAGGGTCATTGGAAAAGGGCGACATCCCTGATGCTTCCAAGGGAAGCCATCTCATCAAGGAGACCTTACCTTGTGAATGGCACTAAAGGAGCTAAGAAGCTGCTCTCAAGTTCCCCATGAGTGACCCCTGTGGGAACTCAGCTGACCCTCAACATCAGATAAGAACAAGGTCAATTTGACCAGCTTGGTCTTGAACACCTAGCAAAACAGTTATAACCAAAATACAGCCATAAATGGGTTTAAAGGAAAGACAATCATTCCTTTATTGGAACTTAAGACCTACACTTGTGTTAGCCCCAAGAATAAGTAAGATTGGAGGCTACAAAAGAGATTCTTAGGCAGGAGTGCCTGATAATCATCAAGAGAAACTGCCAGAGTCAGAAATGTTTGGTTGTTTTAAGGTCTACAGATCTTCCTAAACAGGACCATGCCTGCTAAATTGCCTACAGAAATTCCTACAACAACAAATACACAAGTTCTGGAGCTGGCGGACACACACAATTTCACCAACCAATCGGTCAATCAACGGCTTCTCCTACAAGACTACCAGCTCCTCACACCCAAAGATGAGACCTGCCATTCACTATTGACACTGCTCCCAAAAACTGCCCCCACTGAAAGCCCTCCCTAAGCCTCTTTTCTCTTGTACAGGAATGAGACTCTTTGCCCCTACGAGGCAAAGAGTCCCTAACCAGCAGGAAGAAGTTACAGAAGAAAGACCACTGTCCCACCCCAGTGTCTATAAAAACAAAAAGGGAGGAATATTGGCATCAGATCTGCTATTTAGCTGCCACCATTATTCTGTCTCCCCCATTTTACAACACAGAACTTCCTAGTCGGTCATTGGTCCAGATTGTTAGCCCACGAAATTCCACTACTTAAGAATAGCTCCCCTGCCATTTCTCTCTCTCTCTCTCACTCACTCCCCCCTCTCACTCTGTCTCTTTCTCTTTCTCTTTCTCTTTCTCTTTCTCTTCTCTTCTCTTCTCTTCTCTTCTCTTCTCTTCTCTTCTCTTCTCTCTCTCTCTCTCTCTCTCTCTCTCTCTCTCTCTCTCCCTACCCCTCTGCAGGCAGACACTCTGCCTGTCCACTTAATAAAATCTCTTTCATGCATTCCCACATCTGGAGTGATTTTTCTAGGTGGTTTTACTGGGGATGTAGATCAATGGTTAAGAGATCCTAGTTTCAATCCCCAGAAGCAAGAAAAAAAAAAAAAAGATTGTGCTGTATGTATTTTTTCTGTGACATCTCTTTAACTTTTCAATCTGAAGGTCTTTTTTTTTCATTTTTACTCATAAATCTACTTCATTCTTTTGAACAACTACACAATAGAGTAACTGCTCCATGACAAACACCCTTTATTAATTCAGGGTGAAAAAGAGGGCAAACCACATTTATTCTTATTTTCATATGGATGATTATTGGTACCAACTGCATTCATTGAATGGTTCATCCATTTCTCCTTAATTTGAAACACCACTTATTATTTATGTCAGATTTCCATATATACATCATGCGTCTTCTCAGATACTTTTTTTTTTGAGGTACTGGAGTTTGAACCCAGGGCTTTGTGCATGCTAGCTAAGCACTCTACCCTCAACTAGTTCAAAAAACAAAACAAAACACCAACATTATTTTGAAACAGGGTCTTGCTAAGTGACCCAGATGAAACTTGCATTTATGCAATCCACATCACAAGGACCTCAATTTTGAAGCCAGCGATGATAATGTAGAGAAAGGAAATCCTGTCTCAAAATAAAAACTAAAAAGGGCTGAGTGTGTAACTGTGTTGTAGAGCACTCGCCTAGCATATGTAAGGCCCTGGGCCAAGCCCCAGTACCACAAAAAAAAAAAAAAAAGTGAATTTACTTATTTATTTCTTCTTTGCAGTCATAGGGATAGAACCCAGAGATACTTTACCACTGAGCTACATCTCCAGTCCTTTATTTTATTTTTTTTTTAATTTTGAGGCAGGGTCTCACTATATGGTCCAGGTTGGACTTAAACTTGCACTCTTCCCGCTTCAGCCTCCTATATTGTTGGGATTACAGTTGTGTACCACAGTACATGGAAAAATTATGTTTTGAACTGGAACTACATAGACCTGATACAAAATTCAAAGTGTATATAAGCATGCCTGATACTACTGAATATACCTGCCAGAAGGCAGTCCTATCAGGTGGTAGGTAAATGCTAATGGTTGCTAGAAAATTAATTTATGATTCTCATGTCATTAGTTTGTGTGATAATTAATTCTGTCTTTGAGGACCTATAGAATTCAGTGGTACCTCTATTTTGAGCCAGTCTTACTTCTATGAAAGTTAATTGTATATATAATTATATCTGTCTGCAACAGAAATATGGACTTTACAGAAAAGCATTTATGTTAACTTTGTGTTCTATTATCAAGAACACAGCTCAGAGTCTCAGGATGCTGTTAAGGAGCATATTAGTCAGCTTTTTATCACTATCACAAAATACCTGAGGCACCTAACTTCATAAAGAGAAAAGGTTTATTTAGCTCACAATTTTGGAGATTCAAGCGCCTGCTTTGACTCACTTCTGGCAAAGGTGTTCCTGGCTCTAGTCATGGCAGAGGCACATGTGCAGAATGGGCACATCCTCAATAACCCAAGAAACCCATTGGGCCCTACTCCCAAAGGTTCCATCCCTCCCAATAGCACCATCCTGTGGACCAAGCCTTCAATTCCAGTGGTCCCTTGAACATCAGTCCTACTCAGAGCATAACAAGGAGTAAGCAATTGTCAGTTTTGATATGAGAGAAAGTGACCTTCATTAAGACTTGGCTTCAGCAGGAATGGACCCTGAAGACTGACAACATTATCACTTAAAATATGAATGCCTAGGATACAAGAGGACCAGATTTTTGGTCCCCAACACCACATATATGAAGAAAGTAAATAATCCTCTGCCTCCTAGAGAGAGAGAGAGAGGCTTGATTTAAGTGGAGGTCAACCTACCATCCCTGAGTCTAGGATAACCATGCTAATTTGGCTTTGGTTGTTAAAAATATGGCTTAACAAGCCTTTCTGAGCTGAGCACCATTGCACATGCCTATAATGCCAGTGACCTGGAAGGCTGAGTTAGAAGGCAAGACGAAGGCCAACCTCAGCAACTCAGTGAGACTCTGTCTCAAAATTTAAAAAAATAAAAAGGATTGGGGATATGGCTTAGTGTCAAAGTGCTCCCTGGGTTCAATCTGGTAGTGCCCTGCCTCTTAAAAAAAAAAAAGAAAGACCCTTTCTGAAGCAGAGCTGTGCTGCGGCCCAGAGCTAAAGTGCTTGTAGGGATTCAGTGGGGCTGGACTGGACGGCAGCTATCTTGAGTTGTGACTGCCGTGACTAACCCTGAGGGACGCTGGTCTGCTTTCCTTGCATAGTTTCCCAGCATGTTATAAATACAAAATGTGGAGCTTTATGAACAGACCCCAGCATCATCCATCGGCGGAATGTGCCTGATGTCCTTGATGTTAGTTTGACATAGCAAAGCACATTCTGCCTTAGACGACAGTCACTTTTCTCCTGAATACTGTGCAAGCCCTCTCCCTCCGACCCAGTCGTGGGGGTTCATTGGGTTTGTTGCTCCCTTCAACCATGCCTCTGACAGTAAGTCCCCAGTAGATTGTATTCTGCAATCCTGGACCTGTCTTCCTCTTCTTCTCTTTTTAAGTGCTGGGGATTGAGCCCAGGCCCTCAGACACGTGGAGCACCTTCTCTGAGCTGCACCCAGCACCCTGTCTTCTCTTAGTAGTCTCATGGCAGCTTTCAGCTCCTTCTCATACCCTGGGACCTGTTTTTTTTTCCAGAACAGTACTCTACATAATACTATAACATCTATCCTTACATTGACACAATTACGTATCTGAATATTGCTTCCTTTAGAATTTAACTTATGGGAAATACTTATTTCCTGGATTCTGGTTACTTCTTTTTATTCTTGGGCCTATCTACAAGTACATTATTTAGAATGCTGCCTGTCCACAGATCTCAGGACATTGAACACTGCTGAACTTACCTGCAGGTCTGGCCCTCCCTTCATGCTGGAAAGACTATCCAAAGAATCACATTGATTTTTCCCTTATATTAGAGATCAAAACAAGAGCTTTGTCTGTGCTAGGCAGGTGCCCTATCACTGAGGTATGTTGCCAGCCCTTTTTAAAAATTTGGAGACAGGGTCCTGAGGCCAGGTTGGCCTCAAATCTGTGATCTTTCTGAGTCTCTGGGATTAGAGGTGTGTGCCACTCTGCCTGGCTCCTACACTAATCTTGACGCTACTTGACATAGATCAGATTATTGGTAACATGAGGTTTTAGTCAAGACTGAATATCTCAGACTTTTATTGTACAACTAATGTTGGATTACAGTATTCTCTGTATCCTGATGTGCCACAGTGCACAATACCTGGCATATCTCCTTAATATATATATTATTATACACACACACACACACACACACACACATATATATTCCACCAAATAATTCTTGAATAGATTAAATAAAGAAATTGTGCTCCAGAGGATGAAAAACAAGACTACACCTATGTGATTCTACTGGGCTGAGAAGAGATCTATCCAGGGAGAGGAAGTAGGAATATAGGCTGTGTGTTGAAGGAAACCAAAGGAAACCACT
This sequence comes from Glaucomys volans, assembly GCA_020662805.1. Lineage (NCBI taxonomy): Eukaryota > Metazoa > Chordata > Mammalia > Rodentia > Sciuridae > Glaucomys > Glaucomys volans. Next base: position 75,649 of record JAJEJO010004578.1, on the reverse strand, counting down.
CTGAGCTCTGAAGAATTTAGTGCCTGGACTCCATGCAGTGGCGTGCTGGAGCTGGTTAGCAAGAGCCCATTGCTACATTTTCAGGATTCTTGCAAGTTAGGTATTAAACCGCTGATAGCTTAAAATTGGTTGTGATGGGAATACTTACACCAGGGAAATCAGCAAACACAAATGAACATTTTGTCCCCAGATAAACCTCTAGGGTGACTGCCCACCCTGATGCTTCCAGGTGCCCAGAAAAACGGCGGAGGGGAAGACTACCTTACTGCAAAATCTTTTTAAAAAATATTTGTACACTTCCAGGTGCACCTGTCAGAATGAGAACAAGAGCTTGGAGATGCGGTGTCCTGGCCCTGAGCGGCAGGGAGGCCCTCTCACCCGCCTGTCCTCAGACTCAGGTGTGCGACAGTCCTGGCTCTTCACCTGGAGGCAGGAGGTCCCCGGCTTCCTAGGTCATGTTTGACTCTTTCCTCTAAAACCTGTGCTGAGTCTTTGGCTGCATGCACAGGAAGCACAAATGTTCAACTTGTATGCAAAACAAGGTACAAAAACAAGAAGAATACAAAAGTTTTGGTAATATAAGGCCATCTGCTCAAGTCCGCCTTGGAAACCTGTAACAGATACTTAAATACTACAGTGAAAAGGCATTTTTTGGGGGGCAGGTAGGGGTACTGGGGATTGAACCCAGGGGCACTCCACCACTGAGCCACATCCCCAGCCCTATTTTGTATTTTATTTAGAGACAGGGTCTCACTAAGTTGCTTAGGGCCTCGCTAAGTTGCTGAGGCTGGCTTTGAACTTGCGATCCTCCTGCCTCAACCTCCCAAGTGCTGGGATTACAGGCGTGCACCACCATGCCCGGCTTGAAAAGGCATCTTAACGTACTTATTTAAAACATCTGAAGTAATCTGCTAAGATTAAGTGTGATAAAAAAAAAAAAATCATTTCCCTTTGAGGGCACTTTGTCCTTTGGAGAAGGGAGGCGGGTGGGGAAGACCTCGAGGAGGCTCTGCTGCGTCCCCGCAGTCACACAGCAGTTCCTCCCCAGCTGCAGTGTCCCGGGAGGTGATGAGGAAGAGTGAGGCATGCGGTGGTGTCGTGCAGTTTGGCCCCGCAGTTCCCGCCTTTGCTGTGACGGATCAGTCTTCCCAGGCCATTTGTGTCTCTGGTCACGTCCACGCAGTAGGGTTTGCTGATACCGAAAATAGTACAAGTAGCAGCGGGTGGAGGGGGTCTTGCGCACGCAGAGCCTCCGCTTCTCGGCGTCGTGATCTCGACTCTCCCTGGAGAACTGCTGGGTGGCGATCACACCCCTGCCTTTGCCGTCCCTGAGGTCAATCTGCACGCCTTCCACCCTCAATTGGCTCACCTATCTCGTCCTCTCCGCAGCCTGCAGCTCGGCCTCGCTCTTCCTGGAGCGCCTTCCCACTGAGTTGCGTTTTCCCTTGAGCTTTTCCCCCCAGGGGCTTCTTTTCCCTTAAGGGGCCTTTTCAGGGCCTGCCTGGCAACTGGCTGTGTTGGTTGAATCACAGGACGAGGTTGGAGTTTTGGGAGGTTCTGCTGCTTCCGGTTTTTGGTTTGGACAAGGTGCCAGGGGACCTCTCCCTGCGTCTTTGATCTTCTGTTCCTCGGACTTCATGGACCTTCTGTTGTGTTCCCAGCATTTCTTTTCTCTTCTGCTTCCTGCAGATTCCAGTAATGGTTTCCCCTGGCATTTGACTTCGTGATGTGCAACTGAGTTCTCTTCCTGAAGGGGGAAGGCATTCCAGAGCCTTTGTTCAGGCTCCTGTAGGAATGGATCTTTGATTGCCCGGCAAATACGTTCTCCTGGTTGGTGCGGGACCTCCCTGGCCCCTCCGCTCCACCATCTCCGGGCCAGGGGCCTCCACCGCGGGGGTCTTGGACAGCTTCCTACCTCTACCGATTGCCCGGCTCTGTCACCGCCTGGATCTCAGGGAAACCGAGCTCCCTTTTTATTTTTATTTTGAGACTGTGTCTCACTAAGTTGCCCAGGCTGGTCTCGAACTTAAGATTGTCCTACCTCAGCCTCCCAAGTTGCTGGGATTACAGGTGTGGGCCACCACACCCAGCAAGACTGGGTAAATTATAAAGAAAAGAAGTTTATTAAGGTCACGGTTCTGGAGGTTCAAGAGCTCATAACCAGTGAGGGCCTTTTAGCTGGCAGAGTCCTGAGGTGGTGCAGGGCCTGACGCAGTAAGAAAAGGAGCCCAAGCGTGTCCATGCATCTGTCTCTGCGGCTTCCTGTGAAGCTTGGGGATCCCATCACAGGGCTCCAATCAAATGACCTCCTGCCTGCTAATCACCTTCTAAAGGCCCTGCCCCTAAGCACTGCAGTTGGATGCAGTTGGACGCTTCATACTTCATAAGGGGCATCAAATTTCAACAACAGAACCTTAGTGTCGCTCAGACCATATCCAAACCATAGTGATACTGATACCTTAAATTCTAACCTAAGACCCTACACATTTTTTGCAGAGAAATACAACTAAATAATTCAAATTTGTATAACAACTGAACAAAAAATTTAAAAAAATGTAATTTGTGCATCAATTGAAGCATAATAAAGGTTATTGAACCTGCCAGAGGATGATTTCAAGACTTAGTGGTGGAGTAGGCAGGGGACTCTTTCTGAGTGAGGTGGTGGGGACTTTAATGGGCTTTCAGTCAGACATTCGAGACCAGAGTCAGGCACACTTGGAAGTAATTTCCTCTCTCTGGAGGCTACAGCTGGAAGGAACTCCTTTCATGTGGACATGATCAATTTTCCACAATATATGACTGATTCGGAACTTTTTATCTTTTCATAATTCACAAAAGTTTATACCCAACACAGTGAGCTCTCGCTTAAAAAGATTCAATTTATTCTAATCTTATTTCCTTTTCATTTTCTTTATCACCCCCATCTTCATTCAATGGGTAGGTTTTTTTTTTCTATGCACATTTTATTAGTGATTAGATCCAGGACCTCATGCATGCATGAGCTCCATCCCCAGCCCATTTTATTTTATTTTTTGATGGGCTCACTTCATTGCTCATGCCACTATATTACTTTTTTTCTCACTAGTTTTTCTGCCTTTTGGAGGCTCCTAGGTATTGCACACTCAAAACCATTCTAAAATTAAAGCTATAACCCAAACAACCCTTTAGGACAAAATGAAAGCTAGCCCCAAGAGCACCCCAAAACAGACTGAAGAATCTCTGTCACTTAATGAACCTAAAAACAGGCAAAACAAAAGTTAAACACAGCGCACAATTCAAATTCATTCCACATCAGAGCTTCTCTAACTGGAAACTCTTGAGTCAACTGAGTTGGTGAATGAGTCTTTGAAATCATAATGTCAAAATATTACTTCTCATAGTATGTTTTCTTAGTATATTTTTCAGTGAGAATGTCATTTTTCTGATTTAAAAAATTTTCAGGACAATAAAATTTTGGTTATTATGATGAAAAGGTGTTAGGAATAATTGGATTAAGAATCACAAATAGGGGATTCAAGATGGCGGGCTGGAGGAAGGCTGCATTCCTACTTGCTCCGTGGATTCCTACTTGCTCGGGATTCAAACAGCAGGAATATGCCTCTCAACGAGATTTTATATTCAAAGCACATATAAGGGGTCCCCAGGTGCCGCTCCAGAACCAACTGGGCTGGGCTCGGCCCCGCCGCGGGCAGCTACCACCCAGGAGCACCGGACCCTGCAGCTGCTTCGGAGCCACCGACCTGGGTCTGCGCCAGCCAGCAAGTGAGTGCGGGTCCCCAGCAGAGGCTTTGAAGTCACTGGCTGCGCTCTGGCACCAGCCAGCAACCTCCCAGGCGGAGACCGAGCATCTCAGGCTACCTGGGGCCTTGCTGCGACTTCTGGAGAGGTCTGGCCGGGAGCCTCTGGGATCGCTGACTCCAGCGGGGAGTTGGGACTCCTCGGCGTCATTTTGTAGCTTCCCTGGAAGAGAGGGTCCATCTCCGGCTCCCTGGGGCCCCCCCGCGGCTTCTGAAGGGGTCTGGCCGGGAGCCTCTGGGATCGCTGACTCTGGCAGGGAGCTTAGGGCCTTTGGCGCCAGCTTACAGTGTCCCCAGGAGAGAGCAACCACCTGCCACCACCTGAACCCCAGCGAGGAGTTCAGGTCAGCCTGGGCTCTCAAGCCCAGTGTCTCCCATCACTGAGCACAGTTCTGTGACACCACCCCAACTTGATCTAGTGCCCGGGCCCACACCCAGGCCTGGAGTCTACCACCTTCCTGTATCTAATTGTCTATCAACACTAGGCTGCCTCTGCCCAGAAGCATTGATCATTCCCAACCTGGAGGTAGTGGGACAGCACCTTTCTTGGGTCACCGCTTGATCAAGCACCCCTCAAGCAACAGAGGGGAAGATACATGAGCACCATGAGAAAACACGGGAAGAAAGTGTCCCAATCAAACCTAGATGATATATCAAGAGAACCCAAAGACAGCATGGTAGAAGGAATGACAGAAAGGGAGTTCAGAATGTTCATAATTAAAGTGATCCGAGAAGAGAATGAAGTGACTAGAGAGCAGATTCAGGCTATGAATAATCAGCTAATAGAGCAATTGCAGGAAGCAAAAAATCACTTCAATGAAGAGATAGAAATTCTGAGAAAAAAACAAACAGAAATTCTTGAAGGAAACAAGGAAATGAAGGAAACAATAAACCAAGTTAAAAACTCAATAGAAAGCATAATTAACAGAACAGATCACTTGGAAGACAGAACCTCAGACAATGAAGACAAAATATTTAATCTTGAAAACAAGGTCGAACAAACAGAGAAGATGGTTAGGAATCATGAACAAACCCTCCAAGAAATATGGGACATCATGAACAGACCAAATTTAAGAGTCATTGGGATTGAGGAAGGCGCAAATATACAAACCACGGGTATGAATAATCTATTCAAGGAAATATTATCAGAAAATTTCCCTAATATGATGAATGAGATGGAAAATCAATTACAAGAAGCTTACAGGACACCAAACGCACAGAATTGCAACAGATCCACACCAAGGCACATTATAATGAAAATGCCTAACATACAAAACAAAGATAGAATTTTAAAGGCAGCGAGAGAAAAGAATCAGATTACCTACAGGGGGAAACCGATACGTATATCAGCAGATTTCTCAGCCCAGACCCTAAAAGCAAGAAGGGCCTGGAACAACATATTTCAAGCTCTGAAAGAAAATGGATGCCAACCAAGAATCTTATACCCAGCAAAACTTACCTTCAGATTTGATGATGAAATAAAATCCTTCCATGATAAACAAAAGCTTAAAGAATTCACAAAGAGAAAGCCTGCCCTACAGAACATTCTCAACAAAATATTCAAAGAGGAAGAAACAAAAAATAACAATCTCAGTCATCATGGGGAGGAATTACCCTAAAGAAAGAGTCCATCAAAGGAGAAACAAAGTTAAGCTAAAAACCCTAAAAAAGCTAAAATGACAGGAAATACAAGTCATATCTCAATAATAACCCTGAATGTAAATGGCCTAAACTCATCAATCAAAAGACATAGACTGGCAGACTGGATTAAAAAGAAAGACCCAACGATATGCTGCCTTCAAGAGACTCATCTCATAGAAAAACATGCCCACAGACTAAAGGTGAAAGGTTGGGAAAAAGCATACCATGCACACGGGCTGAGTAAAAAAGCTGGGGTTTCCATCCTCATTTCAGACAAAGCAGACTTCAAACCAAAGATAGTCAGAAGGGATAAAGAAGGACATTTCATATTGCTTAAAGGTAGCATAAATCAACAGGACATAACAATCATAAATATTTATGCACCAAACAATGGCGCATCCATGTATGTCAATCAGATCCTTCTCAATTTCAGGAATCAAATAGACCAAAACACAATAATACTCGGAGACTTTAACACTCCTCTCTCACTGTTGGACAGATCTTCCAAACAAAAATTGAACAAAGAAACTATAGGACTCAATGACACAATCGCTAATTTGGACTTAACGGACATATATAGAATATTCCATCCATCAAAAAGCGAATACACTTTCTTCTCAGCAGCTCATGGTTCCTTCTCTAAAATAGACCATATGTTATGCCACAAAGCTACTCTTAGCAAATACAAAAACATAGAGATACTACCTTGTATACTATCAGATCATAATGGAATGAAATTAGACATCAACGAGAAAGTTAGAAACAGAAACTACTCCAAGACCTGGAGATTAAATAATATGCTATTGAATGATACATGGAAAACAGAAGACATTAGGGGGGAAATTAAAAGATTCTTAGAGGTCAATGAGAATAAAGATACAACATATCAAAATCTCTGGGATACTATGAAAGCAGTGCTAAGAGGAAAATTCATTGCATGGAGTGCATTTAATAAAAGAATGAAAAGTCATCAAATCAATGACCTCACATTACAGTTCAAAGCCCTAGAAAAAGAGGAACAGATCATCACCAAAAGTAGTAGAAGACAGGAAATAATCAAAATCAGAGCTGAAATCAACGAAATTGGAACAAAAGAAACAATTCAAAAAATTGACGAAACAAAAAGTTGGTTCTTTGAAAAAATAAACAAAATTGATAAACCCTTAGCCACGTTAACGAAGAGAAGGAGAGAGAAACTCCAAATTACTAAAATTCGCGATGGAAATGGAAATATTACAACAGACAAAATTGAAATACAAAACATAATAAGAAGCTACTTTGAAAGTTTATACTACAACAAAATAGAAAACC
>JAJEJO010004578.1:0-58070 GCA_020662805.1 Glaucomys volans | reverse complement strand
GCCACCAAGCCCTGCTTTTTTTTTTTTTTTTTTAATTCTGTTTTTTATTTTTTGGGTGGTGCTATGGATTGAACCCAGGGCCTTGTGCTTGGAGGCAAACACGCTACCAACTGAGCTATATCCCCAGCCCCGAAAGCTTGGATCTTGATTGCTTGTGTACTGGTTCAGGACATAAAGGGGCATAGGGAAACCAGGATGTTTGGAGATATCTGTTGTGATTTGCACAAGAATGGAAATTGCTTATTCTATCCAGGAGCTTCCTAAAGATATTTTTGATTGACTTATATAAATCTATGACTTAGAAAACAGTAATTTTATTTTTGTGATACTGTATGATCCATATAACTGAAAGTGTATTCTGATTTAATGTAACTTTTTTGTGTCTTCTTCTTATCTATTAAGTTGGCTATTGGCTTCAGAGAAGCTAAAAAAAACTGATAGCTGGCAACAGCAGTCCCATTGAAAATGTATTTACATGAGAGTCCTCAGACTCCAAAGATAAGACATAATGCTCCATCTGGCCCACTTGGAGTGATGGTAAGTGACCAGGGTCTTTTTTTTCCCCCTGCAGGACTGAAGATTGAATTCAGGGTGCAATACAACTGAGCTGCATCCCCAGTCTTTTTTGTTTCTGTTTTGTTTTTGTTTTTAGTCAGGGTCTTGTTAAGTTGCCTAGATTGACCTTGATTTGTAATCCTCTGCCTCCTGAGTCCCTGGGATTGTAGACCTGTGCCACCATACCTGGTGGTGACTAGGGTATTAATGGAGGAGTCAAATGACTGACCTATGATGTGCAGAGGTCTCATCACATTCCAGTTCAGAAGAACACACCCTATCCCTAAAAGCTCATCCAGGAGGTGCACACCAAGCCCAGTGTGGTGGCACAGGCTTGTAATCCTAAAGCACTCATGAGACTGACGCAGCAGAATCTGAAGTTTGAGCCCAGATTCAGTAGTGTAGTAAAACTGTCTCAAAAATAAAATAAAGAAGTAGCTATAATTATTAATTTGAATTGTCAGCCTGATTGGCTTAAGAAATGCTGAAGATTAAGAGGCTTCTGGGTGCATCAGTGAGGGTGTGTCTAGGAATGATTGGCATGTGGGATAGCCACCTGAAATGGAGACCCTCCCTAAACATGGGCAGCACTGTCCAATAGGATGGTGGCTTAGATGGAGTAAAAGTTGGATGAACAAGGAAGCAGCAGCAGATGCAAGCTCCACTCTTCTTGAAGGGGCTCTTGATTGTTGCTGCCATTGCCTGAGGATATCAGCCTCTCTCTCCTTCACTCTTCCAAAGTGGACTCTGCCAGTGATTTTCCAGGGAGTCTGAGGAAGCCTTCAGTCTCAGACTGATGTGGCATCATTGACCCTGTTGTTCTGAGGCTTCAGCAACTTGGACTAGTTCTTCCAGCCTACAGATGGCCATTGTGACTATCCAGATTCTGGTGTAAGCCAATCTAACAAATCCCCTTCTTATAATCGTACCTCCTGTTGGTTCTGGTCCTCTAGAGAACCCTGCTCAATACAGAGCCCCTGTTGTTCAATCTGCAGTAACACATGCACAGACCCATACAAACCAAAAACAAAACAAAAGACCCCAAAGTACCCCAAACCCTCTGTCATAAGCAAGCTAAGTCATTAACATCGACCAAACAAGGTTGTGTCTTTCCACATGTCAGAAGTCATTGAATCACAATAATTTCACAAGCTTTACCATTTTCATCAGTGCCAGTTCACTGAGTCTTTGAGGGGTCACCTGGTAGCCATAATCTGGGCAAATACAAATTCTTTTATTCCAGTCTTAATTTGTAATATCTTTAACACTCAAGTCACACATCACCCTTTACACGATTATATATAATCTTAGAAAGGCTAAGATAGGATTAAGATTCTTGCAGGGTTACAGGATGCTAATCCAAGAGCACAGGCAGAGAGAGATTTGAATGCAGAGTCAGAGAGTTGCTAGAGGTACTCTGATAAGGATTTTAAGAAACCAGTTGAGGAACTTGTTCAGGTGCAGAATTTTCAAAGTGCAGGAACTTATTCTAGGTCAAGTACCAAGGGACAGCAGTTCTAGGATGTCAGCTTGGAGCATCAGTTTGAGATGTGAGCTTGGAGTGGGTCATGCATAATTGTTGTTATGGTTTGGATGTGAGGTGTCCCCCAGAGCTCATGGGTGAGACAATGAGAGAAGGTTTGGAGGAGAAATTATTGGGTTATGAGAGCCTTAACCCAATCAGCGAATTAATCCCTTGACAGGATTAACCAAGTGGTAACTGGAGGCAGGTAGAGTGTGGCTGGAGGAGGAGGGTCATTGGGGTGTGACTTTGGGGTGTATATTTTGAATCTGGCAAGTGGAGTCTCTCTCTCTCTCTCTCTCTCTCTCTCTCTTTCTCTCTGCATCTGTCTGATCATCATGCGAATCACCTTCCTCCATCACACTCTTCCGCCATGATGTCCTGCCTCACCTTGAGCCCTGAGAAATGGAGCTGGCTGTCTATGGATCGAGACCTCTGAAACATTGAGCCCCCAAAATAAACTTTTCCTCATCTAGAATTGTTCTTGTCAGATCTTTTAGTCACAGCAGCAAAAAAAGATGACTAAAATAGTCATGGGCAGGAGAAACCACACTGTTGAAACCCAGTTGGACAGGAAACCGGAAGTTTGTCACTATGGCAATTTTCCTGTTAAGGCTCATGACAAATGACCAGGTGATAGAGTCAAGGTGCTGAACTGTTCTGTCTCAGGGTGCTCCTCCTTCTGTGAGCCTTGAATGAGGGACTTGCCTCGTTCGGTGGTCTGTGATAAGCTCATGGTCCTGATTTTTCCCATATGAGTTGGATATGCCCATGTATCCATGTGCTTCTGGTTAATTTGATAAGTTCACATGTGGTCATTTTCATTAGCATGATTAATTTACTTATCAATTTGTGCCTTATGATTGTGCCAGACAGTTAGTGGTTATTTACTTGTACAAACAAAATATAGAGTCATTCCACCTCAGCACTTAAACAAAAAATGGAGTAGCTTATGGCAAACTACTGTCTTATAAGATGGAGTAACACAGGAATAGGCACAGCCTGAAAATTGCTCTCCTATACCCATGGAGTAACTCTGAGCAGGGCACAGACTGCTCTTCACACCCCTCCTGCCAAAAAGCACCAAAAGCTGGGAGGTGCATCTTGGGGGAGTGCTCATCCTGCACCTTGAGCTAATCCACATCTGTTGGTGGTGTTCAGGGATTTCTAAGGCATGGAAAAGAGACATGTGGCCTGGTGACACTCTGGAAAGGAACCTTAGAAGGAGCACATACTGACCCAGCATACTTCTAAGCATCTGCCATGCTCCAGACGTCAATCAAGCTGCTAACAAAATTGAGCAAAGTTTAATTGAAACTCGCCGAGGTAGAGTGCCTTGGACACTATCAGAGGTAACTGTGGTCATGCCAAAGGGCACAAGAACCAGCTTGAAAGGGCTTCCATTGAACAAAGGATATCAAGAAGAATGGACTGTCTCCCTGCTGGCATGGAGTTGCATGCAGCAGGAGGCTGGGGTGCGGCCAAGATTCATCCTTACCTGTGACCCACTGCCATGGCCAAGGAAAGCATCGCTGCTGGGGGTATAATGGACCTCAGCTTCATAAGAGGTGAAGACCACCCTCATCCATGATGGCCTTGCATGTGGAATTCACAAAGTTGCCAACACCTTGGACAAGCACCAACTCTATCCTTATGCGCTTGCATCCAACTCTAACGAGACTTTGTGTGTCAGGTTGGTGGGGCCCTTTCTGTTGATCACAAAATCAACCTAATTAAGGTTGATGACAACAACAAACTGGGGGAATGAGCTGGGTATGGTGGTGCTCACCTGTAATCCCAGTGACTCAGGAGGCTGAGGCAGGAGGATTGTGAGTTTGAGGACACTTTCAGGAACTTAGGGAAGCCCTAAGAAACTTAGTGAGACACGGTGTCAAAATAGAAAGGGCTGGGGGTTTAGCTCAGTGATAGAGTGCCCCTGGGTCCAATGGTTCCATTCCCAGGGCAAGAAAAGAAAAGAAGGAAGGAAGGAAGGAAGGAAGGAAGGAAGGAAGGAAAGAAAGAAAGAAAGAAAGAAAGAAAGAAAGAAAGAAAGAAAGAAAAAAAGAAAGAGAAAGAAAAAAAGAAAGAAAAAAACAAAACAAAACAGGGAATGATCAAGAGGGAAAACCCTAGAGAGTTGTTGGATGCGGGTGGGTAGCAGTTAAGGATATGGCAAAGAATCTCAGACCAAAGATGTCATTAAAGATATTTCAAATGCAAGAAATGAGCAAATAAAAAAAATGTGATTCTCTCTCTCACACCTACACACACAGAATGGGGCCAGGCATGGTGGTACACATCTGTAATGCTAGCGACTCAGTCTGTTGAGGCAGGAGGATCATGAATTTCAATCAGCCTGGGCATTTGAGCAAAACTCTGTCTCAAAATAAAATAATAAAATAAAAGCATTGGGAATGTAGCTCAGTGGTAGAGTTCTCGCCTGGCATGTGTGAGACCCTGGGTTTAATCCTCAGTACTGGCCAAAAAACAAAACAAAACAAAAAAAAACAACCAAAAAACCAAAAAACCAAAAAACAATGGGGGTGAGGGTTTAACTGAGTGCTGAGTGGTAGATCGCCAGCCCTGCATGGGTGAGGCTGTGGGTTTGGTCCCCAAGCTCCCACTGGAAAAAAAAGAAGAAAAGAATCCAATCAGTGAATCAAAGCATATCAACATGGGTGAAAGTCAGAGTTCATAGTGAGTGTTTGTGCAAAACCACATCATCTTTGAAGGATGCGGGGAACCACATCATTTGCCCACTGACAAAAGGCAAAAAATGAAGAATTTATCCTTTCTTGTAAGAACTATCCCTTAGGAGAACATGTGGAATAGTTCTGTCTTATTGAAGAATTCTAGATTGTAAATAGAGAAGAATTAATAAAACTAGTGTCACCACATGTCCTTAGTGAAACAATGAATCTAATAAGCAATCATCAATGACTGCAAAGATGATTAGGGGAAAAGTTAGTGGGATATCAATGCATCATTGAAGCTGCCTAATGGGTCATCGTGTCCTTTGCAATATGCCTTTGGTTTTATTTATCTTTGCCCAGCGTTCTAAATTATGGAGAAAAGCTGCACTTCAATATTTTACAATATTGACTGCAGCTAGGTGAAATGTTGTATACCTGTGATCCCAGTTACTCAGGAGGCTGAGGCAGGAGGATCACAAATTGGATGTCAGCCTCAGCAACTTAGTGAGAGTCTGTTTCAGAATAAAAAATAAAAAGTACTGGGGATGTAGCTCAGTGGTGAAGTGCTAATTGGTCATAGACCTCTTAATTAATAATCTTTCTTTAGCTATATGGAATCCAGAACATCTGGTGACCTGCAGATAATGTCAGAATGTGACTCAAATAAATGGATCACTTCAGGATTAATAATTACTCTAGTACCCATGTGCCTAAGGCTAAAAATACACTTCCTTAAATTTCCTATACGAGCTCTTCATTTTTGTTGTATCTTCTTTATTTAGGATCTATGATTTGTTTGTTTGTTTGTTTGTTTATGGTACCAGGGATTGAACCCAAGGATGCTTAACATCCCCAGAGCCACATCTCCAGCCCTTTTTGTTTTATTTTGAGACCAGTTCTCCCTAAATTGCTCAGGGCCTCTATAAATTGCCAAGGCTGGCTTTGATCCTTATGCCTCTGCCTCCCAAATTGCTGGGATTATAGGCATGTGCCACTGCACCCAGCTTATTTTTTTGGGTTTTATTATCATTATTTTTTTTCTGTACTGGAGATTAAACCCAGGGGTGCTCTACCACTGAGCTACATCCAGCTCCCCTGCCCCCACTTTAAATATTGAGACAGGATCTTGCTAAATTGTGGAGGATGATCATCAACTTGAGATCCTCCTGCCTCAGCTTCCTGAGTCCTTTGGATTGTGGGCAAGTGATGTTACACTCAGGTAAACTCTTCACTTTTGATTGTAAGCTAAGATGGTCCTTAGGAAAGTAGGCCATTTTTGAAGGGTTATGGAAAATAATATTCCTATAAAATAACTCCCCAAGAAAAATGAAGGGACAGTGTGGCTTGAGAAGCAGGAAAGGAGACTGGTCAACCATTAAACCTCTTCCAGTGCATTCATGATAACAATGGACCCTGGGGAAAAGGGTGGATATGGAATGCTAGGCCCCAAACCTTGACCTTCCCCAGGTCAACCTAATCCTGAATGACACTGGGCAAAATTTGAATACTCATCCTTCGGCATCTAATTTTAACCTGTACAGCTGGCCCCTGATGGTCAAAACTGCACGTACACAATGATTACACCCTCCTCCTCCTACTACCCTATAAAATCAGGATCCTCCCTGTAACTGGCGGCCATTTTCCATCAGGAAAGTGGACCCGAATGACGCTCAACTCTTCGAAGGAATAAAGGCTGCTCTGAATCCGTCGAGGTCTGCCTCCCGTTTTTCCTTTTTGCACTTACAAATGTAAGTGAAATGGGTGTAAGGTAAAAATGATCCTTCCCCCTTACCCATCCCCTTCCCCTGCAGTTAAGTTAAACGGCTGATGAGACCTGGGGAGTGACCTTTGAGAGTCTGGCACCCCTATGGTTCTCTGAAGTCGGGGGTCCCCCCAGCCAACGCTTATGCTATGGCTGAATCCCCAAACTGACTGCATACCCTATCCTGCAGAAAGAGACCCTCCACACTCATCAAGTCCACTTTGGATGTGGACGGTGCAAGGACTGGTGCTGGAGGCATCCTCTTTCTGACCCCTTCCCCACCCCACCACCGAACCCTTCCCTATACCAGTTAAGTTAAATGACTGATGAGACCTGGGGAGTGACCGTCGAGAGTCCGGCACCCCTATGGTTCTCTGAAGTCAGGGGTCCCCCCAGCCACTGCTTACGCTACAGCTGAATCCCCAAAATGACAGGGTGCACCATTCCCACACCCCACCACCTTCCCCTATCCTTCCCTTCCTGATACCCCGCAGACCTCTGGATCAGAGACTGCATTTTGCCATTTTGCTCCTGCATCCAACACCGGCCTTTAAATTCTCCAAAAAGGTAAAGATCCCTCTGTCCGTGTGTCCAGCCTCTAGCAGACAGGCACCCTGCCCTGAGAACCACGCCTTTTGGCCCACAGGGCCCCGGGGGTCCCCCCATAGGTCTCTAGCAGATAGGTGTCCTACTCACACCTTTTTGGCCCACGGGACCCTGGGGGTCCCCTCATCATCAAAATTGGGGTGAAATTTCCGTCTGGTCTCTAGTAGATAGGTACTCTGCCCTGAGACCCCACCTTTTGGCTCACAGGATCCCGTGGGTCCCTCCACCAGTGAAATTGAGGTGAAGATGTTCCCCATTTCTGGTGGCACTGTCCAGTTTAGTGTTGTAGAGAATCCAGGGGACGCTTTGGTTTCAATCTGATGCCCCGTTCACCCCTCCTCAAACATGGGAAGCAATCAGTCAGTTCCACAGGACTCCCCTCTGGGTTATCTCATTAGTAATTTTAAGGCCCTTTTCTCCCAAACTGATCTCAGAATTAAACGCCTCACTAAGCTCAGCACCCAAATTTGGCCACACTACAAATTGGATAATCTGCGCCAATGGCCCAAATATGGAACCTTTGATCAAGAAATTCTCCAAAAATTAAAAGATCACTTATTGCAAAATGGCAACTGGAGTGAGGTCCCGTACCTCAAAGCCTTTTTTATCCTTCATTCAAACCCCCCATTATGCAAACCGTGTCCCACTTTGCAATTGGTTCTTGCCGACTCCCAACTTTCTTCCTCATTTACAGCCCCAGAAATAGCAGATGAACCACCTCCTTACAGATCCCAGGGTCCCCTGGCCCTCACACAGGCTCCCCTCTCCCAAAATCCCACTACTACCCGAACAGATTCCCATCAGCAAAGTCTCACTGCCCCCTTAACTGACTCCTCCCCGCAAAGTGCAGCTGCCCCACCGTCAGACCCACCTAGTCAGACCGCACAGACTAGTTCTCCCTCCCCCCTGCCATCCCCACCCCGTACAAGGTCTAAAAATCTCCCAGTAAAACACATGGTCCCTCTCCGGGAGGTGGCAGGAGCTGAAGGTATGGTCCAGGTTCACGTTCCCTTCTCCATGACAGATATGTCTCAAATTGAGGATAGATTAGGATCTTTTTCTGAAAACCCTTCTAAATATAGGAAGGAGTTCACCCGCTTGACTCAGGCTATCGCCTTACTTGGGCAGATGTGTACTATATATTAACATCCACCCTGACCAATGATGAACGCACCCGAATTTGGCAGGTCGCAGGAGATCATGCGGATCTTCTACATGGCCAAAACCTAATATCCATCCAGCAGCACATGCTGCCATCCCTTCAGTTGAACCTAATTGGTTCAGCCTGAAGACCCTGGGGTCCTTAGACTCCAACATATGATCACTTGCCTCCTTGAAGGAATGACAAAGAATTCTCACACTCAGGTTAACTGGGAAAAAATTAAGGAAATTACACAGGGACCTGAGGAAAATCCTGCCCTATTTTTGGCCCGACTGACTGAGGCCATCACCAAGTATACAACTTTGGACATTAACAGTGCTGGTGGCAGTCTTTTTCTTCATTTTAACTTTATCAGTGGGTCTGCACCTGACATCTGCAAGAAACTCAGACAATTAGAGAAGGGTCCCGAGTCTCCCCAGCAGTTACTTTCAGATACAGCTTTCAAAGTTTTTAATAACTGAGAAGATGAGGCCAAAAGGGAGAAAGAGCAACATCTTAAAACTAAATACCAGCTCCTGGCCTCTGCCATCCAGAGCCCAAGGAAAGCCCCTATGGCTCATGGCTCCTCCACCTGACCTCCTAATAACTTCATGGCTCATGGCCCCACCATTATACCTCCTGGACCCTGCTTCCGATGTGGGCAACAAGGACACTGGGCAAAAGCCTGCCCTAATCCGAGGAACCCCTCCAAAGCCTGTCCCAAATATGGACAATGGGGACATTAGAAGGTGGATTGTCCCCAGGGAAGGACACCCCTTCCCCCGGTACAGCCACCCGATTCCCAAGTCCCATTCTCCGAGTTGCTGGAATGACAGGGCCCAGACATCATTGCCCCTGCCACCTCAGATGGCACATCTGAGGAGCCCTGGGTCACAGGGATGGCCATGCAGTCTCATTCGTGGTTGATACTGGGGCAAGCCTTTCACTCTTGAATGAATGGCATGGATATACTTTTAAATCAAATACCCCAATTATGGGAATCTCTGGTACCCCTACATATCCACTGCAAACACTTCCCCTTTTTGCACATTTGGATCCCTTTCATTATCTCATTCCTTCATAGTTATGCCTAGTTGCCCTGTTCCCCTTTTGGGTCGAGACCTCCTTCACAAATTAAAAGCCTCCATCATCATTCCCTCTTTAAAGTCCACTACCATTTTTTTTTAATGCACACTGACCCAGACCTGGTCCCTGCGCCCCCTAAGCCTCCCGGTTGCCCTTTACTTGCTAGAATTAACCCCACAGTCTGGGACACTTCTCAACCTAAAATAGCAAACATCGTTCCCCAGTTTGGACCCAACTGAGAGACCCTAAGCTCCTCCCTTTGGCCCTCCTCCAGATCTGAGCATTGTCCCAAAAAGCCCCTTATGCTCAGCCCCTTTGAACTTCTTTATGGGCGACCTCTTGTCCCACCCACCATTCAACCTCAATCACCTAGCATTTCTTCTGAGGCTCTGAAACCCCTCCTAGCTCACCTCAGGGCCGCCCTCTGGAAGTATGCACACACTCATCTTTCCCAGCCCCAATCTTCAGAGACCCCCCATCCTATTTCCATAGGAGATTTAGTTTACCTCTCCCCTTCCCAACCTGTAGCCCCCTTACAAGAAAAGTGGACAGGCCCCTTCAAGGTAATTTTAACCACTCCCACTGCGGCCAAGTTAGAAGGCAATCCCTCCTGGATCCACCTAAGCAACTTGAAGCTTGTTCCCGCTAATGCCCTTATCACTCCGTTCCTACAGGCCCCACCCAACTCTTCATTACTCTCCTCCCTGACATTCCTGAGGAAGCTGCTAAGCCACACACCCAAAATTCCTAATGTCCCTTTCTCTAGCCGCCTTTCATCTTTTCCTAACAGCACTCAGAGATGAATTAAATTTACTATATTCACTCCCCCTCATCTTTCTCCTTCTCAAGCATTAGACCTCATTTGGGATCTTTGGCTTCAAGGAACATTTATTGACTTAACCCCCACCCGGATTTGTTTCTTCTGTGTTTTCTGTATATTGTCTTTCAATTCCATAAGCAGCTGCTGTGGACCTGAACTGGAGGAGAATGAAGAAGTTTGGGGCAATTTAGCTGAAGGAATTTCTTCTCTGAACCCTTTTAAATACTTTTCTACACATGTAGCTGGATTACTAGTTATAACTGTACTATTAATTTTATTTCTGTTCTTATTTTGCATTATTTGCTAAGCAGGATGGAAACGATTAAAGCACCCGGAAACTATGATTCCAAGGCTAGTCATGCTTGCTATGCTCCGAAGGACACACACTCCCAGAATCATGGAACAATTTTCTTAAAAAGTTTACCTGCACAACCCCAGAAGCTTCCTGGAACACAAGGACGCCACTCTCCTGCTCACCTCCTGACCCACTGAGACCACCAAGGGGAACTCCACCTATGATGACCTCAAGACCCCCCTCCCCCACACTCTTCCCCACCAGGGTTTCCATACTCTGTTCCAGAACTCTGAAAGGAGGGCTCCCCCCACCTCTTCGCCCCTTCTCAGCTCAAAGCAGCCAGATCTGACTTTACTGTGCCCCGTTTCCCTCTCCTCTTTCAGAGTCTGGAATGAAGGGTTATGGAAAATAATATTCCTATAAAATAACTCCCCAAGAAAAATGAAGGGACAGTGTGGCTTGAGAAGCAGGAAAGGAGACTGGTCAACCATTAAACCTCTCCCAGTGCATTCCTGATAACAATGGGCCCTGGGAAAAGGGTGGATATGGAATGCTAGGCCCCAAACCTTGACCTTCCCAAGGTCAACCTAATCCTGAATGACATTGGGCAAGATTTGAATACTCATCCTTCGGCATCTAATTTTAACCTGTACAGCTGGCCCCTGATGGTCAAAACTGCACGTACACAATGATTACATCCTCCTCCTCCTACCCTATAAAATCAGGACCCCCCCTGTAACTGGCGGCCATTTTCCATCAGGAAAGTGGACCCGAATGACGCTCAACTCTTCGAAGGAATAAAGGCTGCTCTGAATCCGTCGAGGTCTGCCTCCCGTTTTTTCCTTTTTGCACTTACAATTTTCCAATCAGCTAGTTCATCATAATAAAGATTTTCTTTTCTGCTCCCACCTTGTTGCTTAAATAACCGACGTCCATCATGGGGCAATTCAACCAGACCTTTGTGTTACCAAAAGCTTGGTTCTTGTCCCTGATGCCAATCCCAAAACTAGGACATGGTTTTGAGGAAAAGGGAAAAAGAAGGTTTATTGCTTTGCTAGCAAACAAGAAACACAGAAAACTCCTGTCCCAACGGTGGTGATTCCGCCCATCAGCAGGAACAGGGGACTTTTAATGAGGTGATTCAAAGGCTAAATTCCACAGATTCTCTGTTGATTGTATTTCACTTGTTAATTTGGGAGACAGTCATTTCTAAGATCTTCTGGTGCCATCCCCAAAGTCTGGATTACTTCTTTCTTATGGTGGGTGTGTGCTCAAGGACAGATAAATCTGCCCAGGATGGGGAAGAACGGTAATCCTGTTTCCCCTGAGATTAGGAAGAGGAAGAGATTAGGGAGGAGCAGGGAGAGAGGAAGAGAAAGAAACATGTCCATTTAAAAAATCAGTTCCAGTGGTTGAGAAGCAAGGGCTATATTCAAAGCATAAAGTGGACCCCTGTTACATTTTCCCACTCTTAATTTCTATATTCCATTTCTGTGGGAAAATGGACAAAGATATCCCAAGCTACTTCCTGCTGAAAGAGGGCAAAGTTGAGGGCAGTAATCCAAAATCCTTGTTCTCTATCAGGTGGGGCACCAACAGTTAAGGCCATTCAATGGAGTATCTATGTACATCAAACAAACCCTTCTCAATTTTAAGAATCAAATAGACCAAAGATCAATAATAGTGGGGAACTTTAACACACTGCTCTCACCACTGGATAGATCCTCCAAACAAACTGAACAAAGAAACTATAGAACTAAATAGCACAATCAATGGTATGGACTTAATGGACATGTATAGAGTATTTCATCCATCATCAAGTGAATACACTTTCTACTCAGCAGTTCATGGATCCCTCTCCAAAATAGACCATATGCTATGCCACAAAGAAGCCATTAATAAATACAAAAAATAGAGATACTACTTTGTGTTGTATCACACCACAATGGAATGCAATTAGAAATCAATGATAAAATAAAAAACAAAAACTACTCCTACATCTGGAGACTAAATAATATGCTATTGAATGATGCAATGATAATAGAAGATATCAGGGAGGAAATAAAAAAATTCTTAGAGGTAAATGAGAACAACAACACAACATATCAAAATCTCTGGGACACTCTGAAAACAGTACTAGGAGGAAAGTTCATTGCATTGAGCTGATACATTAAGAAAATAAAAAGTTAACAACTAAATGACCTAATGTTACATCTCAAAGCTCTAGAAAAAGAAGAACAGATCAACACCAAAAGTAGTAGAAGACAGGAAATAATTAAAATCAGAGCTGAAATCAATGAAATTGAAATAAGAGAAAAATTCAAGAAATTGACAAAATAAAAAGCTGGTTCCTTGAAAAAGGAAACAAAATTGATAAACCCTTAGTAGCACTAATGAAGAGAAGGAGAGAGAAAGCTCAAATAACTAAAATTTGTGATGAAAAAGGAAAAATCACAACAGACACCACTGAAATACATAACATAATTAGAAACTACTTTGAAAATCTATACTAAAAAAAAATAGAAAATATCAAAGACATTTAAAAATTTTTAGAGACATATAATCCTCCCAAACTGGATCAGGAAGACATACACAACTTAAACAGATCATTTCAAGCACTGAAATAGAAGAAGCCATCAAAAGCCTACCAACCAAGAAAAGCCCAGGACCAGATGGATTCTCAGCAGAATTCTATAAGACTTTTAAAGAAGAACTAATACCAATACTCCTCAAAGTATTCCATGAAATAGAAAAGGAGGGAACCTTTCCAAACTCATTCTATGAAGTTAGTATCACTCGGATACCAAAACCAGACAAAGACACATCAAAGAAAGAAAACTTTAGACAAATCTCACTGATGAACATAGATGCAAAAATCCTTAACAAAATTTTGGCAAATCACACACAAAAACATATTAAAAAGATAGTGTACCATGATCAAGTGGGGTTAATTGCCAAGGATGCAAGGTTTGTTCAACATCTGGAAATCAATAAACGTAATTCATCACATCAATAGACTTAAAGTTTAGAATCATATAATATGATTATTTCAATAGATGCTGAGAAAGTGTTTGATAGAGAAGGCAATCATGAACTTCATCTGGAAGAATAAGAGACCTTGAATAACAAAAACAATCCTGAGCAGAAAGAGTGAAGCAGGAGGTATCAGAATACCAGACCTTAAACTATACTACAGAGCAATAGTAACAAAAATGTCATGGTGCTGGCACAAAAACAGACATGAAGACCAATGGTACAGAATAGAGGACACAGAGACAAACCCACAAAAATGCAGTCACCTCATACTAGACAAAGGAGCCAAAAACATACAATGGAGAAAAGACAGCCTGTTCAACAAATGTTGCTGGGAAAAATGGAAATCCATATGTAGTAAAATGAAACTAAACCCATATCTCTCACCCTGTATGAAACTCAACTCAAAATGGATCAAGGACCGAGGAATTAGACCAGAGACCCTGCACCAAATAGAAGACAAAGTAGGCCCAAATCTTCATCATTTTGGCTTAAGATCAGACTTCTTTTATAAGACTTCCAAAGCACAGGAAATTAAAGCAAGAATCAATAAAGGGGATGGATTCATACTGAAAAGCTTTCTCTCAGCAAAGGAAACAATCAGTAATGTGAAAAGAGAGCCTACAGAGTGGGAGAAAATCTTTTACACACACATTTCAGATAGAGAACTAATCTCCAAAATTTATAAAGAATTTACAAAACTTTACACGAAAAATGCAAAGAACCCAAGCAATGAATGGGCCAAGGATCTGGACAGATACTTTACAGAAGAAGATATACAGGTGATCAATAAATACATGAAAAAGTATTCAACGTCTCTAGTAATTAGAGAAATGCAAATTAAAGCAACTCCAAGATTTCATCTTACTCTGATTAGAATGGCTATTATCAAGAACACAAACAATAATAGATACTGGCATGGTTGTGTGGAAAAAGGCACAATTTTCCATTGCTGGTGGAGTTGCAAATTGGTTTAGCCACTCTGGAAAGCAGTGTAGAGATTCCTCAGAAAACTTGGAATGGACCCACCTTTTGACCCAGTTATTCCACTCCTTGTTTTTATACCCAAAGGACTTAAAATTAGCATAATACAGTAACACAGCCACATCACTGTTTATAGCAGCTCAATTCACAATAGCAGATTGTGGAACTAACCTAGAAGCCCTTCAACAGATGAATGGGTAAAGAAGCTGTGATATATATATCCACAATGGAATACTACTCAGCCATGAAGAAGAATAATATTATGGCATTTTCAGATAAATGGATGGAATTGGAGAATATCATGCTAAGTGAAAATAGCCAAGCCCAAATATCTCCAAGTAATAAAATTATCTTGGTAGATATGAGCAGATAAAAGTTTCAGACTTTGCTTCATATCAGTACATTAAAGTTCAAATACCTTTGTGCTAATTATAGCCAATTTAATCACAAACACAAACTTTTTGAGATTTACCTTCCACAAACCTTTTGTGGCCTACTTAAACATTCACAACTTCTTTACATCTTTAGGTTTGCCCTCTTTCATCTTGGATTTTATCACAAGAATATCACTTTACCAGACAAAATACCTTCTCATCCAGAAACATTTATTATACCTTCTAATTTTCCATGCTAAAATATATTTCCATACCTATAGCTTTCTTTTATCTTTCTAGCTTTAGACTCTCTTAAATTCGTATTCTGAAATAATCCTTATGAATGTTATCTGTGTAAGAGCAGATGGAGGTAACCAAGGGCATGTAGGCCAGATTTAATTAACAAAGAACTTTATTGGGACGGCTCTTGGGCGAGGTTCTCTGGTCCTCAGGGGTGAGGGCTGGGGTGGAGGGCCGGGCAAGTTGCATGTGACTCCAGTTGGGCTGGGTGATGCTATTATGGTCCAGGATAGGCAGGGAAGGCTTGAGGGTTGACTGGCAACCTTGCTGAGACTAGTGTCTCTCTGGAACTGGCTGGGGTCCCACTGAGTGACAGGCGGGTGTGAGGTGCCATTGGGGTTTCTCTGCCAGGGTCTGATTGGTGGTGCTTTGGCATGCGCAGGCTGCCTGCTGCCCTGCCCCCCATCCAGCTGCTGCCCTGCACCACCCTAACAATCTGTGCATTTAATTTACACAAAAAATTTCATCCCAGGAGAGGGATCAGACAATCTGGCATATAAAAAAACTTTGTCTACATCTTTCCCTCCTTGGTGGCATTAAAGGGGTGGAACACAGGATATTTTTGAGCCCGACCTGTCTGCCTTATCCTTACCTCAGTGCTATAAACTTTAACTGAGTTCCCCACTGTCCATTATACCCAGAGGCTCCTTTTGGGCCCTTTTTCTCATACTAGGCATATTGATATGCAATGGAGGAGGCCCTTTCCATCCTTTTCCTTAGGTTTCCTTGAAGATCCCTTTGCAGAGGCTGCCTATAAAACATGGGTTGGCCTTTGTTTCTGTCTTTTCTTTTCTGGGTGCAGTTATTCATTCTGCTGGCCTCCCCAGGCATTTAGTTTGGTGGGATACTGCTACAGCCAGAATTGCTTTGTCCCCATGGTGGATATCCCCTGGCCAAATGGGGTCTCCTGTCAGATCTTAAAAGGGGAGACTATTCCCGTCCCTTGGTCATAAACTGACAGTGCTTGAAACAACTTCCACATCCTTTTGAAGCCAGATTTAACAGGCAGTTAGTGTAGAAATCAGGGAATCTGGTCAAATTGAGGAATGAAGTCTGGGAAGTTGGAGACGCCCCTGGGAGACTGGAATGTCATTGCCTCCAGAGCCTCTGATCACCAAGGTTACCTGCTCAACTGCCCCTCCCCAAAAGCTGCAGGCAGTGAGTTGCTAATTAAGGCCTCCAGGTCCCACCTGAATCTCCATGTGGCCCTTCCCCCTGCCATTCCCACCTCGGCTTTTTGCTGTGTCACCACCGCCATATGAGCAGGAAGGAGAGATAAAGGTCAGAGGAAGGGGCAGAACAAAAGAAGACCCCAACCCTATAAAAGATGGAGGGTGCGCTCACTTCTTGGGGATTCCAGAACATCAGCCAGCCATGGCCCCCCTTCTCCCACTTGGGAGAAGTTTCTATTACTACTTTTAAATAAAACCTGCTTAACATGCTTGCCTTGGCGTGCTTCTCTGGGGTTATACTTCAACACCGGAGGAAGCAGAACTCGTCACCGATATGCGACGGTATCAGACTTTGTGGCCATCAGCCTCCACTCTCCATGGGCAAAACGGGCTGGAAGGTAGGGCAGCGGCCAGATTCTCTTTGGCCATTTTTCTACAGCCCAGGCAGCTTTTCTGGCATTTTTCCCCAGTTTAGGGCTGGTGTCCTTGACCACAGTGAGATGATCTGTGGCTGCCTGGGGTCAGGCTGAGAAAGAGTACTGGGAGCACCAGCCCTGGGTTTAAATGATTAAATCATTTTAACCCTTTCTCTGGTGTCCTGCTATCCTTGCACACCAGCAGTGTCTTTTGGCAACTTCAACTTAATTCCTGGTGGTTCAGACCCCTTATCATGCAACTGCATTAATGCCTGTACACACAGAATCTTCCATATACTTTACCCCTGACCAACACCACATCAAGATTGTTTAATAATCCAGAAAAACCATTTAAAGGCCAGACTGTGTTACAGTAAACCCTCTTTCTCTTAGACAGGCTTATTCTTATAGGTAGCCCATGTAGCCAGATCTCTCTGCTCAAGAGACTACCAGTAAAATCAATGCAGCCTGGCCAATGTCTTAAAGGGCCAGTAACAGACAACATGGGCGTGCGTGCACACACACACACACACACACACACACACACACACAGAGAGAGAGAGAGATAATCACCGAAACCAGGGCTGACAGATGAGAACCTTTAAAGCAGACAGACCTGAATGTCCAAATTTCTTCCCCTTACTTCACCTTTGACAGACTGACTCCAACTGAAAGAGTGTATAATCATCCAGAAAGCTACTCAAAAGCCAGATCATTACAGTAAAACATTATCTTAGACCGGCTTATACCTATAGGTGGCCCTTCAACTTACTTTACCTGTGACAGACCAACTCCGATTGCAAGATTGTACAAAAAAGAAATGCAGAGAGAGAGAACCAGAGAGGAGCCCCAAAACCATGGCCAACAGATGGGAACCTTTAAGTTGACCAGCCAAGGTCTTTCCAAGAGATGACCTATAGGATCAATGCAGTATTGGCCATGAATTAAAAGGGGCAGTAACAGATGCAAGCAAAACAAGAACAGTCAGGCAGCCAGAGGGAATTCCCAAACCCAAGGCACACAAACAGATGAGAACCTAGAACAGATCAGAAGGGAGTAAATATCCCCAGTGATATTCTTAAATATCACTCAACCATGACTCCTACACCAGTGATGCCACAGATGTCCCCAGAAGGAAGGATCAGATGTTCCCACTAAGAGGAACCAGATGTGTGGAATCAAGGGTCGTGGTGTGCACACTGAGGGACTTTCCAAAGGCCAATGGTGTCGTGACTTTCCTGAGTTTAGTTTCCTTCTTCTCAATGCGGACCTCGATGGAGCAACCTGTACCATTCAGGGAGAGAAGGCAGGAGTTCCTCAAAGCAAAAGGAGCTTCAGCAGCAGCTGGAATGGTCCCTTAGTCCCTTCCTTTACTCACAGGAACAGCTCCTCTGGTTCAATGCAAGTCAAAATCACCCATCTAACTCTCAACAAGTTTGAAGCACCTTAAATCCTCAGCATGGAAATGGGGTTCCCTGGAGAGCCAGGCCTGCCCAAGAAAGCTGGGGTGGGGGACTGCTCTCTCATCCCAACTGGATCACCAGATTTTTTGCCTAAAATTCGGTCCTTGTCCCTGATGCCAATCCAATAAGGAGGACATGATTTTAAGAAAAAGGAAAAACAAGGATTATTGCTTTGCTAGCAAAGGAGAAACATAGGGAACTCATGTCCCAAAGGCTGTGATTCCGCCCATTAGCAGGAACAGGGGGGTTTTAAAGAGGTGATTTAAAGGCTACATTCCACATGTCCTCCATTGGAGTTGTAATTCACTTCTTAATTTGGGGAGACATTTCTGAGATCTTCTAGTGCCATCCCCAAAGTCTGAATGACTTCATTCCTATGGTGGGTGTGTACTCAAGGACAGATGATAACTCTGCCTAGGATGGGGAAGAAAGGTGATCCTGTTTCCCCTGAGATTAGGGAAGGGGAAAGATTAGGGAGGAGCAGGGAGAGAGGACGAGAAAGAAACACGTCCATTTTAAAAATCAGTTGTGGCAGAGCCGCAAGGGCTGTATTCAAAGCATAAACACTGTTAAATTTGTACAAGAATATAATGAATGGATCATGCTGTTATACCCGACGAGAACAAGATCATCCAAGTCGTTCACGTAAAGTCAAAAGAAGCCTTTATTATAGCAGGCCAGCGATGACCGCCCATACACCTAAAAACAGTGTGGAGGGAAATCACATGCTAGTTCCTTTGTTGACAGCATTTATAGGGACAATGACATGTGAGTGGGGCGGGTGGTATAGTCACTTTCTAGCCAATGCAAGCCAGCCACGCAACAGAGGCAGATGTTAGCGATTAGTGGTTAGATGTCTCTTCCTCCTGATGATACATTTAGGCCTTTAGGGACTTTCCAGCTATGCCAAGAGCATCAGAAACCAAAGATCAGTATAGGCATCACAAAGCAGGTGTTAGGTATTTCATGTCTCTTGATGTAACATAATAGGATGTGTATCAACAAAGTTGTGGTGCTCACCTGTGCTCCCCTGACTTGGAAGGCTGAAGTAGGAGGACTACAAGTTTGAGGCCAGCCTGAGCAATTTAGTGAGACCCTGTCTCAAAATAAAAAATGAAAAGGGTTGAGGATGTAGCTTAGAGGTAAGGTGTCCCTGGGTTCAAACTTGGTACCAAAATCAAACAAACAAACAAAAATAATCAGGAATGCACATGACCACAAACTTATTTATTTTTAAAATCAGACTTGAATCTGATTGAGCCAAATGACTTTATTAGTGTACAGGAAATTCAGAGAACTGAAGAATGGGGTGAATGCGATGTGCAAACCATGGAGACACAGCTGGCAAAATCCAGAATGCAGCAAATTCTATAGAAACACAAATAATTTTGGTTCTCTCACATCACAAGCAACAAAACGACCAGGGCAAAAAAGTAGAAAGCAAAACTATAGGTTAAAGGAGACTTAAGAAATATGTTGGGCTGGGGATATAGCTCAGTTGGTAGAGTGCTTGCCTCGTAAGCACAAGGCCCTGGGTTCAATCCCCAGTACCACCAAAAAACCAAAACAACAAAAGAAATATGTCCACAGATGTAATGGAAAGGTCTCATTTGGGTCCCGATTGGAACACACAACTGTAAAACCTAAACATTTGTGATATGAAAGACAAATTCCTAATACTGGCTAGATAGTTAATGATTCTAAGAAAGTATTGCTCATGGTTTTTAGTTATGTTATTGTAATGTAAAAAACTTCAACGGCTGTGCCTGTCAGACGCAACCAGAGCTGTCAGAGCCGCGCTCTGCCGCGTGCCCCCCCCCCCCCCCCTCAGCGCCCCAGCAGGCACCAAGCCAGCGCTGGGTTTACTCTGCAGTCCCACCCTTGCCTCCGGCTACCTACCAGCCCGTGATCCAATCTCATGGGGCTCCCTCCTTGGCAGCTGGGTGCAGGACACGCCTACAGGGGGAAAGCGAGGGGGGATGACAGCTCTCCCGCCCCTTCCCTGTAGCTAACCCACCATTGGTCTGTTCATCGGCCTGTCATCACCAGCCATTGGTTGATCCCTAGTTCGTCAAAATTCAATTTTCAACAATTGGTCCTATCATCGTTTTGCCCGCAAAGTTCGAAAGCTTAAAAGGAGCTCCCCGGCCATGTTTCCTTCTTCTTCTTTTTTCTTTTTCCCTTTTCTCTTCAGGGCAGACACTGTTCGTCTGCCTAATAAAATCTCTTGTGTGAGTTCTGGCGTCCTCAGTGGTTTTTCTGGGCACTTTTCATCCTTCAGTTGTGAAAAAAATATTCAGCATCTCTAGCAATTAGAGAAATGCAAATCAAAACTACACTGAGATTCCTTCTCACTCCAGTCAGAATGGCAATTATCAAGAATATAAGCAACAAAAAATGTTGATGAGGATGTGGGGAAAAAGTACACTCATACATTGCTGGTGAGGCTACAGATTGGTGCAATACTATGGAAAGCAGTATGGAGATTCCTCAGAAAACTTGGAATAGAACCACCATTTGATCCAGTCATCCCACTCCTTTGTTTATACCCAAAGGACTTAAAAGCAGCAAACTACAGTGACGCAGCCATATCAATGTTCACAGCAGCTCAATTTACAATAGCTAAATTTACAATAGTGAGGTGCCCTTCAACTGATGAATGGTAATGAAACTGTGGTATATATATATACAATGGACTATTACTTGGCCTTAGTAAATGGATGGAGCTGGAGAATATCATGCTAAGTGAAATAAGCCAATTCCAAAGAACCAAAGCTGAATGTTTTCTCTGATATGCAGATGCTAATTCACAATAAGGGGGTGGGGCTAGGGAAAAGTAGAGGTACTTTGGATTAGGTAGAGGGGAGTGAAAAGAGGGGAGGTGGTGTGGATGTAGGAGGGATAATAGAATGAATTGGACATTATGACCCTATGTACATATATGATTACATGACCAGTGTGATTCTACATCATGTACAACCAGAAGAATGAGAAGTTATGCTTCATTTATGTATAATGTGTCAAAATGCATTTTACAATCAAGAATTAATAATTATAACAAATTATAAAACTCTTTAAAGAAGGAATAAGATGGGAGCTGGACATGGTGGCACATGCCTGTAATCCCAGCAGCTTGAGAGGCTGAGGCAGGAGGATCACAGTTCAAAGTCAGCCTCTGCAACTTAGTGAGGCCCCAAGCAACTCAGTGAGACCCTGTCTCTAAATAAAAAATAAAAATGGCTGAGAATGTGTCTCAGTGGTTAAGTGCTCCTGGGTTCAATCCCCAGTACCAAGAAAAAAAAAAAGTGGGAGTAAGAGAATATCTTGGAAAAATAAACAGGTTTTTATAACAGAGGATAAATTTTTCTCTACCCTTTTATGTTCTCTGGTTCAGTCTTCAAAATTAAATTTATAATAGACAAATTAACAAGAAAAAAAGCTACACAAATTTGAGGATAAAAGTTTTGCATGGTGAGGGTAGGGAATACCTCACAGAGGGAAGAGAAAACCCCCAAAGAAATGACCAGGATTAGCTGGGCATGGTGGCTCATGCCTGTAATCCCAGCAATTCAGGAGGCTGAGGCAGGTATATCTCAAGTTCAAAGCCAGTCTCAGCAACTTAGTGAGGCCCTAAGCAATTTCACAAGACTCTGTCTCAAAATAAAATATAAAAAGGACTGGGATGTGGCTCAGTGGTTAAGCGCTTCTGGGTTTAATCCCTGGTACCAAAATAATAAGAAGAAGAAAAGAAAAGAAATGACCAGGATTGCAGGGTTTTGTACTACTCAGGTAGAAGAGGGTCAATGGGATAAATGTGAAGAGAAATGACAAGACAAAGAAAAGGGACTTTGAGCTTTGGGCAAGTTATAGGAAGGCCGACTGGGCCTGTCATTAATGTAGACCAGACACTTTTGTGTCTTTCCCCCATGTCAAAACTCAAGGAATAACAACAAATTCACAGACTATACCACTTTCGTTGGTGGTAGCTGCTCGAATACGTGTGCGTCACCTGATAGACATAAGCCAGGCAAACGCAAGTTCTTTTATTCTGATCGTAATTTCTAACATCTGCAACACTCAAGTCACACTTCACACTTGACACAATTGGATATGTACAATTGTGTCAGAAAAGGCTGAGGTGGCCACGGGGGTTCAGGAGGCTGAATTGAGAGCAAAGGCAGGGAGCAGACACGAATGCACAGAGTCACTGTAGGAGGTCAGATAAGATTAGGGACTAGCCAAGAACTTGTTCAACCACAGAGCTGTCAAAGCACAGGCACTTATTCTGGGCCAAGGCCTGGAAGGACGGGAGTTTCAGAGGGCCAGCTTGGAGAGGGCCATGAGTGGTGGTCACAGGCAGGAGAAACTCACTCTGCTAAAGCCCCAGGACAGAGATTCAAAAGTTCTTTCCTTTGGAGATTTTCCTAGACAGGGTCATGATGAATGACCAGATGACAGGATCAGAGTGCCCTTGAGTCCAGTCTCAGGGTGCTCCTCCTTTGATGGGTTGCTTCATTTGATGGTCTAGTGCACTTGAACAAATCCACAGGTGGTCATTTTTATTGGCATGATTAATTTACTCGTCAGTTTGTGCATTATGGTTGTGCTGGGAAGATGGTGATGTTTACTTACACAAACAAGGTGTAGAGTCATCACACCCCAGCACTTAAACTCAAAATGGAGTAGCTTAGAGCAAACTATTGCTCTATAAAATGGAATAACACAGGTCTAGAGACAGCCTAAAAACTGCTGCTCTATACATCATGGAGTTGCTCAGAGCAAGGCACAACCTGCTTTCCACAGTGGTACAAGCTTATAGTCCCAGCTACTTGGGAGGCTGAGGCAGGAAGATCTCAAGTTCAAGGCCAGACTCAGCAGTGCACCAAGACTCTCACTCAAAAATTAAAAAATAAAAAATAAATAAAATAAAATAAAAAACTAGTGATGTAGCTCATTGATAAAACACCCCTGGGTTCTGCCACCAGTACCAAAAATTAATTAATTAAATACAACATATGATATATAATAAATAAAAAATTGTAAAAGGTCTGGGGATGTAGCTCAGTGGTAGAATGCCTTTGGGTTTAATTCCCAGTGCTGTAAAGAAAAAAATCATAGGACAGCAAATACATTGGAAACTAATGGTAGATAGGAGCTAGTCAGGAAGGTTCATTTGTGCAGGCTTTCTTGGCAGTGTCTTGTTTGAGGATGTCATTCCCTCCCTGGAATGGGAAGTGTGTGTGTATGGGGGGTGCCATTCACAAGGGGACTGATCTGTTTCCAGGCAGATGGGATGCCGGAGAGCTCCTTCACTGTCTGCTTTCCCTTAATTGCCTTCAGCTCAAAATAATCGTTAAGTAAGTGAGGCATAGTTTGGGGTGGCATATTGTAACCTCCTACATATCTATAGTTGAAATTTGGAATTTGCTTTAAAATATCCCAATTGGTGAGGCAGAGTAAATAGGAGTACACATGAATAAGATTGGTTATGTATTGGCAAGGTCATAGGATCATTGACACTATTCTCTCTAATTTTGTATGTATTTGAGCCACAATAAATTTTTGTTGTTTTTGCAGTGCTAGGGATTGAACCCAGGGCTTTGCACTTCTAGGCAAATACTCTCCCACTGAGCTAGATCCCCAGCCAACAGAATGTTTTAAAATAAAGAGCCCACACTGCAACCAAATGCAATGCGATCACCTGTCGCTGAGCGCAAAGCTGATAAGCACAACCAGGAGATAAAAGAATAAAGTTTATTACTTGCAGCAAGTAAAAAGTTCAATGGAGACAATTCTCAAGGCAGTATTCTCCCCAACAAAGAAAGTAAGGGGATTTTATTGGGCAATCTTATACATATTCATATAGGAAAGATTCGTCATCACAGGTAGCAGCAGCACATTTCTGAGCATGCTCAGTTCTAGGTCATACATCACAAATAGGAAAAAAAAAAAAAAGACAGCAATGCCTCTGGGGGGAGAATTTAGTATTATAATGAGCAAAGTTGACACTAGCACCTGCAGAAAGAATGAGTCAGAATGACTCAGTAGTTTGAGCTACTTCCTCATTTTTCTGGCCTTATCTGCATCAAAGAACTAAAAATGCTGTATATCTACCTGTTCTTATTTTTAAAAAATCTGTGAAGTAAATCTATGAACTGACTTTCTTGAAGTTCTCTTAAGATCAAAGTACCCTTTAACTATGCTTGCAATAAATTGTTGTCTGAAGAATTATTTGAGCCCGGTGCAGTGGCCTACACCTGTACTTGGGAGGCTAAGGTAGGAGGATTGCCAAGTTCAAGGCCAACCACAGATTTAGCAAGGCCCTGAGCAACCTAGCAAGACCCTTTCTCCAAATAAAAAAATAACTTGAAAAAAGGGCAAGGGATGTCGCTCAATGGTAAAGTGTCCCCGTGTTCAATTCTCAGTGCAAAAAAAAAAAAAAATTGATTAACTCTGAAGCCACGTGCAGTGGCAAATGCCTATAATCCCGTGACTTGGGAGGCTGAGGCAGGAGGATTATAAGTTCAAGGCCAGTCTCTTAGTGAGATCCTGTCTCAAAATGAAAAAAAAATTAAAAAGGACTGAGGATGTAGCTTAGTGGTAGCACCCCTGGATTTATCACCCAGTAGCACACCAAAAAAATAAAAATAAAAATAAAAAAATAATAATAATTGTTTGAATAACCCCGAGACAGGCAGTGTCAGTATTAGTATGCTCCCACCCCCTGCTTTTTTAGATAAGGATAGAGAGTCAGAAAATTTGATATCTCCAAAGACAGACAGCTCTATGTGGCCCATTAGAAGAACCATCAGCAGAATGCAGATGAGGTAATGCTCAGTCCAGTTCCGTTTCCTCTGCACCAGCTCTTCCCCTCTGTCCCCACTTACTAGTCGGGTGGGGAATGTCAATGATTGCCAACCTCACAGACATAGAGGTCTCTGTGCCATCGTGTCGTCCGCACTCTTGCCTGGATGGTGCTACTGTGATTCCAGATGTGCACAGTGGAAGGAAAACCTGCTGCTGAGTCTCTGTGGGGATTGTGGTTTATGTTACATATGCCATCACACCCCTGGGCGGGGTCACTGCACACAGAATCCCTGCCTGCCTGAGAGACTTTTAGGGCCACTTGATGCTATTCATTGAGGAGGAAATGAACACCTTGGGCTGGAGGTAAAAGGAATAGGAAACCCTGGCTTGCAAAACCTGACATCTCTGCTTTGTAAACCCCCTATGCTTATTTCCTGATATCATTCAATGAAGTCATTTAAAATTTTCAGGCTATTTCAATTCCATCTGAGAGGAAGCACTGGTCCATGCTTGTCCCAGAAAGTTCAGCTTGGAAGTAGGGAAACCCAGTGGGTCAGGATGTTGAGAGGTGTAAATCAAGTTAGATTAGGGAAGCTGATGTGCCAGTTAATTTGATAACACCAAATTTGTTAAGTAGTACATAAGAAATGGGGTGACGTATGGACTGTGAATTGACTTTCTCAGTGAGCTCTATTCTATTTTTTTAATAGAAAAACCCAGGATTGAACCCAGGGGCACTTTACCACTGAGCTACACCCCCAGAACATTTTATTTTCTAATTTTGAGATAGGGTCTCAATAAGTTGCTGAGGCTGACCTCGAACTTGCCATCCTCCTGCCTCAGCCTCCCAAATTGCTAAGATTATGGGTGTGAGTCATCATGCATAGCTATCCCTTTTCTTTTTAGGGTCTTTACAGAGAATCAAGTCATTTGGGTAGGGGTTCATGCAATATTACTGGTGTCCTTGTGAAAGGGCAACCCAAAGTCACAGAGAGGGAAGATGATGTGAAGACACACAGGAAGAATGTCACATGAAGATGCAGGGTTGGGGCTGTGCTGCCACAAACCAAGGAACACCCAGGGCCACCAGCAACTAGAAAAGGGAAGGATTCTCTTAAAAATTTCTGCAGTAACATGGCCATGCTAATATCTTGATGTTGGACTTCTAGTATCCAGAACTGTAAGACAATAAATTCACGTTATTTTCAGCCATCCAGTTTCTGGTGCCCTGTTCTGGCAGCCTTAGAAAAAACTAACACAGGTTCTATGTGTTAAGTTACCTTTAGATATCTTATTTTGTTTTCTACCCCCAGGCCCTGCCCCTGTCCCACACACACAAATAAGTTGGAGATTTATTTACATGGGATACTTTTGAACATAAATAGGGGAACAAAAGATATAAACTGGCCGGGTGTGGTGGCGCACACCTGTAATCCCAGCAACTCGGGAGGCTGAGGCAGGAGGATCTCGAGTTCAAAGCCAGCCTCAGCCACTTAGTGAGGCCCTAAGCAACTCAGTGAGACTCTGTCTCTAAATAAAATACAAACTAGGGCTGGGGATGTGGCTCAGTGGTGGAGTGCTCCTGGGGTTTAACCCCCCGAACCAAAAAAAAAAAAAAAAAAGATATAAACTGGGTCTACCCTGGGTAAACTGGAACGTAAGTTGCTTAGTACAGGTTAAGCATCCCCCTCCCACAGAACTGGAGACCATGAGTGTTTCAGATTTCAGGTTTTTTTCAGATTCTGGAATATATATATAAATAATACATATTAGAGATTGGACCAAGTCTAAGCACTAAGTTCATTTGTGTTTCACATACACCTTATACACATAGCCCGAAGGTGATTTGTTTTTAGTGTGCCTACATTTTGACTGCAATCTGTCACATGAGGTCAAGTGTGAAAATTTCTACTATGGCATCATGGCAGCACTGGAAAATTTGCAGGTTTTGAAGCATTTTGGATCCAAGTTTGTTCGTTTGTCTTGTTTTGTGGTGCTGGGGTTTGAACACAAGGGTGCCCTACTACCAAGCCAGATCCCTGGCCCTTTGAGATACGACATTGCTACATTGTGGAGGGCGGCCTTAAACTTGCAATCCTTCTGCCTCAGCCTTCCACGTAGCTGGGATTACAGGTGTGCACCACCATGCCAGCTTGGATCTTCCCAATTTGTTTGTTTGTTTAGGGTATTGGGGTTGAACCAGGGGTACTTTACCACTGAGCTACATCTCCAGTCCTTTTTATTTTTTAGTTTTGAGACAGGATCTCACTAAATTGCTGATGCTGGCTTTGAACTCACGATCCTCTTGCCTCAGCCTCCAACGTGTCCAGTGTGCCACGGCACCTGGATAGGTTGCAGAATACTGCATAACACAGCTATAGGCTATTTAGGCATCCTTTTTCCTCTGGATGTTAGTTGTTTCTAAGGTTTCTTTATAAAATGATGCAGTGAACAACTTGACTTGAGTTTTCCTGAATAGATGTACTGCTGCTGCTCCAGCCAAGTTATGTAGAGGTGGAATTGCTGGGTCACAGGCATATAAATTTACCAAAGTATTAGTTATTGCCAAATTGCCCTCAAAGTAGTTTTACTCATTCCACTCTTACCAGAAATGTAGGTGAGCACCCACTTTCTTATAACCTCACCAAATGTACACTAGTAAGCATTTTAACCTTTACCAATATACTGGGTGTGAAGTGGTATCTCATTCTTATTTCAGTATTTATTTCTCTGAATACCAGTGAGGGTTAACATATTCTCAGATGTTCGCTGATTATTTTATTTCCTCTCCTGTGAATTGGTATTCATTCATATAATTTGCTTATTTTTCAATTTAGTTGTCTTTTTCTTATTCATATAAGGCAAGTTTATTTATACATAAATACGAATATATTCTGGCTTATAATCTTTTACCTATTACATAAATTGCTAATATTTCTATCATTCTATTCATTTTCTTTAATTTTCATGCAATGTTTTATCATACAAAAATTTTAAATTTTGTCATATTCAAAACTAATCAATATATCATCTTTTTTTTTCCCCCAGTACTGGGGATTGAACCCAGGAGGGCTCTACCACTGAGCTACATCCCCAAGCTTTTAAATTTTGAGACAGGGTCCTGCTCAACTGCTGAGGTTGGGCCTTGAACTGGCAGTTCTTTCGCCTCAGCCTCTCGAGTCTCTGGGACTACAGGTATGTGCCACTACACTTGGCTTGAACTTTGCTTTTGGTATTTTATTTAAGAAGAAATACTTCCTTACCTCAAGGTCATCAACAAATTACCCTGAATTTTTCTTCTCATAATTTTTCAATTTGATTACCCAATGGTGTGACTGTACTATATTAATGCAAAGTTTAAACTCTTACACATGTAGATTTAGGGAAAAACCCAAAAGATTTGGAGTTAGCAGGAGTGAAAAGTGAAAAAACTGTCCAGAAAAACTCCTCTGGATGTGGGAACTCATGCAAGAGATTTTATTAGGCAGATGAACAGTGTCTTCCCTGAAGAGAGAGAGAGAGAGAGAGAGAGAGAGAGAGAGAGAGAATGGCAGGGGAACTTCTTTTAATTTGTTGAATTTCATGGGCGAAATGATGATGGGGCCAATTGTTAAGAAGTTAAATTTGGGGGGCTAGGGATCAGCCAGTGGCTGGTGAGGACAGGCTGATGAATGGACCAATGGCTGGCTAGCTGCAGTGAAGGGGCGGGGAAGCTGTCGTCCCTCCTTGTCTTACCCCCAGGCATGTCCAGTGCCCGACTGCCCAGGACGAGTCCCACCAGGTTGGATGGTGGGCTGGTAGGCAGACCGAGGCCCCAGGAAAGAGTCGGACTGTAGGGTAAACCCAGCGCCCACCTGCTGCCTGCTGTGGTGAGCCAACACGGGGGTGGGTCCACGTGGACAGAGCGCTGCGCTGACAGCTGCTGACTTGCTGCATCGCAGTGGGCGCGGCCACTGCAGCTTTACATTGAGAAGGATGTGGGTGAGAACCCAGTTCTGCCTGTTCTCAGTCCCATCACCTTGGGCAAGGTGACCAGTGACAACTTCATAGGCTTTTGAAAATTGAGTGAAAGAAATAGTGCACAGAAAGAGCTCAATAAATGGTATCTATCAATCAATCTATCTATTTATCTATCTATCTTCTAAAAGTTCATCAATGATGGTGAGACAATGTGAATGTACTTAATGTGACTTACCTTGCCTTATATCCTTAGAAAGGGTTAAATAGAGCTGTGCACAGTGGTACACATCTGTAATTCCAGTGGCTCAGGAAGGAGGCTGAGGCAGGAGGAGCTTAGATTTGAGACCAGCTTCAGCAACTTAGGCCTGTCTCCAAATACATAATTAAAGGGGCTGAGGATGTAGCTCAGGATAAATTGTCCCTGGGTTCAATCCCTAGTCAAGAAAAAAAGAAAGTTAAAATGGTAAGTCTACATTAATTTTGCCATACATTTCTGTTCAATGGACCAAGATTAATTCAAAGTTTCATAAAAAATGGTATGATTTTAGGTCAAAATTAAAAAGGAAAGTTGAAAGATTTAAAAAGAAAACACAAAATCTCAGAATTTGGGAGACTGTAGTAATATTTGAAAAGAGAAAAGGAGAAAAAAATGTGTTAATATTTAGCATGAACTGATCGTCACAAAATTCAGTGTAAAATTGTCATATGAATAAGGGATGGATTTGGGGAAAAAAGAGAGTTTATAAATAATATAAGTATAAAAACAAAATAATGAGACAGTTATAAAATCTCATAGCTTACTTCTTTTTTTTTATTTACTTATTGATTCATTGAACACAAATGGAGTACAGCTATTGTTTCACTGGTTGTACACAAAGTAGAGTCACACCATCTGTGCATTCATGCATGTACACAGGGCAATGGTATCTGTCACACATTCTGTTATTAATTTTACCCCCCACCCGCCCCCACCCCTCCCTTCCCTCTATGCTAGCTATCTTTCCTCCATTCATGCCATCTTTCCCCCCCCACATCATGCTCATAGCTTACTTCTAAGTACTAGAGATAAAATGTTAATGTAAGACAGTTGACGCCTTTTCTTACACAAAAATCAAGTCAAGCTGTTGTGGGACGCAATTTTAAGAACAAACCAATCACCACGGAGAAGTCCAAATGTGAGTGTCTTTATTAGCCGGCCTGCTGACTGTCTCACTCAAGGCCCCAAATGGCTATTGGGAGAAGAGCCCCGAGCATAGGGTTGCAGGAGTTTTTATACCATCAGTCAGTACATTAATCATAAGTGTCTATTGCTATGATTCAAAACTATAAACTCACATCATGAGATCTAAAATCATAAGCAGAAGAGGAACTAGGTCAAAATGACCTTAGTTGAGTACAAGTTAAAGAAAGACTGCTAACATCTAGACAATAGCTGTTGACATGGTGCATCGTCTAAGAAAAATAGGAATCGAAAAGTGAACAATTTTGCATTATATAAGAATTGCCATTTTATGTTGCCAAAATGCAACTGTTGCCAAAATGCAACTAAGCAACTGTTGATGGGTGCAGAGGCGGGATGTTCCCATGGGAGAAGCATTTCCTACATAACATAGAGTCTCAAGGTAAAATGGAATCTGTTTAGTCATTGCCCATGTAGCCTGGCCTATAACATTTCTATGGAGTCAAATATGTCAACCTGTCACAAAGTCAGGTTCAGTGGCACATGCCTGTGATTCTAGTGACTCGGCAGTCTGAGACAGGAGAATCACAAGTTTGAGGCCAGCCTTGGCAACTTAGACCCTGTCTCAAACTTAAAAAAAAAATTTTTTTTTGAAGGGGTGGAGATGTAGCTCAATCCCCTGGATTCAATCCCAAGTTACACACACACATACAATAAGAAATGGATTAAAATATAGACAAAAAGCTTTCAACATTTACATTGGTGATGATTTCTGGATATGACAACAAAAGCTCAGTAACAAAAGAAAAAATAGACGTGAGGACTACATCAAATTCCTAAGCTTCCTGTGAAGGAAAAAAGTCAGCAAAATGAAAAAGGGAGCTATGGAACGGGAGAAATTAAGTTTAAATCATGTCTCTGATAAAGGGTTAATATTTAAAAAATAAAAGAAAGTCTTATAACTCAATCAGAAAAAAATCCAATAACCTGATTGTTATGCTTTAGATGTGAGGTGTCCCCCAAAACTCATGTGTGAGACTGCGAGAAGATTCAGAGGAGAAATGATTGGGTTGTGAGAGTTTTAACTCAATCAGTGATTTAATCCCCTGATGGGGATTAACTGAGTGGTAACTGAAGTGGTAGGTGTGGCTGGAGGAGGTGGGGATTGGGGCGTGGCTTTGGGTACACATTTGTATCTGGAAAGTAGAGTCTCTCTCTCTCTCTCTCTCTCTCTCTCTCTCTC
Organism: Glaucomys volans; assembly: GCA_020662805.1. Classification (NCBI taxonomy): domain Eukaryota; kingdom Metazoa; phylum Chordata; class Mammalia; order Rodentia; family Sciuridae; genus Glaucomys; species Glaucomys volans. The sequence continues at coordinate 26,658 of JAJEJO010004578.1, read as the reverse complement.
TCTCTCTGCTTCTTGGCGATGTGAGCTGCTTCCCTCGGCCACACTCTCCTGCCATGATGTCCTGCCTCACTTGAGCCCCAAGAAATGGACTCCACCTTCTATGGACTAAGACCTCTGAAACTGTGAGCCCTCAAATAAACTCTTCCTCCTCTACAGTTTTGCTGATCCGGTCATTTAGTTACAGCAGTGCAATAGATGGCTAAAAAACTGATTTTAAAATGTGCAACAGATCTGAACACACAGCTCTCTAAAGACATATGTATGGCCAGCAGGTAGATGAGAAGGTGCTCAACCTTTGATCCTGATGATCTTCAATCATCAGGGATATAGGGGTATGCAAATCAAAGCACAAGGAAATACCTTGTATCTGTTAAGGTGGCCATTATAAAAAATAATAATAATAACGTTGGTGAGGATGTGGAGAAAAGGGAACTCTGGCACTTTGTTGGTGTGAAAGTCAGTTGTTGCAACCATTTTGGAAAATGGTATAGAGATTCCTATAAAAAAAAAATGGGAATGGAAGAGAGACACAATTGTGCTTTATAATGGCAACAGTGAGCCATGGTAGTCTTTGAGGTATCCACAGCAGAACCACTTGGGGAAAAGCCTGCACATTTATGGTAGCCACAACGCCTGGAAACCCAGACCCCACGGAACACAGAGACGACACCTGTCTCTCTACATAAAGGACAAACTTATTTGCAGATGTTTCCACATCATAGGATTTGTGATCCTAGAAAAATTAAGGTATCTAGGGCACTTTTTTGTTTGTTTGTTTGTTTTTGGTTTGTTTTTGGTACTGGGGCTCAAACCCAGGTCCTTTTGCATGCTAGGCAAGCAGATCTACTGCCAAGCTACACCTCCACCCCTGGGGGACTTCGTTCAACAAAAATGATGAAGAGAGGAAAACAGATAAAATGTAGCCAGATTAATGTTTGTAAGTATTTCACGTTCGTGAACATCACAGAAGCATCCTAAGTAGAAATTATAATCAAAAGCAATAAAATTCATTCATTGTGAAGTTTTTATCACCAGCCTCAGTGAAAATCGCCAGGCGTTTGTTTGTGCCATAGCATAGTAAAATTTAAATTTTTACTTACGTTCACTTTGGTGTTTCAGCATCTCATAGTTTAATTTGCAAAATGAGCTTTATAATAAGCCTATCTTTTATTATAAGAAGGTATGAAGGAATTAAAATATCAATCTGATTCACTTTGTTGGTCATGGTGGTGCTTGCCTATAATCTCAGAAACTCAGGAGGCTGAGGCAGCAGGATTGAAAGTTCAAGGTCAGCCTGGGCAACTTAGCAGCACTGTTTTTTAAAAAATATATATTCTTTTTGTTCTAATTAGTTATACATGACAGTAGAATGCATTTTGACATGTCTTGCATAAATGGAGTATATCTTCTCATTTGTCTGGTTGCACATGATGTAGTTGTACAGATCATGTAATCATATATATTCATAGGGCAATAATGTTTGATTCACTCTTCTATCATTTCTACCCTCCTGCCCCCTGCCCTCCCTTCACTCCCTTCTGTCTACCGAAACACCTCTATTCTTTCCTCTAACCTTATTGTGAATTAGCATCTGCATATCAGAGAAAACATTCAGCCTTTGGTTTTGGGGGATTGGTTTATTTCGACTAGCTTGATATTCTCCAGATCCATCCATTTACCAGCAAATGCCATCATTTCATTCTTCTTTTTTTGGGGTGGGGGAGGGTGCTGGGGATTGAACCCAGGGCCTTGTGCTTGCAAGGCAGGCACTCTATCAACTGAGCTATATCCCCAGCCCCTCCTTCTTTAAGACCAAGTAATAATTCATTGTGTATAAATATCACAGTTTCTTTACCATTCATCAGTTGAAGGGCACCGAGGTCAGTTTCACAGTTTAGCTATTTTGAATTGAGCTGCTATAAACATTGATGTGGCTATGTCACTGTACTACGCTGCTTTGAAGTCTTTTGGGTATCAACCTAGGAGTAGGATGACTGGGTCAAATGGTGGTTCCATTCTGAGTTTCCTGAGGAATCTCCATACTGCTTTCTAGAGTAGTTACACCAATTTTCAGTCCTACCAGCAATGTATGAGTGTACCATTTCCCCCACATATTTGCCAACATTTATTGTTGCTTGTATTTTGATAATTGCCATTCTGACTGGAGTGAAATGGAATCTCAGTCTAGTTTTTGTGTGTGTGTGTGTGTGGTGCTGGGGATTGAACCCAGGGCCTTGTGCATGCAAGGCAAGCACTCTACTGACTGAGCTATATCCCCAGCCCTCAGTGTAGTTTTGATTTGCATTTCTCTCATTGCTAGAGATGTACACAATTTTTCATGTATCTATTGATCAATTGTATTTCTTCTATGAAGTGCCTGTTCAGTTCCTTTGTCCATCTGGGTTGATTGGGTTATTTGTTTTTCTTGTGTTAAGTTTTTGAGTTCTTTGTGTATCCTGGAGGTTAGTGCTTATCTGAGGTGCATGTGGGAAAGACTTTTTTTCCCATTCTGTAGGCTCTCTCTTTTCATTATTGATTGTTTCCTTTGCTGTGAAGAAGCTTTATGATCTTATTCCATCCCATTTATTGATTCTTGATTTTACTTCTTGTGCTTTAGGAGTCTTGTTAAGGAAGTGAGTTCCTAAGCTGAGACAGTGAAGATTTGCACCTACTTTTTCTTCTGTTAGGTGTGTTGAAATTTAGAAGGGTTTGTTTGATGTATGTAGATGTCCCATTGTTTGGGGCATAAATATGTACAATTGTTATATCTTGCTGCTTCATAATTCCATTAAGCAGTATGAAATGTCCTTCATTGTCCCTTCTGATTAACTTTGACGTGAAGTCCACTTTGTCTGATATGAGGATGGAAACCCTACTGTTTACTGCAGTCCATGTGAGTGATATGTATTTTTCCCATCCTTTCACCTTCAGACTGTGGATGTCATTGCCTATGAGGTGAGTCTCTTGGAGACACCATATTAATGGGTCTTGTTTTTTAATCCAATCTGCCAGTATGTGTCTTTTCATTGATTAGTTTAGGTCACTAATGTCCAAGGTTATTATAGAGATATGATTTGTGTTCCCAGTCATTTTGGTTTATTTCTAGTTTTTAATTTGAATTAGTTTCTCCTTTGATGGAGTATTCCTTTAGTGTAGTTCCTCCCTTTGCTGATTTTCACTTTTTTTCATTTCATCTTCATGGAATATTTTGTTGAAAATATTCTGAAGTGCAGGTTTTCTAGTTAATTCTTCTAATTTTTGTTTATCATGGCAAGTTTTTATTTCATCTTCAAACCTGAAACCTAATTTTGCTCAATATAAAATTCTTGGTTGGCATCTATTTTCTTTCAGAGCTTGGTGAATGTTATTCCAGACCCTCTTAGTTTTGAGGGTCTGGATTGAGAAATCAGCTGAGATCCATGCTGGTTTCCCCCTATATGTAATCAGATATTTTTCTCTCACAGCCTTTAAAATTCTATCCTTATTCAGTATGCTAGACATTTTTATTATAATATGCCTTGATACGGGTCTGTTATAGTTTTGCACATTTGGGGTCCTGTAAGCCTCTTTTATTTGATTTTCCATTTCATTCCTTAGATTTGGGAAATTTTCTGATATTATATCATTGAAAAGATTGTGCATTCCTTTGATTTGTATCTCCATGCCTTCATCTACCCAGATAAATCTTAAATTTGGTATTTTCATGTTACCCCATAATTCTTGGAAATTCTGTTCATGGTTTCTTAACATCTCTCTATGGTCAACTCTGTTTTCAAGATTATATATTTTGTCTTCATTGCCTGAGGTACTGTCTTCCAAGTGGTCTAGTCTGTTGGTGACACTTTCTATTGAATTTTTAATTGGGTTTATTGTTTCCTTCATTTCAAGGATTTCTGTCCCTTTATTGAAATAATCTTTTGCTACCTGCATTTGCTCTTTTACATCATCCTTTATTTCCCAGATCAGTTTAACTACATACATTCTAAACTCATTCTCTGACATTTCTTCCATTGTGGTTTTGATGGATTCTGTTATTGGAGGATCTTGGTTTCTTTAGGGTGATTTGTTCTCTTACTTTTTCATGTTGTTTGTGTGTCTACCCATCTAACAGTGTGGATCTGAGGCAGTAGAGTTTCTACACCATGTGTTTTTTTGTTTGTTTGTTTGTTTTTGGTACCAGGGATTGAACCCAGGGGCACTCCACCACTGAGCCACATCCCCAGCCCTATTTTGTATTTTATTTAGAGACAGGGTCTCACTGAATTGCTTAGGGCCTCACTAAGTTGCTGAGGCTGGCTTTGAACTCACAATCCTCCTGTCTCAACCTCCCAAGTGCTGGGATTTCAGGTGTGCGCCCCTGTGCCCGGCCACCATATGGACTTATAATGTCCCTGACAGTTTCCAGTACCTCAGTGTTTAGGGGGAGACAAATAATAACAGCAAGTGCAAACAATATACAGCATTAAACTAAATAGTTCCTACTATGATGTCTACAATGTTCATTATCATAATAAACAGAAATAATATGATCAGTTATTGCCTATAATAAAAACAACAAGCTTGCAAAAGCATTTACATTTTCAAATGGTAGACAGGGAGAGAACAGAAATGATGTTGGATGTGATGATTATGAGGGAGGAGGAGAAAAGACAGGAGTGAAAGATTAAAGGAAAAGTGAAAGTGAGAACAATAGAGATTAGGAGAGAATCAAGAGGAACAGGTAAGAGAATAAAATACACATAAAGCAAAATTTTTTTTAAATCTAAAACTAAAAGGATACAAAACAAAACTAAAATATACTAATCAAACATCCTAGTTGAAAAAAAACTAATCCATGTAAAACAACTGGCTTCAAAAATAGGAGACTGTATAAATGTCCATGTACCATTAAGGTCACAATTAAACAGTGAAAAAGAATTTTAAAAAAAGAAAAGAAAAAAGAAAAAAATCAATGAAAAGTTAAAGAATTCTTTCTGTTGGAATTAAAAATATTCTCAGCTTCTCTTCTCAGAAGTTTTGGGTGGGGTCTTCTGGAGTGTGATGCCCCACCCTCTGGATTGCTGGAATGAAAGAGGTAATCTGGTAGGCTGAGTTCCTGGAGGCAGGGTTTAGGCTTAGATGGGCTCTAGACTTTTTGCTGAATGCTAATTGGTCTGGAAATTTTAAATCAGCACACCTCCAGTGCCCAGTAGTTGCTGGTCCAAGGTGGAAAACTTTACCCTGGGGATTTCCCTGTGTTTCCACTCATGTGGTGTGGGAGTCAATTCTTAGTTCCTTGTGTCACCTGCAGACCCCACATTTCCTGGTCTCAAGTTCAGTCTCCACACAATTTCTCCCACCCCCACACTTCTGTGTTCCAGACTAGATGCATCTCTCTAGGTGGTCCTATAAGCAGTCAAATTGGAGGGGGAAGGGTAGAGCCAGGCAGGTGTCTGCCACCAGTTGTCCCCTGTGTGAAACTCTCTCTACTTCTGATTTTCTCCTCATCACTTAAGTACACTCTATGTCCTGCAGTGTGTGTTTACTGGGCCTGTATTTTGGGCCAAACTGGGGTTTGCCAGGAATCAGCTTCCTCTGCTGCCTGGCAGCCCCCATGCTATGGCTGCAAAATGATTCTTTCCATTGTCCTCCACACACTGCCTGGAGAGATGGTGGCTTCTATTCCCACACACAGGTATTGTGCATCATGTCCTTCAGGTTTGTTGGGCGATGTCCTTGTTTTTAAGAGCTCTGTACCCAGACATGCCTTGGACCTCCCAAAAATGTGGGTTCCTTTAATTCCCTTATCCCTCTCTGTGCTCATAGAGGGACCTCTCTGGCTGGAGCTTCTAGCCTGGCCCTAGCAGCAGCTGTGCTGCTGGGGATTTTTTCCTTATTTTATCATATCCAACCTACTGTGTCCATAGTCTGCTTTGAATGTTCAGTTTTGGGTTCCACTGAAGTCTTCTCTCCTTTTATTTGTTTACCCACCTTGCAGATAAGCTACCTGTTTTCTTGGTTTCACTTTACAGAGCAGCTAGGAACGTGACATCCTCTATTCCACCATCTTGGATCTCCTCCACTCTATCTTAAATAAATAATAAAAAGGTCTGGGGATACAGCTCTGTGGCTGAGCTCCCTGGGTTCAATCCCAGCACTGAAAAAAAAATTAAAAATAAAATATTAATCTGGAAGAAGTAATACAAAATAAAATCTTAGAATCACTCCCTGATGCCATAAGGTTAATAAATAAAATCTTAGAATCAATGAAAATAAGGAATACCCACTGATCAGGTTATAAAACCCATGTAAACATCTGCCTGAGCATGACCAAATGGAGTCAATTTAGAATTGCTTCTCTATGAGTAGCACAAACGGAAACATCTGCATGTTCTGGAAAGAGCATGGACCCTTCATTTCAGTGCACTTCCAACCAGGTAGATCTTGTGGGAATGTAATTTCCAGGCAATCACTGGGCCTCAGTTTTCTTTTATACCTTGAGAAAATAAATATTTCCCAGCTGAAAATGTTAATGATTCCACTTGTTTTAGAAAGATTGCATTTGACATTTAATTTAGAGTACAAATGAAAGAGTTGTTCTGTCTTTGCTAAAGCAAGTTGTGTGAACAAACTATTAAAATCAGGGTTTGGGTATGTAAACACATATATCAAAACACTCAACACTTTCAAGTTTTTTATTTTTTATTTTTTTGTTTTAAAGTACTGGGGATTGAACCCAGGGGCACTCTACTCCTGAGAAGTTTCCCAGACCCTTTTGTTTTTGAGACAGGGTCTTTCTCACTAAATGGCCAAGGCTGGCCTGGAACTTGCACTCCTCCTGTCTCAGCTCCCAAGTTGCTGGGATTACAGGCATGTGCCACTGTGCTTGGCAAAAGTTTTTATAGCTAATGAATAATCAGTGAGGCCTTTCCTTCAATAAATTTTTTTTTAAAAGGCTAAATCTTTTCATTTGTAGTCTTGGAGGCATGCTGAGGACAGAGTGTATAATTTATTATACAAAATGATCTCATGGGCAGCTGGGAAACATAAAGCTCATCTATCAGGGATTGCATTTTTATTCACATAGGCAAACAATTTGCTCAAGAGTGGATTATTTTATAATTGTATGTGTTCGAAGGAATTTAGTTATATCAAAAGAGATGCAACAATAACATATGCCTTGTTCTGCAAGCTTTTAAAAATATAGCAGACAATAAGATTCTGGATTGTAGACTTAACCGTTCTCCTTTTTAAAGCCCTACAACCATCTGTCCCTTATTTTCCGGGACAGATCTGGTTTCAGTAATTTTTTTTTCCTATCATCTCTATAAACTTCCAGAATTCTTCAGAAATTCAGATATCTGGGATACTTTGGCAAGCAGGAAATGAATTGTCAGTATGCATTCAAATAAAAGCATACATATATAAAAGAAAGCCAGAAAGTCACAAGTGACAGAGAATTATAGGTTTAGGAGATATCAGGATTGTTTGCAGGAGTTCATGCACGCCTAAGCTTCTACTTAGTGTCATTACAGACCCAGGAACGAGGAGGAATAAGCTCAGACCCCATTCAGACCCCACATCTCAGAATCACTTTTGCAAGTAAACATGGCTCCGCCCCTGTTCACTGCTCGTTTCCGCCCATCTGTTCTGGTAATTACTTTTCCTTCCTCTTTGCGGTTTCCAGAGTCTGGACAGGCTTATCCTGTTTCCTCCGGATGATGGTTTTTGTTTGAAATCGGTTTCCTGATTCCTCTTCCTTTTCCCTTCCGTCCACTCCTGTTTGGCTTCTCATTTCTACTGCAGGCTGACACAGTGCCTTCTAAATACTATTCCAACAATAACCCCTGGCATTTAGGACTGGAATCCTCCGGCACCTGACTTTAATATCCTATGTTTTGTATCATCACACACACCCCATGCCCACCTGCACATGAGAAGACTATGGTGGATGGGCGGTGGGGAGGGAGCCGTGAAGTGCTTTAAACACACGGTGATACCCAGGTGGCTCAGCTACGTGTGGACAACGACTGATAAAATTCTACTTGAAAAGCCACAAAACATGGAAAAAGATTTAAAATGTCACAAGAATGAGGTCACAAAATTCTTTAGCTCAGAGGAAGCATAGGCATGAGAATGCAGTCACTTAGGCCATTCAGATCTGGTTTCTGCAGACTCCCCAATACCATTAAGATAATAAATAACTCCAGTAAAAGCCTTTTTCTGCTTGTCACAATTCTTATCAGGAATGTATAACATAAGTGATCAACAACCAATCAATAGCCTTTGCTGTTCCTGTTGACCAATGCAATTGTAATACCCCTTTGTTATACCCACCTTCTTTTTTGTGTGTGGGGAGGGATACTGGGGATTGAACCCAGGGGCACTCGGCCACTGAGCCACATCCCCAGCCCTATATTGTAGTTTATTTAGAGACAGGGTCTCACTGAGTTGCTTAGCACCTTACTTTTGCTGAGGCTGGCTTTGAACTTGTGGTTCTCCTGCCTCAGCCTCCTGAGGTGCTGGGATTATAGGCATGCGCCATCATGCCTGGCCTCCTTCTTGTTCTTAGTTTTAATCTATGAAAACCCAGACCCCTTGGATGCCATTTTGGGAGCACTTACTCTGGACAACTACCCAAATAAACTCTTTGTTCTCATAGTTGAAGTCCCTTAAATTGCCTTTTAGGTTGACAACAAAAGAGACCATCTCGTTCTGTATTGGTGTTGGGACAACAGGATAGCAGGGTATATTCCTCTGAAGTGCCAGCTATCACGTTGCAAAATAGAGGAGAAGAAATCAAATTGAGAAGAAATCATTATCAAAAATGCAACTCGCTCACAGGAAAAAGAAATTCATCTTAACTATGGGAGTAGGAGGGACGTGTGACCACAAAAGACCAGTCCAAATGAGGGTTGTTAGGGACAATTCTCCGAGTTTCTTGTCTTTCTGCACATCTTGCAACCAGGACACTGGCTGCCCATTGTTCTAAATTAACTTTTCAAGGACATCGATGTAGGAAACTGCCTTGAAACGTAGAGATAGTGTCTCTACAGCAAAGAAAAAATTTGTTTACCATTCAGCATAGTGAAATAATGGTTCCTCTAGGGTAAAGGGCAGGCTTATAGTCCATTATTAAAAAATTCTTGTTCCCTGAGCTCAAGATATTTTTTTTTTGTAATAGAACTCACTATGTGTTCAGGCAACAACTGGACCTTGTATCACCCTGGGGGAATAGGGGCTTGGGAAACTGGTGCAGAAATGCATTTTCTCTGGCTACTGCTGTTTCTGTGAGTAATAAACAGTCTTTCATTTCTGATACAGGCATCTCATGTCTTCCGAGAAACTGGTAACTAGATAGCTTGTATAGCAGGTTAAATCTCAGACATCTTCAAGCCCTTAATAGATCCCTAACCACAGTACTAGGATTATGTGGGGTCTTAGTGTTCTTTGTGCTCCTATAACAGAATACCTGAGACTAGGAATTTATAATAAACAGAAATGTTATTGTCTCACAGCTCTGGGTGCTGAAAATCTAATATGAAGGTGGTGACAATAGCAAGGGCTTTTATTGGTGAGTCGTCATACCATAGCAAGAGGGTGGGTGAAAGATAAAACGGGGCTGAACTCACTCTTTTATAATGGGTCTACTCCCAAGATAATGGCATTAATTCATTCATGAGGGAAAATCCCTCATGGCTTAATCTCTGCTTTATGTTCCCACCTCTTAATAGCATTACAGTGACAATTCAATTTCACCTGGAGTTTCAGAGGGTCAAACATTCAAACTATGGCATGTGGGCACCTGATCTGAGGGAATTTTGAGATAAGGAGTAGAAATGCTTGCTGCGAAGCAGAGGATTTCAGTTTTCCTTTACAGCCAAAGGAGAATCATTCTTGTGGAAGGTTCGAGAGATTCCAGGCAAGTGCCAGTACTTTGGGAGTTGGCAGTTGAGTTGTTTTGTGGTAGTCATGGTGAGAAATCCCGGGTACCCTAGAGAGAGCTGGGTGGAAGAGATCAGATGGCCTTGCAGACTTCCCATGGAGAACTCCTGGGTATTGCTGTCCTGGAGTGCCACGGAAGTCCTTGGCATTTCAGTCTGTGTGCTCTGAGGAGGTCAGAAATTTCCATATGCTTCTATTTCATAGGTGCAGACTCCAGGCGATCTCTACATGGTTTCCAAGGAGGAGAGTGGAGCAAGTTGCAGACTGCTGAATGCAGGCAGGGGCTGAGAATTGGCAGATTATACACAGAACAGGACACAACAAGCCTTTTCTTTTCTTTTTTTCTTTTCTATGCTGAGCATTAATCCCAGGGCCTTACACATGCTAGGCAAATGATCTACCACTGAGCTATACCTCTAGCCCCCAGCCCCAAATGTTTTCTTAAAAGGCCAGGTAGTTTTTAAAAAAATCATTTAATTAAATTTATTTACTTATTTTCTTATTTGGGGGTGACACTGGATATTGAACCCAGGGATATTCTTCCTCTGAGCTACATTCCAGCCTCTTTTCATTTTGAGACAAGGTCTCACTAAGTAGCCCAGAGGGAGCTTGAATTTGGAATCCTTCTGTCTCAGCCTCCCAAGTAGGTAGATTATAGGCATGTGCCTTGGCACCATGCTAGACAGTAAGTATTTTGGTCTTATGATCTCTATAGCAAGGACAGACGACTCTACTATTATACAGCAAGGTAGCCATAGACAATTGTGATGGGTAGGACCTCATTCCAATAAAACTTTATTGACAGAAACAGGAGTAGGCTGTTTTGACTATGGGTGGTAGTTTGCAAATTCTTGCACTAAATGATTGGTATATAGGCTGGTTTTAGTTTGTTGTCTGACCTCAGGAGGACATTATGCCTGTTTTAATGTTTTCTTTTGAAATTTTTTTTTTTTTTTTTTTTTTTTGGTACCAGGGATTGACCCCAGGGATGCTTTACTGCTGAGCCACATCCCAGCACTTTTTAATATTTTATTTAGAGACAGGGTCTTGCTGAGTTGCTTAGGGCCTTGCTAAATTGCTGAGGCTGGCTTTGAACCCACAATCCTCCTGCCTCAGCCTCCTGAGCTGCTGGGATTACAGGCATATGCCATTGTGCTGGCTTTTGTTTTGAAATTCTTAATATTTCTTTTTAAAAAGGGTTCTCACATTGTCACTTTGCACTGAGTCCCAGTTATACGTAATCTTTTTGCAGTTGTATCATTAGACCTGAACAAAACCAAATCAACCTGATATTTGGAGATTAAAATTATTAAATGAGGTCAGAGGTAAGAAATCAGATGTGCCGGGAATACTTTAGAGATGAAATGTTTCCTGGTTCAGAAGCAATGAAAGTAAGAACCTGTCTCTTATCAGTTATACTGACATATGTAAAGAAGGGATGGGTCTGTCTGAAAAATGATTTCAGTGATCCAGTAGGCATATTCTGGACCATTCTGGACAGGGACTGAATATCCAATATCGATCTGTTGCTGCAATATCAAGACTAAGCACACTGTTTCTTACCCCAATTTTGAGCATACATCAATTCAATGGTAGTTTCTCACACATTTCTCTCTCTAAAAATTCAGGATTGATTTTTTTTTTCATAATAGCTAGTCCCATTGCAAGTTAAATTTCTCATTGAAGCTAAATATATTGGTATTTGTCTTAGCCCATTCAGGCTGCTGTAATGCAATACCTTAGACTTTCTAACAACTTATTTACAAAAGAAATTTATTCTGCACATTCTGAAATCTGGGAAGCTCAGTGTCAAGGGGCTGGCAGAACTGGTGTCTGGTGAAGAAGGCCAGTTTTCTCACAGAAGGTGCAATCTGTGTCTTCACATGGTAGAGGGGCAATCAGGCTTCTTTGGGGCTCTTTTATTAGGGCATTCATCCAGTTCATAAAAGCTCTGCCCTCATGATCTGATCACTTCCCAAAGGCTCTGCCTTCTTTTTTTTTTTTTTTATTTTTTTTGGTACCAGGGATTAAACCCAGGGGCACTTAACCTCTGAGCCACATCCCAGCCTTTTTTTATATTTTTTATAGACAGGGTCTCACTGAGTTGTTTAGGGCCTTGCTAAATTGCTGAGGCTGGCTTTGAATTTGGGATCCTCCTGCCTCAGCCTCCCAAGCTGTTGGGATTATGGACATGTAACATCATACCCGGCTGACACTTCTTAGTGACATCAGCTTGAGGGTTACACTTCAACGTGAGAATTTTGGGAGGATGAAAAAAATCATAAAATAGCAGTATTATTTATATATCAATATAAATCTGTCACTTTCCCTTTCTTTTTTTTTTGTTTTTTGGCAGGTGCTGGTAAGTGACCCCAGAGCTTGTGCATGCTAGGCAAATACTCTACCACTGAGTTACACCAATCTGTTAACTTTCATGAGATCCTGAGCTCTTGGCAAATTGACAAAATTAATTCGAATAAAGACCCACCACAGAAATGATGACTTCAGGAAGGCAACCTCATCTTGACGGGTGGGTCATAGTCAATATTCTGTTCTTCGTCAGGTGCCTTCTTGTGTTTACATTAGGCTTTCTCCAGGTAGTGATGACCATTAAAGCCATTCCACAGGGACATTACATGGCTGACTCTCAATCTGGTGACTGAAACAAGGGGTGTGTGGGGACAGACTGATGAGGTGGGGATAAAGGGAAGAAAGTGAGAAAGGGGGTGATCCAAAGCACCCCATTGTGCCTGGGCCTAACGTTTTCAGGGAGCGTGAGAACCCAGTGGCCCCACCTGGAGAAGGAGAGTGGAGAGTATGGAGACTGAAGAAAGGTCACTTTCACCTATGACGAGTTTGCCAAGGATGTTAAACTCCAGAACGGCAAAGACATTTTAATTATTATTATTATGTACATTCCATAAAGTCAATGTTATTTCAGAAAAGTTGCTTGAGAAATTTTGAGGGTGTGGGGGTGGGAATGGATACTGGGGATGGAAGCCAGGCCCTTGCCCATGCTAGGCAAATGCTCTACCACTGAGCTGTACTCCCAGGCCCTGCTCTTGATTTTAATAGCTGCAGAATTCTGCTAAAGAAAGAAATCTGAAGAATCTACTTGAATCCAAGCTTGGGTAAATAAGATATGGAAAGATAGGATACAAGAAAGGCATCATAAATTGAAACACATTTGTACACCAAATATGTCGTTATTTTATTTTATTTGTGGAACATAAGCTGGCTTTTATAAAGACCCCAAATTTAAAGACATCTATAAAATAAGCTATAAAAACCAAAGAATGATTTGTAAACATGGCGATATGGCGTAGAATATAATGAACTTTAAATAACTGGGTTAGTACCTTAGAATAAAATGTTGAAGACATTTATGTAATTCAACCTGCACCAGTGCTTTTATTTATTTTATTTATGGGTACTGAGGATTGAACCCAGTGATTTTACCACTGAGCTATATCCCCAGTCCTTTATATTTTTAGCTTTGACTTAGGGTCTCACTAAGTGTCTCAAACTGGCCTTGAACTTGTGATCCTCCTGCCTCAGCCTCCCAAGTCACTGGGATTATAGGCATGTGCCACCATGACTAGTCTGTTCTTTTTTTTTTTTTTTGAAGCAGGGTCTAGCTAAGTTGCCTAAGCTGTCCTCAAACTTTTGATCTTTCTGTCTCAGCCTCCTGAGCAGCTGGTATAACAGGCATGTGACACCAGGCTTGGCTTAACGTCAGTTCCTTCTAAATGGAGATTCTTAATGTTTAGCACTATTATTTCCCTTTTTCTTCTTCTCTTTGGGTGTTCCTTTGCTTATTACATGCTATTCACACAAGCATGAAAATGCCTCTGTTATATTCCCTAGAAAAGATGAAACAAGGTTTTCTTACCCTGTCAAGATCTTCCACTCCCAAATCCTTACACTTCCTTCCATCAGTAGGAAGTGATTAAAGGAGAAACCTTAGCTCTTCTCCCATAGAAATGGAACCATGACTTGCAAGTCCAGCAGAGACTTGAAAGAGGGCCCAGTCTCTGACCTAACTAACCATATTTTATCTCTCTGACTCCATGCTGCCTTTTTGATTTGTTTATTTTCCTTCGAGTCCTGAGTCATTCTCTCCATAGCACCATGGATTCCAGGAACACAGGTCTGACTGATAAATGTCTCATGACAGAAGACTGAAACTATCCCCCATTCAACAGCTACCCGCTCGTCAAAAGAGCTCCACATGCTAATTCTGAGACAGTGGCCTGTAAGAACAATGCACCAGACCATGGGTGGACCAAGATGACCTGTTTGGCCAGCTCTGCCTAGACCTTGTGTTTGTTCCCCTTTTCTGCAAAACCTCAAAGCTGTTAACAGTCCCTCAAAGACAGATCCTTGGTCACTATAGCTTTATGTTCTTTCCACTGTGGCCCCACTGAAAATAAAATTCCTTTCCTTCCTTTACCTTTGATAATGTCTTTGATTGCCTTTTTGAGACAGATGGCTGAACCTGGCCCATTGAGTTCCCTGGAGACGGGCTTTCCCTTATCTCCAGCATCAACTCCATGCCACCACTGTTGTAATTTGAGTCATGAATGAATGAAATGCATTAGTGGGCTTCATTCCCGAAATTCCATCCCCACCTGTGTTAGTCCACTTTCTGTTGCTATGACAAAGCACCTGAGAAAATCAACTCAGAGATAGAAAGATCTGTTTGAGCTCATGGTTTTAGAGGTTTCAGTCCATGGTTGCTTGGCTCCTTTGATTCTGGGGCTGTAGGGAGACAGAACATCATGGCAGGGAGGGTATGGTAGGGCAAAGATGTGCACCTCATGGTGACCAGGAAGCAGAAAGAGCAAGAAAGAGGGGGTTCAATGACAAAAATATCCTTCAAAGTCATGGCCACAATGGTACAACTCTTCCAACTTGTTCTCACTTCCTTAAATTTCCATCACCTCCCAGGAGCACCACCAGCTGGGACCAAGACTTCAACCCCTTAACCTCTGGGGCACATTCTAGATCCAACTATAACACTATCACCCTTCTCTGCATCAGAGGTGGGTTAGGGTAAGAGAGAGGAAGGCACCAAGGGGCAGATGTCAGTAGGCATTTCCTGTTGACCGCCCCTGAGATAAGCACCTCCCCCACATGCCTATTGTCACAGGCCAAGCCCAGAGAGGAGGTGTCTGCATGTACCTGAAATATGAGCCGCCAACTGTAGACACCTATTCTGAAGATGTTTGCTGGGGTCACTCCTGGCACCAATTATTCTATCAGAGTCCTAGAAGAAAACAGATGGCAAATTAAGATAATTTAAGGAGGATTTATAAATGATAAATGGCTTATTTACAAAGGTAAGGGTACGTAAAGAGAAGCACACCACCATGGAGGGTAATGACAATAGGGAATTGTTACCCTATGAGCGTTCAATAGGCCAAAGGGGTTGTGATTTCCAGAGCCGGAGACAAAGAGGGTTGAAGAAAGGGCATCTGACAACACCTGAGGCCTTCGGTCAAGTTCTTAGTGATCTTACCAGGAAGGAGCTGGGGAATAAATGTTCAGACCTGTCTGAACATTCCCTGATTCGCTCTCAGATCTCCCCATTGGCCACTTGACCCTGGAGCAGAGTGCAGGAAGGTGGAAAGCGGATCTGGAGGAGCAAACCCCAAACACAGACAGCACTGATGGCCAACTGTATACCCAACAAACCCCAAACACAGACAGCACTGATGGCCAACTGTATACCCAACAAAAATATCAACGTAACTCGGCTTAGAGGTACACACCTATAAACCAAGCTATCAGGGAGACTGAGGCAGGAGGATTGAAAGTTTGAAATCAGCCTGGGCAACTTGGCAAGACCCTATCTTGAAATAAAATGAAAGGATGGGCATGAGGTTCTCAAAAACAAGCCTCAGAGCAAGAGGGTCTTTTTTTTTTTTTTCCCTCTCTTCTCCCCTCTCCTCCTCCCTAACAAGATTAGGGAGATAGTATTATCTTTTCTTGCCTAGTTAATTGCTCTTGAACACCCCCACCACCGGAAGGAGATGTCTGCCAGAGGATCTAGGAAGTGAATATCTCCCCAAATTAACGAGCGAATCCTAACACACCATCAGGGCCCCTGGGACCACCTACCAGAGCTCACCTGGAATGCAGCCCTCCAAGCATGTCTTTAAAAGCCCCCTGTTCCTCCTGATGCACAGAACCACAGCCTCTGGGACAGGAGTCCCCTGTGTTTCTCCTTTGATAGCAAAGCAATAAACCCTCTTTCTCCTTCTTCTCAAAACCATGTCCTCATTATTAAATTGGCACGAATTGGCATCGGGGACAAGGACCAAGCTTTCTGTAACAGCAGACTACTTGCCTAGCATGCGTGTGGCATTGGGTTCAATCTCTAGTAACACACACCCTACACACACTCTCACCGCCCCCCCAAAAAAAAAACAATGTACACAAAGAATGGAGAGGCGGGGAGGTCATTATAGTTACAGCAAACATAAGACAAGGAAATCAGGATCCCTTCCACCACACCCACATAACCTCCACGGATACAGTTTTGTTTGTTTGCATCTAATAATATAGCTACAAAAATAAGAAAAATAGAGCTACAAGAAATCTAAAAAGAAACTGATGGACAGAATATGGCAAGAAGGTTTACTATACAATAGTATAGTATTTATAGAATAGATATATAGAAATATATATCTATTTGTAGAATAAATTCCAGAGAGGCTCATAACAACTACTTTGCTGACAAAATTGAAAGTATTCTAGAACAGTAGTAGATTTCCACAGAAAAGGTGGATCAGAGTTACAGGTTGCTAGGCCAGGCATTGACTTGGGAGAATTTATAATAGTCTAGCTTTAAAATGAAATTCAATGAAGGACCCAGGTTGAATTCAATGGCCAGTATCTTTTTTTTTTTTTAATTTTATTTTATATAGTCCTTTTCTTCCTCTGGAACTGGGAAATGAAACCAGGGCCTCATGCAGGCTGGTCGAGGACTCAACCGCTGAGCTACATCGCAGCACTTTTGTTTCTGCTTTTTATTTTGAGACAGGGTCTGCTAAGTTGCTGAGGCTGGTCTTGAACTTGTGATCCTCCTGCCTTAGCCTCCTTAGTAGGTGGCATTATAGGTGTGTGCCAATGCCCCTGTCCATATACTCCACTTGTTAACGAGGGTTCAGTTCAATTGCAGGTAAGATAATCCCCAGATAACACTGACTTAACAAGATAAACCTGGAGGAACACATGGTTGGTGGGTCAACTTGAAGTCCTCAGATATCCAGGTTGCCTTCCACTTTCTGTCCCTCTCTGTCTCAGGGGTGGCTTTGAGATCCTAGTCCAAGATGGAACCCATCCATCCATTCATACCTACGTAGCAGGTTGGAGGAAGAGGGAAGAATGGGTAAAGGAGAAGTGGGGCTATCTTTTAAGGGAAATTGTGGGCAGTTGTCATATGATACTTCCAAGGCTAGATCTTAGGCAGATCACCACATCTAGTTGAATAGAATCACCAGAAATGTAAATTCTTTTTCACGTCTTGGTGGTCACGTGGCCAGCTGACAATCTTTTACTAAGAAAAATGGCGACAGTAGACACTGAGGGGCAGCCAGCATCCCACTTCTGCCACAGTCACCTGCTCACACACTCCCTGGGCGTGGTTGAAACTTCGTGTGTGTGGGAGAGATGTCGGTTGTTTTTATTAGGTGCCTGGACTCAGCAAGTTCAGCAGGAGGAGAGGGAAGTCATGTTGTATCTTCAACTTGAGCCATCAAATCATGAACCAGGTATTTAAGGCAATCTAAACCAAGGCTATGTTTTCTTCCCACTTCACACTGAGGACCTGACCTTTGTATTGTACAGGTTGAATATTCCTTGTCTGAGATGCTTGGGATCTCAAGTGTTTTGGATTTCAATTTTTTTCAGATTTTGGATAATTTGCATACATACATATGTATGTGTGTGTGCATATGTATGCATGTGTGTACACATTGTGTGTGTGTGTGTGAGAGAGAGAGGGGGCGGGGGAGAGAGACACCTTGGGAATGAAACCCAAATATTGTTTATGAAATTCACTTGTGTGTCATACACTCCTTATATGTGTAGGCTGAAAGTAATTTCATGTAGCATTTTTTAGTGTTACCTGCATTTTGACTGACCTATCTGTCACATGAGGTCAAGACCAGAGTTTTCCATTTGTTGGATCTGTTACAGTCCCCAAGAAATAAAATTCTCAAATACCATGTATGGAACAAACAATTCCCGGATACCGAGGGCTGACCTTTAAATTAAGGAAGTTGGAAAGTCCCTAAAGGCCTAAATGTACCATCAGGAGTGAGACATAGCTAACCGCTAATTGCTAACATCTGCTTCTGCAGTGTGGTTGGCTTGCATTGGCTAGAAACAGTGACTGTACCACCCACCCCACTCACACATCATTTTCCCTATAAATGCTGACAACGAAGGAACTAGTGTGCGATTCCCCTCCACACAGCTTTTAGGTGTATGGGTGATCGTCGCTGGCCGGCTCTAATAAAGGCTTCTTTTGGCTTTCCGTGAATGGCTTGGAGGATCTCATTCTCATCGGGTATAACAGATCGTGCTGTTGGATCAGACATTTTGGTTTTTTGCAACTTTAAGGATTTCAGAGTATTGGTTCTGGAATCCTCAGCCTGTACTATCCAATACTGTATGCGAGGGTGATTGTGCAGAGACGAGAATTTGGCTTGTTCCTTCTCTTTTATGGAATGGTGCCAGAAAACCACTTTGGACTCCCTAGAGGAAAACTCCCTTAAGGGTCAATAATCAATGCAGGTGTTTGATCTGAGATGATAATGACTTTTGTCTCCTGGTTTACTTGTCAAGAGACCAGGGTTCTTAATGTGTGCATAAAAGAATCACCTAGAACACTGGTCCAAAATTTTTACTCCTGGAACCCACTTCCTGGGCCTTTTGATTGAATAGAGATGTGCTAAGACCTGGGTCTACATTTTGCCTAGTTTTTCAGAACATTTTGATGTGCATAATAGCATTATCTAGCCAACACAAATGTAGTGTGAGCCATATGCAATTTTAAATTTGCTATTAATCAGTTTAAACAAAGAGTCAAGACAGGTTGGAGGCTGGACATAATGGTGCACATCTATACTCTAGTTACTGGGGAGGCTGAGGCAGAAGGATCATAAGTTCTAGACAAACCTGTGCAATTTAGCAAGACCCTCAAAACAAAATAAAAAGGGCTGGGGATGAAACTCAGAGGTAGAGCACTCTGGGTTTAATTTCTAGCATTGAAAAAAAAAAAACGTAGGGGTGTAGTTCAGTTCTAGAGCATTTGCATAGCGTGCACAAGGTTCTGGGGCCTGGGCAACTTAGTGAGACCCCATCTCACAAAGGGAAAACAGAATGTGACAAGAAGCTAGTAAAACTAATTTTTGTAATTTCAACTACCTATAATCGACATAAAAATTACTAATGAGATACCTTTATAATTTGTTTTAAATAAGTCTTTAAAATCTGTACTTTATGTTTAAGGTACCCCTTATTACACCAGCTATATTTCAAAGGCTTGACTGAGCTGGCTGTCTTAGCTATTGCATTGGGTAGTGCGGTGTAGATGATTAGGTAACACTAGATTGCAACTCTCCTGGTCAGAGATTGAATTGCACTCTTTCTTTGTTTCTTCAGTGCTCGGCCTTGAAGGGCAGGGCCCTGCGTATGCTAGCTAAGTGCCCTACCACTTGGCTACATCCCCAGCCCTGAACTTCATTCTTACATATGTAGAGCCTGCGAAGTGCCCAGAACATAGGAAAAGTTCACAAAACGTTAATTGGTTAATTACAGTTAATCACATGAAGTGATTGGGGTTGGGTTGTCAGCTCACAAATCCACAAGCCTGTGGCCGTAATGTAGGCTGCAGAGGGCCCCAGGTTTTTCTGGGGTGTTCGGAAATTTGCAAGGTCAGTTAATAGATAATCTTTAGTATTCTATTCAGAATCACTTCAAAGGCTGGGAGGGAGGAGGGACTCACTTCAAAGGCCTTAGCAGGGAGAAACAGAGCAGGCAAGGAAAGCCGGTTGCTAGGACAACCTTCCCAGGATTGAAAGAGAACAATCACATATTGTAGGCCCGCGCCTGGCCTGGCTGTGATCCTCCCGTTTGTAATAGACGCTCCTTTGGCTTGGCTTTGGGAAGAACAGTTTTTAAGTGGCCATTTAAGAGTGTCATTAGGAGCCAGGGGCACTCTAAGTGTTTAAGTGCTAAGAGAAGGAAAACGGGCTGAACATTGATTGCAAAAGAGCCACCTGAGGTGACGCACAGTCACTTAGAAGGATCCTGTCGAACTGTTGGAATGTGCAGTTCAAGAGGGACTTGTAGCTCTGCGGCAGACAGAGCTCATGTATGGGGATCCAAGAATGGGGTCAAAGTGAGCTGTCCCCTGGGCCTAGAAGTCATTAGATTAAGCAGTTAAAGATTAGTTAAGAAGTAATTATTTCATGCTTGATTCTGTTTTCCTAAATCTAATTGTTTGTCTTTAAATGTTTACACAGGAATTTGTTGGTTATGGTTCAGTTTTTATTTATTTTTATTTGATTTTTAGATATACATGACTGGTAGGGTGTATTTTGACATATCATACATACAATGGTGTAACTTTCCATTCTTGTGGTTGTACATGAGGTGGAGTCACACTGGTGGTGTATTCATATAAGAACACAGGAAAGTTATGTCTGATTCATTCAACTGTTTTTCCCATTCCTCTCTCCCCTCCTTTCCCTTCATTCCCTTTGTTTAATCCAATGAACTTCTATTCTTCTCCTTCCCCCTTGTTGTGTTAGCCTCTGAATATCAACGAGAACACTCAACCTTTGGTTTTTTTGGATTGGCTTATTTCATTTAGCATGATGTTCTCCAGATCCATCCATTTACCAGCAAATGCCATAAAGTCATTATTTTTTATGGCTGAGTAATATTCCATTGTGTATACATACCACATTTTCTTTATCCATTCATCTGTCGAAGGGCACCTAGGCTGATTCCAGAGCTTAGCTATTGTGAATTGAGCTGTAATGAATATTGATGTGGCTGTGTCACTGTTGTATGCTGCTCTTAAGTCCTTTGGTTATATACCAAGGAGTGGGATTACTGGGTCAAATGCTGGTTGCATTCCAGGTTTTCTGAGGAATCTCCATACTGCTTTCCAGAGTGATTACACCGGTTTGCAATCCCACCAGCAATGTATGAGTGTACCATTTCCCCCACACCTTTGCCAACATTTATTGGTGCTTGTATTCTTGATAATTGCCATTCTAACTGGAGTGAGATGGAATCTTAGTGTAGTTTTGATTTGCATTTCTCTAATTGCTGGACATGTCGTCATGTATTTCTTGATTGTATTTCTTCTTCTGTGAAGTGTCTGTTCAGATCTTATCTCATTTATTGATTCAGTTATTTGTTTTTTTGGTGCTGCAATGTATGAGTGTACCTTTTTCAGTTTTTAAACAAATTTCAAATAATGAACTTTTGCCTGGCATTTTATTAAATTATATGTATTTAATTTTCAGAAAAAAATGTATTTTTGTGTATATTTCATGGAGTTTTAAAAATTGAAGTTTCGAGATCTTAAATGACTTGTTCAAGAATTGTTTCTTCTTTCTTTTCTTTTTTTCCCAATCTTTTATTCTGTTTTTAAAAATTTATTTATTTATTTTTACAGACTGCATTTTGATTCACGGTACACAGATGGGGTAAAACTTTTTGTTTCCATGGTTGTGCACGATGTAGACTCACTATTCATGTAGTCATACATGTACGTAGGGTAATAATGTCTGTCTCAGTCCACCATCTTTCCTTCCTTC
Source organism: Glaucomys volans (assembly GCA_020662805.1). Classification (NCBI taxonomy): domain Eukaryota; kingdom Metazoa; phylum Chordata; class Mammalia; order Rodentia; family Sciuridae; genus Glaucomys; species Glaucomys volans. The sequence continues at coordinate 4,888 of JAJEJO010004578.1, read as the reverse complement.
CCCCACCCACTCCCACCCCATTTCCCTCTGCATAATCCAAAGTTCCTCCATTCTTCTCTTACACCCTGCCCCCCCCCACCCCATTATGACCATCATCCACTTATCAGAGAAAACATTCGACCTTTGGTTTTTGGGATAGGCTTATTTCACTTAGCATGATATTTTCATCTCCATCCATTTACCTGTAAATGTCATAATTTCATTCTTCTTTGTGGTACTGAGGATTGAACCCAGGACCTCACTTATGCTAAAATTCCCAAACCCTTCTCATTTTCTGACAGGGCCTCGCTAAGTTGCTGTAACTGGCCTTGAACTTGTGATGCTCCTGCCTCAGACTCCCGAGTAGCTGTGATCACAGGCGTGTGCTGCCAGGTGTGGCTTCTTCAGTAATCGTTTCCATGGAACCTACATAGTGAGGGGGAACTTCCACATTGTGTTTTCTGCTTTTGGAAAAGACTTGCATTAGTCTTCATAATACCTTCAACTAAACTATAAAATCTGAAGAAAATGATGGTCTGATGGCGTACGTGGGTCACCCGAGTGATACGGTTAACAACAGGTTGCAGTCATAGACCTCAGAGTGAAATGACGTGGGGGAACACATGGTCCCCGCAATACTGGAGAAACAGAAATGAGCAGAAACTGTAGGTAAGTGTGGTGACTCGAAGGTATTTGTCATAATCCCAGGAGGAGGTAAAGGGTGCCTGGAGAGAAGGTATTTATACTCGAAGAAAGGAAAGTCTTGGTGGTGGCCCTCAGTAATGGGTCTCATGCATGCCAGCTTTTTTGCTTTTATTTCCTGCAAAATCTTCTAACTGGACAATCACTTCTCTTATTCCATTCATTGCCATGTTAGCATCAAATAATGCTTTCCTCTGCCTGATATCTCTTCTGTTAAGGATTTCTTGGCTGAAGAACAAACAGATTCCCCTCCCTTTGTCAAATATTAATTGGTTCGTTTTTCAAAGAAGTGCAGAAAGCATTCAGGATTCATGGGCGCAGACATGAATCGCAGGGAGTTTTCAAGAATATTTTTAACCTAGTTGGAAGTTACCTGTACACATGATGGCATTTGTGGTAGTTAAGTATTTGTGCCAAAATGAAAGGGAGTAGAAAGTCCAGAAACTGGAGAATTTGCAGGGTTAGAAGGAGAGATGTTACTTTTCATCCCTGACCTCTACAATACAATTCAGAGAGCCTTTGTGTAAGAAAGGTCAATAAATGTTTATAGCAGCTCAATTCACAATAGCTAAACTATGGAACCAACCTAGATGCCCTTCGACAGATGAATGGATAAAAAAAATGTGGTGTATATACACAATGGAATATTATTCAGCCTTAAAGAAGAATGAAATGATGGCATTTGCCAGTAATTGGATGGAACTGAAGAATTTTATGCTAAGCCAAATAAGCCAGTCTCTAAGAACCAAATGTTTTCTCCGATATGCAAATGCTAATTCACAATAAGCCAGGGAGCTAGGGAAGAACAGAGGTACTTTGGATTAGGCAGAGGGGAATGAAGGGAGAGGAGGGAGTAGGAATGACAGTAGAATGAGTCAGACATTATTACCCCCATATGCCTATTTGGCCACACGACCAGTGTGATTCTACACCATGTACAACCAGAAGAATACGGGACACTCCATTTATGTATGATGTGTCAAAGTGCATTCTACTATCATGTATAACTGATTAGAACGAAAAAGAAAGCTTGATAAGAATTCATCCTGTTGCCAAAAAACGAATCACGGACTTGAGCATCACACCCTTTATTAAACCTTTAAATGGATTAAGGTGGCATCAAGTAAATCCCTTCAGACCAAACGGCCTGGGCTGTTGGCAGAGTTGGGTGGAGACACAGTCTTGTGGTTCTCCCACTGGAGCGTGATAAACTCAGGAAAGCCTCAGTTAAGCCCCGCAGGATCATGGGTAAGAAGGCCAGAACACTAAAAAAGAGTGCCATGAAGTGACTTGTGGTGGGATTGCTGGCACTTCCACTTGTTAAGCAAAAATTGCAGAAGCTCATTGTTTTGGAGTAACTAACCTCTTGGACTAAGTTCTTGCAAACCAGAATGAAAATAAAAAAGGAGTCACAGACTGAAGTCCCTCCTCACAGAGGTGAAACTAACTTGTTTATCTATCTTCTGAGAAATCAGGGCTGGAAAATGGCAGCCAAATTTCCCAAACAGGCCAGTTGCCGTTGGCATGGTAATGAAGTTCCCTGTGGCTTAATCCTTACAGGAAAAAGCAACCCAAAGCAACTCCTTAATTAACCAATCACCTTTCCATTGTTCTGTCTCCCTGCCCCTGCCTCACAGAGAGAGGAACTTTGAAATGTCCCCTCCATCTTTTGTTCTTTCCTTTCAGCTCTCCTCAGCCTCTCTCTCTCTCCATAACCCACCGGTTCTGGTTCTGCTCAGTCCATCAGAACTATTCTTCTGCCCTAAGAAGGGTTGGCCTATTCTAGAATGAAAAATAAATCCAATTAAGATCTTTAAACAAGTGTTAGTTATAATTTTGTTTTTAAAACAACTAATAGGAATCAAATAGATAAGACACTGACTCAATGAGGCACCAACCGCCACCATCTTGGGTGAAAAGAGATTATGACTCTTTCAGATAAAAAGTCACTGAAAGCGTTATACAGATTCAGTGCAATTCCAATTAAAATCCCAATGTCTTTTCTCATAGAAATAGAGAAAGTAATCATGAAATTCATTTGGAAAAATAAGAAACCCAGAATAGCCGAAGCAATACTTAGCAAGAAGAATGAAGCAGGAAGCATCACAATACCAGACCTGAAACTATACTACAGAGCTATAGTAACAAAAATTGGCACAGAAATAGGCAGGTAGACCAATGGTACAGAATAGAAGACACAGAGACAAACCCACATAATACAGTTATCTCATACTACTGGGAAAATTGGAAATCCATGTGTAGCAAAATGAAATGAAACCCCTATCTCTCACCCTGCACAAAACTCAACTCAAAATGGATCAAGGACCTAGGAATTAGACCAGAGACCCTGCACCTAATAGAAGGAAAAGTAGGCCCAAATCTTCATCACGTTGGCTTAGGACCAGACTTCCTTAACATGACTCCCAAAGCACAAGAAATAAAAGCAGGAATCAATAAATGAGATGGAATCAAACTAAAAAGCTTCTTCACAGCAAAGGAAACAATAACATGAAGAGAGATCCTATGGGTTGGAGAAAATCTTTACCACATGCACTTCAGATAGAGCACTAAGTTCCAGGATTTATAGGGAACTCAAAAAACTTAACACCGAAAATATAAATAACCCAATCAATAAATGGGTTAAGGAACTATGCAGGCACTTCACAGAAGAAGATATACGATCAATCAACAAATATATGAAAAAATATTCAACATCTCAAGTAATTAGAGAAATGCAAATCAAAACTAAGATTTTGTCTCACTCCAATTAGAATAGCAGTTATCAAGAATACAAGCAACAATAAGTGTTGGTGAGGATGTGGGGAAAAAAGTACACTCATACATTGCTGGTGGGACTGCAAATTGGTGCAGCCACTCTGGAAAGCAGTGTGGAGATTCCTCAGAAAACTTGGAATGGAACCACCATTTGACCCAGCTATCCCACTCCTTGGTTTATACCCAAAGAACTTAAAATCAACATACTACAGTGATGCGGCCACATCAATGTTTACAGCAGCTCAATTCACAATAGCAGATTGTGGAACTAACCTAGATGCCCTTCAATAGATGAATGGATAAAGAAAATGTGGTGTATATATACAATGGAATATTACTCAACCTTAAAGAAGAATAAAGTTACGGCATTTGCAGGTAAATGGATGGAACTAGAGAATATCATGCTAAGCCAAATAAGCCAACCCCAAAAAACCAAAGGCCAAATGTTTTCTCTGATAAGTGGATGCTGATACATAACAGGGGTGGGGGTGAGGGAAGAATGGAGGAACTTTGGATTGGGCAGAGGGGAATGAGGGGAGGGGAGGGGGCATGAGAGTAGGAAAGATGGTAGAATGAGATGGACATCATTACCCTATGTACATGTGTGATTGCACAAACGGTGTGACTCTACATTGTGTGTAACCAGAGAAATGAAAAGTTGTAGTCCATTTGTGTAAAATGAATTGAAATGCATTTTGCTGTCGTATATATCTAAATAGAACAAATTTTTTAAAAAGTCACCTTTCCTCTCCCACCTTATGTCACCGCAAACAGGTTAGGAAAGCTCTTTGGTATCCAAGGAGGGCATATTCTCCAGCTCTCTCTTCACACACAGCTGAGGAAAAACAAACAAACAAACAAACAAAAACAGAAAAAAGAATAAAAGAAAAGAAAAGAGAGAGGGAATTCCAGGGGGTGGAACTGAGGGTCACAGAAAACCATGAACTGTGGAGTCTTCTCAGGCGGAGAACCAGAGCCAGACACAGACCAACCTGGACGGCAGTGTCTCCTCATTCCCTTTTCAAATGGGAGATTATTTTGAATCTTGTATCTGTTCTACCACATTATGTTACATACAAGTATGTGAAGGGCAGAGTTTACATTTCTATTTATTCATTTATTTTGTAGTGGGAGTGGAGTCCATGGGTGTTTTACCTTGGAGCTACATCCCCAGTCCTTTTTATATTTTAGAACAAAAGTCTCCAATACATAAATTTGGGGGACTCTTTCAAACCATAGCATCACCCAATATAGGGAACAAAACCCTAAAAATTCCCATTTTGAGGCACTACTAGACTTTGGCAAGGTCACCTCCTCCCTCACTGCAGTAAGTCTGATGAGCTCACCTCTCCTCCATCAATGGATTTTCTCATGGTATTTAATTAATTAATTAATTGGTACCTGGATTAAACCCTGGAACACTTAACCACTG
>JAJEJO010004577.1:142995-400127 GCA_020662805.1 Glaucomys volans | reverse complement strand
TGTACTCTTTGTTTTTAATTAAAGACAAGTTCCCTTTCCCCTTCCTTCTTTCTCCTCCCCTAGGAGAAATTGAAGCCGAGTCCTAGGTCTCTGAGTTTAACCAGGACCTCCCTAGAGCAGCAGCCAGGCAGGAAGATTTCGCCCCCTTCCCCCGTTCCCTCATACCTCTCCCTGAGACTGACTGCCCCTTTGTGTTCCACTTCCTGTCCTTCTCTTAAGGGCTCCCCTGTGCAGCTGCTCCACAGCTGGTGGCCCTCCAGTCACCTCCTGCCCCCATCACGTCCCTGTTGAAGGGGGCTTGGGGAAAGTGGAAGGTGCTACATCAATACGAGACATTTCCTCCCCTGCCCCTCAGCTGTGCAGCTCAGCTGTGTGTCCTCTGGCACCCACAAAATCAAACACCTGCCTTCCAGATGTTTGCACCTAAAGACCAGCAAAGCTGATTGCAACCAGTCCCTGAGAACAGACAGGTATTTAGTTGGGAGCAACATTAAATGCAGTTCTTGACCTGAAAAAGACCTGGAGAAGGGTTGTTCTTTCCATTCCTCTACTTTCTGAAAGCATGAAGCTGAGCAATGTAAAGGTATCTAATGGCAGAGTCTACTGCTTCCCTTGGGTTCATCCTCAGAGGTTTTTCTTTATGACCATCAATATTTCTTTCTCACTTTAAGGAAGACAGACTTCTGCTTTACAGAGCTTATACATAATTATCAGTCCTCCTTTCCCCCAGGGCCAATTCTTAGGAGGAAAGAAAGTGTGGTGGTGCGGAGGGAGCAGCACCCCTGGGGTTACACAAGCCTGTGTTCAAATCCAGGCTTCGCCCCTTCCTCGCCGTGCCTTAACCTTCCTGTCACAATCTGGCCCTCTTTAAAATTGGATAGTGACCCCATTTTGGAAGAGTTCATGGACTAAATGGCCGATGCGTGTGCACACCTAGCACTGTTGCTGCCTCAGAGTTTGAGCCCAGCAAGTCAAAGTTGTGTTCCTTTCATCATGGGTAGCCTGTTTCTTCATTCATGAGAAAAAAAGGAAAAGGTCCATCAGTCCACTTTAATACCATCAGTCCACTCATCCTGAGTGTCATATGATGTAAGTGTTGAACAAAACAGGACAACCCTCTAACACATTTTCTTTTGTTTTAATTTGTTGTACGTGACAGTAGAAATCAAAATTTACACATTTTGATAGATCATACATAAATGGAGTGTAATCTCTCATTTTTCTGATTATGCATATTGTAGGGTCACGTTGGTCATGCAGTCATATATGTACATGAGGTAATAATTTCTGTTTCATTCCACTATCATTCCTTCCCCTGTATACCTCCCCCTCCTTCACTCCTCTCTACCTAATCTAAAGTAACTCTGTTCTTCCCTAACCCCTGCCCCTTATCGTGAATTAGCATGCGCATATCAGAGAGAATATTTGACCTTGGTTTTTTGGGTTAGCTTATTTAATTTACTATGATATTCTTTAACTCCATCCATTTACCTGCAAATGCCAGAGTTTCATTCTTCTTTAAAGTTGAGTAATATTCCATTTTGCATATGTACCACATTTTCTTTATTCATTCATCTGTTGAAGGGCATCTAGGTTGGTTCCATAGTCTAGCTATTGTGAATTGAGCTGCTATAAACATTGATGTGGCTGTGTCACTGCAGTATGTTGATTTTAAGTCCTTTGGGTATGAATGGAGGAGTGGAATAAGTGGGTCAAATGGTAATTCTACTCCAACTTTTCTGAGGAACCTCCATACTGCTTTTCATAATGGTTGCTCCAATTTGTAGTCCCACCAGCAATGTATGAGTGCACCTTTTCCCCCACATCCTCATCAGCATTTATTGTTGCTTGTATTCCTGATAATTGCCATTCTGATTGGAGTGAGATGAAATCTTAGACTAGTTTTGATTTGCATTTCTCTAATTGCTTGAGATGTTGAGCGTTATTTCATATATTTGTTGATTGACTGTCTATCTTCTGTGAAGTGTCTGTTCAGTTCCTTAGCCCATTTATTGATTGGGTTATTTGTTTTTTTGGTATTAAGTTTTTTGAGTTCTTTACATATCCTGGAGGTTAATGCTTTACTTGAGGTGCATGTGGTAAAGATTTCCTACCAATCTGTAGGCTCTCTCTTCACATTATTCATTATTTCTTTTGCTGAAAAGAAGCTTTTTAGTTTGAATTCATCCCATTTATTGATTCTTGCTTTCCTTTCTTGTGCTTCAGGGATCTTGTTAAGGAACTCATGTCCTCAACCTACATGGTGAAGATTTGGGCCTGCTTTTTCTTCTAGAAGTTGCATCTTTGACCCACAGTGAGTTGAGTTTCATGCAAGGTCCAGCACATTTTCTTTAGTCTAGAGTTGTTAAAGGTGTGCTTGGGGGCACTTGTTGAAACTGCAGAATCTTGTGTCCTATCATACCTATGGATTCAGAATCTGGTGGCTGGGCTGGAGAATCAGTATTTGATCAAATACCCCAAATAATTCTGATGACTTTAACGTTTGAGAGCTAATTTGTAGGGCACATTTGTAAGGGCAGCTAGCTCTTGAGTCAAAGCAGGGATGGCCACCTCATGCTCCCTGGTGTGCAGAATGGGAACTTTGCCATGTTTCTTTGTCCTTCCCAAGAGCTAGTATTCAGTTAGTTGACGCTCAGCTGAATCTACCTAACCATCACAGAATATTAGCATTTTCAGCAACTTGCCCAGTTCTCCAGGACTAGGGAAGTTGGGCTAAGAGAGCAGGAGCCCAGAGCAGGGCAGCAGGGAGGGAGAGATTGGGCCATGGCCTAGAGCAGCTGGCAGTGTTCATGGGATGCTCGTGGCCTGGAAAGCCCAGCACTGGCTGTGGTGGGGAGACTTGCAGTGTCCCCAATAGCTGGATGGAAACTGAGAAATCTAGTCAATCATTCCAGTGTTTACAAATGAGCAGATAAGGGATGCCAGATTTTTGAGATGATCAGGGTCCCTTTTGAGAATAAACTGGGTCAAAGGGAAACCAGTGGAAATAGACAGGAAGCAAAGAGAAAAATAAAACCCAAGAAAACAGGCCAGTATATATGGATAATTAAATTCATGAATGAATTTATGAGGCCCTCCTGGGTGAAAAGCTCTAGAGATAAAAAGAGCAATCAAACCTGAGCTCTGCGGCCCAGCAGCAGCAGAGCAAGAGGAGGAGCGAAGGTGCTGGGCAGGTCTCAAGCTGGGACTCCCGAGGGAAGGGCTCTCATCTCACTGAGCCTCAGATTTCTCTTCCCGCTCATGGTGTAAATAATAACTCCTTTTCTGGTTGTGGTGAGGAACTAAATGACATGATGTCACCTAGCACGGTGCCTGCACATAAAAGTACTCAGCCAGTGTTCCAGCTCCCTTAGGGTCAAGAAAAGTAGCTCCTACCCAACCACCAGATGCCAGTGGCACCATTAGTACCCAGTTAAAGTAGGTTTTGATGTTCCAAGGACAGAGTGGTCTTGGCTCCTGAATTTCGGAGCCCAGGTGTAGTCCACTGTAATTTATTCAACCAATAAAACTCATGCAGCCAAGAAGAGCATTGTTCTTTCAGGTTCTTGAAATTTTCCTTGGAGTTTATCTGGAGCCCTTATCGGATAATCTTGAGTCATGCCCCTTGGAGACAGAAATAGAGAAACTGCCCATCCCTCCAAGGACAAATCGAGGTAAGGCAACTGTTTCAGCTATTTTGTTTTAGTATTATTATTTTTTGAAAAAAAAGAAAATATGGTAAAAGTAGGTTTTAAGAAACCACTTAAAAATATGACTAAGAAAGTTTCTGGTTCAGAGTAAGGCACACTCCACCTCGTCTCTCCCTCTGAAGACAAAGCCAGGACAGGATGCACAGGGAGGCTATTTGAGGACTTTCAAAAGTAAATGGTAAGCTGGGTGCAGTGGCGCACGCCTGTAATCCCAGTGACTCAGGAGGCTGAGGCAGGAGGATCGCAAGTTCAAAGCTAGCCTCAGCAACTTAGTGAGGCCCTAAGCAACTCAGTAAGACCCTGTCTCTAAATAAAATACGAAATAGAGCTGGGGATGTGGCTTAGTGGTGGAGTGCCCCTGGGTTCAATCCCCAGTACCAAAAAAAATTAAAAAACCCAAAAAGTAAATGGTGGATTGGGATATGAAAAAGAAAAAAAAAAAAAAAAGGTTCCAAGAGTCCCAAAAGAGTCAGTAGAAGAGAACTTGAGAAACAAAAAAGAGAAGAAACAAAGAGACAATAAAGAATAACATGGCAATCCTAAACTCAGGCATGTCAATAATCGCATTGTAAGAGACACATTCAGAATGCTGTACCATCACGCTGCATAACAACATTTGGTTCGCAGCCACTCGTATGATGGTGGTCCCATAAGATTATAATGGACTGAAAAATTCTTGCCACCTGGTGACTTTGCAGCCACTGTTCTCTTGTGCACCTTGCATTCCTTGCATGTGTGGCAATGCTGGTATAAACGAACCCACTGCACTGCCAGTTTTGGAAAGGTACAGTGCACGACACTTGATGATGGCAGTAAATGACAATCCCTTTTCTTTTTTATCATTTTTAAGTGAACTCCTTCTACTTCTAAAAAAAATTCCGCTGTAATACAATATGCCCTGTTATGCTCACAGCAACCTCATATATCTGTGTTGAGTGTCTCTTGATCACATCAGTTCCTCTTGTGTGTAATTTAATCTCATGTTGTTGATACCATGTGGCCTAGGTGTATAGTAAGCCATGCCATCTAGGCTTGCGTAGCTCTGATGTTCACACAGCAAGGAAATTGTGTGATGACCCATTTCTCAGAACTTTTCCCTGTTTTGAAGCAATGCCTGACTGTATGCAAATGGAAGGATGAAAGATGACTTACCAGGCAAACACTAACCAAAGGAAAGCTGCAGCAGTTATATCAGCCTAAGGCATAGTAGACTTCACAGCCTCAAAAAATGACTGGGGATGAAGAGAAACGTTGCATATTTCATAATAATCAAAGAGTCAATTCACAAAGAAAACATGCCAGTCCTAAATGGTTTACTTCTAACTACAGAGCTACAAAATAAATGAAGGAAAAACTGATACAACTGCAAGGAGAAATAGACAAATCCACAATTATAGTTGGAGACTTCCAAAGTCCTTTCTTACTATTTGATAGAATGAGTAGAGAGAAAATCAGCAAATATGTAGAAGAACTGAGTGGTGCTATCCACAGAACTTAACTGCTTCTTAAAGAACACTCCTTTCAGTGCTCGTGAAGTGCACATTCTTTTCTTGCACAAGGCAGACCGTATCCTTGGTCCTAAAACAAACCTTAATAGACTTGAAAGAATTAAAATCGTACAAAGCATGTTCTCTGACCACAATGAAATTAAACTAGATACCAAAGTAATTTCCAGACAAAAGAACCCCAAAACCATTGTGACTCTGGAGTGGGGGAAGTTTTCTTAGAAATAAGATCAAAGCATGGTCCATAAAAGAACAAACTGATGGATGAGACTCCATCAAAACTGAAAACTTCTGCTCTTTGAGAGATGCTATTAAGAGAATGAAATATTAAGCCGTAGACTGGAAGAAAAGAGTTGCAAATAATTCATCAGATAAAGGACTTGAGTATATAATATAAAGGACTTTCAAACTCTAATAATAAAATTAAAAATGTGCAAAGAATTTGAACACATACTTTATCAAAGAAGATAAACAAACGGAACATAAAGGGATGTTCATCATCAGTAGTCATTAGGGGAATGCAAGTGAAGCCACAGTGTCACTCCACTCCTACAGGAATGGCTAACATTAGCAAGGCTGAGAACAGCTGGGGTTCAGCACAACCGGGTGGGGGGTGCACAGGGGCCATGACGCAGGTGTGATCAGATCATGGTGGGCCCAAGATTCTATGCTCAATTCGGAGTTTCCATGATTTGCTAGAGGTGGGCCAGAACTGTGAAGTCTTATTTTTCCCCAGGGCTAGTGGAGCACCATTTTCAGATACTCACTTTCTTCTCTTAGATGTTCCCTAGGCCCTTGAGGATGAGGAGATTAAAGACTCTGACACTCTTGCTTCAGAAGCCACACCACCTGGCTCCTTCTTTTAAGGACTTCCTATCTTCTCCTTTGCTTTTTAGTCCGGCCCACCCATTCTTGGTCTGCCTTTTAAAAGAATTCATTCCTACTTCGGATGCATGGATTTCCTCCTATACCTTACTCCCAGTTCTGGAAGCTTATGAATAGATCCCCAATCCTGGTGGCAGTAGACTCCGGGATTGTTTTCCCTTCCTGCTTTGATTTCTCTTTATTGTGCACCAGTGTCTCGGAGTGAAATTCCTAGAACCTTTGAATACTCCATAATTACTGCCTAAGAGGATGGATAGAGAGTAAAGGGAAAAAGCAGCATCAGAGTTCAAAGACAGAAGGTATGAAGGGCAGAGTCCAGCAGTGTCTTCATGGTACATTTATTCATTTAATAAAAGTCTGTTGAGTACTTACCACATTCCCAGCCAGTTGAAGTTTAGCAATAACCTATAAAGGAGACTCCATCCTAGCCAGATAAGAGAGATAATAAACAAATCGATAACTAGATCATTTGTCAAATAATAAAAAACATCACAAAGTTGAGCAGGAAGAAGGCGCAGAGTGACAGGTATAGGAGGAAGGGGGTGTGTTGAATGGCTGGGGACTTCTGCAGGGTGTCTGATTAGGTGACATTTAACAGAGACCTGAAGGGAGTGAGAGAATGAGTTAGGGAGAAACCTAGAAGGAAGATCCTGAGCAATGGAAAGGAAAGTGGAAAGACCCTGAGGTAGGATTCTTCCTGGAGCATTTGTGTCACAGTAAGGAGCTGAGTCTAAGGAGGGAAGGGAGGGTCCAGGCAGGAAACGGAATTTACCTTAGAAGGTTCAAATGTAGAGGCTGTGATGACGCACTACCTCAGAAAGCAAGGCCAAGATGTTAAGGAAACAAACAAGGAGTGTGGAAGTTCCCACAGGCAGTGAACTCCAGGAAGCTGTCTCCAACACGATGGCTGAGGGGACAAGGCTTGGGGGTTAGGTGGTGATAGCTGTGATAGCTGAGTTAGGAAGGAGGGACTTCCTGTGGAAGCTGTGGTAGGGGAGGGGTGCAGTCACTTCCGGAGACCTGCTGAAGCAGAGAAGTACTCAGGGAGAATTGCTCTGTTTTTCTCTCCTGTTCTCTACACTTCTACCAGTGCCCTGCACTGACAGATCTAACCACCTGCCAGGTGGAAACGCCATCTTCAATACAGCCTCCTAGGGCACAGAGCTGGGCAGAATGGATGTGGGGATGGAGTGAGTGATTGGAGACTTTCTTACACCGAGAACAAGAGGAGGAATGGCCACCTGGCATAAAGAAGAACAAGTAACTTTTAGTTCAGAGACATTGGTTCACACTGCAAGGCCAGATAATCCAGCTGAAAGTCAGTCCTCTTTACTTTCAATGAGCAATTTGGACAGATAGTCTGTGTTGGGGAGGCTGAATGGCCTTGTTTATGAAGCAAATTGACCACTGATATGGTCACCAGAACTGAGTTCGTGTTCCACCCTGTTTCCCATTTGGCTATGTATACTGAGGTGTAGTGTTAGTTTCTGATATCGTTTTCTTTCTTCTCCAAATTCTCAATCTTTCACTTAAGAATTAGATATGGTTTTTCTTATGCCTGGGGTTGCTTTTCTATACATGGTTCTTTGAGAAGAGTATAATTCAGTTTAGGTCACAGGATAGTTTGGGATTTATTCTTAAATTTAGATAGGCTTGATTTTGAGGACAGGAGCTCTTAACAGATTGTTTTAGAGATAGTAGTCAGTGCTTCTCCGAGCCAGAAGCATGAAAGGGACACCTTACAGAAGTCCCCATCTACCTAGAGAGGTGGCAGCTCCCAGAGCAGTTCAATTTCCAGCTAAGGTTTTACCTGACAGTCCCTGCAAATGCAGTGTCTCTTTTAAAGGTGGAGCTCAAGATTAAGGGGCAATGTCCTCAGCTGCTGACTCCTAGGATTTCTGAAGAGACACTCAGGCAGGTCTCCAGAAAGCTCCTGACTCCAGGCTTCACCCCAGCAGTGCCATCACATCCTGTAGGTCCCAGGTAGCCCACCTCCCTCTGGGTCTGGATTGGTCATGGAGAAAAGGGAATCTCAGTGGCCTCAAAATTTTTACTATTTGCTTCTAGGGGAAGGATTGAATTGACAACTGTTAAGGAAAGAGGACAGAAAAAGAAAGAGGTGGAATAGAACACTCCAAGACTTCTATCTCAAGAAGGAAAGCAAATGGGTGGCCTTCTTTCAGGGAAGGTGGACCATGGTGCTCATAAATAGCAAGTGGGAAGGGCTGGGTCCTGGGAGGCAGTTTGGCTGTGAATACAATAGCTAGTTGTCTCCATGAGACAACTATTGCCCTTTCAATTATTAAACACCTAGCAAGTTGAAAAATAAAAATTTAACCCTTTCAATGCTAGTTCTGTTCTGAAAACCTCTTTTTGTAGTAATCTCATGTGAATTGTTCAAGATATTCTAAGCAGAGATTATCTGTTGAGGTTTGGTGAGGAGAGCCAGTGGTATCAACAGTGTGCAGAAAGAGTTACTCTTCATTGATTCTTTATGTATATATAGGTTGTAGGTGGACACAATACTTTTATTTCATTTTTATGTGGTGCTGAGGATCAAACCCAGGGCCTCATGCATGCAAGGTGAGTGCTCTACCACTCAGTCACAACCCCAGTCCCTCTTTATTTATTCTTGCAGCTCACCACAAGTGTATGGGTGTGAGATGCTGGTGGAGGATCTGTAAGAAATGTTCTGCAAATGATTCTTCAAAGGGTTTAGGCTCTCAAATGGAGTTTTAGAGTGATTGAATGAAGAAAATGAGTTTTGAGTTGATTTATTCTTTAAGAAATTTCAATTTCACTTTATTCTTTATAAACTTTGTGACCTTCAGTGGAAAACTCTAAATTTCAGATTCCTCATCTGTAGAGTGGGCCAATGGGTATCATCATAGTGGGTGGTTGTTAGGGATAAGTGAGAAAAGGCAGCCCAGGGTCCTTAATAAATGCTTAAGAAGAAGGATCTGTTGCAATCTCTCAGATCTCCCTCGAGAGTTGGACATGGGCAAATACAAATAAGAAAATAAGCTTCTTGGAACAATTTATACTCATCTCTAATTTGTAAAAAAATCTTTCAAAATAGCCAATTAGAGGTCAAGGCTAAAGTAAAATGGGATAAAAGATCATAAAGATTGATGAAAGAAGTATTGGCTGGATAAAATCCGGCAACAAATTCACTGAAGCCAAGGAAGAAGAGCGAGTTAGTTGTGGCTTTCACACTCCAAAAGTACTGTGACCAGGAGTTTCTACCTCAAACTGACTATATGCCTCTATGCATTTGTCTTTATGACTACTTCCTCTGTGATCAGCCAGGGAGCGTGTGCTCATGTTTGTCCATATGTGGTCTAATAATAAGAGATATATTCCAATATGCACATTACCTTCTAGGTTAGGAACCGGCTAGTAAGAAACAAGTGATAGGAGTTATCAAGTGGGATTCTGTGTATTTTAAAATCATTTTTGGATTGAAGTAGTATTATTTAAAATTTTTCTTACCCTAGAATTCTCCAAATAGTAAAGTAGAAAGAATAGCACAAAGATACATACCTAGTTTTAACAATTACCAATTCGTGGTCATTCTCCTTTCTCCTATGTCGGTTCTTCTCCCTCCCCATATTATTTGAAGCAATCTCAGACATTACATCATTTCAGTCATAAATATTTCTTATGTACCTAAAAAAAGGACAAGGAGTCCTAAAATTCCTCAATACTATTATTACATAAAAAGTAAAATTAAGTTCTTAATATCATCCAACATTTAGTCCAAGTTCAAATCTTCAGTTGCCTCATGAATTTTTCCTGTTTAATCAGGATCTCAGTTTCCTACATTGCCATCAACAGTGAATAGACTGTTTTGCCTAACTTTTTAATTTGAAGTAAATATATACTCACAAAAATGTGCAGAAATTATACAGAGAGGGACTGTGTCCCCATCATCCAGCTTTGCCAATGGTGACATCGTGTGTAACAGAGTACATGATCAAAACCAAGAAATTGACATTAGATACAATGCAATTAGCTAGACAGCAGGTTTGACTGGTTTTACGCATAGTTATCTTTCTGGTATCTCTTGTGTATAATTCTACAGCTTTTTAAAATCCCACATATACGTCATGTAACCTCCAGCTCAGGAAATGTACAGAGCTACTGTCACCACTGTGGAATCTCCCTGCAGGTCACACTCTCCTTCTTCATCCTTAACCCTTGGAAACCACTGATCTGTTCTAGGTTTCTGAAATCTTAATTTTAGAAAATCTCATATAAATAGAATCATAAAATAGGCAACCTTTTGATACTCTGTATTTCTAATTACTTTTCAAGAAATTTTCCTTGTGTGTGGTGAGAATGGGGAAATAACTATCTTAGAAAATGAAATGCTTACATATCTATTTTAAGTAAAAGAATGTCCATTCATCCAACACTTATGTTTTGAGGGTCTAAACGATTCTTGTGGCTTAATGGTAGATAAAAACCAATTGCTTTCTTATGACAGTGTCTGTGTCACGTGTTTTGCTTGGTAAGGTTGTCAGAGCAATGTCCATGGTCATAAACCATGAGCTCTTCCAGGAAGCGGATGTTAGGTTTGGCCTGGGTTTTAGCCTTTTCATCCCTTCTCCTCCCATGTCTGGGATCTCCTGACTCCACCCACAGGATTAGCCCATCTGAGTTCATTTGAGCTCCTCCAATAAAATACCATACACTAGATGGCTTATAGACAGAAGTTTGTCACAGGTCTGAGGCCGTGGAGTCTGAAGATCAAGGCCCTGGCAGATTTGGTGTCTGTGAGAGCTTGCTGTTGGATTCATCATTGATGTCTTTCCACTGAGTCTTCATGTGGTGGAAGAAACCAGCTAGCCCTCTGGGGCTTTTATAAGGACACACTCTCTCTCATGAGGGATCCGTTCTCATGACTTAATTATCCCCCAGCAGCCCTGCCTCCCAGTAGGAATCACCTTGGGGATTAGGAATTCAGCATGTGAATTTTAGGGGGACATAAGCATTGAGCTCACTGTAGGGCTGTCCCCAGCTTTAGAACCAATCCTCATCTAAACAGAAGTGACTTGGATCTGGCCTAGACCCCCAGTATTTAGAAGACTGTCCTGTGTTCTGCCACCGCACTTGGACTCTTTGTGCTGGTTCTGATCACGGAGTGACTTCAGTGTGGGCCAGTACTCACCCTGCACTTCACTCTTGTGAGTAGGTTTCTAGGGTCTGGTCACAGTTTAGCTATTTTCTTCCTGTCCAAGTATCTCTGAGGTTTTGCTTATGCTCTTCTTTACCAGCAAGGGTCCTGATGCTAACCCCAGGCTTGAGGGGTGCCGAAGTCACGCTGGTTCCCGCCAGCCTGCCAGCCAGTATGGATGTCTTATTTTTTCTTACTCCTGCATTTATGGTCTCCTTGCTTTAGGCTCCCAATTGCCTCTGAACTCTCCATCCCTGAACAGGGTGTCTCCCTAAACCACACTTTCCTGACTAGAAGTGATAGGATACAGAAAAAGTGGCAAGAGTGTGGCCTTGTGGGATGAAAACTATCTGAGGAGATCACAGCACCTGGGTTGTAATCTTAACTCTGTCACCAACTTGCTGGTGACTTTGGAAGAACATCCCCTCTTGAGAGCTTCAAATGTTTGAAACTTCGGTCTATAGAATAAGGCAACTGTTCTCAAGATGATCCCCATACACTCCATGTTTGTATAAATATGTCACAGTAGATTCTACTGTCATGTGTAACTAAAAAATCAAATAATGAAAAAAGATGATCCCTGCGTTTTCCTCTGGTTCTGGCACCTGAGGGTATTATAACTAAACCTTAACCTCCTAGGTAACTCTGGACCTGTCTCTATTGCCTTAGGTTGCCCTACCATTGACTTTTACTGGACTACTAAGAGCTTATGTATTAGTCAGGGCTCTCTAGAGGAACAGAATCAACAGGAAGGATGATAATATAAAGGGGATTTATTAGATTGGCTTACATGACCAGAAGCTGCAGAGTCCACAATGGCCATCCGCAGACTGGAGAGTTGGAAGAACCAGCAGCTGTGCAGTCCAAGTGTGTGTGTGTATGTGTGTGTGTGCACATGCCATATTTGGAAGTGTAACAGAAAGTCCTTGGATTTGTGGATCTCATGAGGGATTGGCCATACCTAGAAGCAGGTGAGACCTGGGCAAAAGGACTGTCAGTGTAGATAATGAATGATTGGCAGGAAGATGGGGGCTGATTCAAAAGGAAATAAAATGCTAACACCCCCAGAGCACTTGCCCCTCCTCCAATGTGTTGCCAAGGTCACCTGCCTCCAGGGAATTGTTCCTCCCAGCAAGCAATTGTTAATGAATGTCCCCCTAGATGGCTACCCTCCTGCCCTTTTAGTCACCAGGCAGGCAGGTTGTGAGGAGAGGGGGCCTGAGAAGAAAGGAAACCTAAGATCTTTAAAAGGAGTAGGACACCCTGCTCCCTGGGGCACCAGCTCTGGACCCCTCCTTACTGGAGGAGTCTCTCTCTCCTTGTTCTGTCCTTTAAATAAGGCTTTTTGCTCTTTCCTCCTCAGCGTCTCTTGGGTGTTCAGTCTTCAACATTGAGGGAATGGGACTCCATCCTGATTTCCAAGACTGGTTTCACAGGGATGCAAGCACGCTTCTCATTCTGTCCTTCACTTATTCTCACCTCCTGCTCTCCTTACCTTGTGGTGGTCTGAATTGTCTCCTACAAGGGTTAGGCTTCCCCTCCTTCAGTTCTTCCAGGATCCACATACCTCCTGTTCCATCACTCTAAAGGCAAAGAACTCTTCCAACTTCAAGTGTCAAAACCCTTGGGATGGATCCTCTCCCACCATCTTGTCATGGGTCCACAATGGGAAGAGTCGCTTTAGCCAGGGAGATGTTACCCTACAAGTGACAGTTTCAAAACCAGTGCCCATCCCTTGGCCAGGAACAGGCTGGGCTAATGCAGAAGCAACCTTACATGGGATCGAGAGCCAAACTCTGGGGTTCCAATTCCAGCTCTGCCTCTTATTGAGAAAACTTCAGCAAATTACTTCATTTTTCCTTGCTTCAGTTTTGTCATCTTCAAAATGGAAATAACAGTATTTACTTATTGTGAGGGTTAAATGAGTTAATGTATGTAAAGTGCATAGAACAGTGCTACAGTATATGGTAAGCATCATGTGACTGTGGGATAAAAAATAGCCAATCAATGCCATTAAGTTGCATCTTCCAAAGAAATAACCACTTTATTCATACTTATTAAGCATCTAGTAGGTACAAAGCATGGTTCCTAGTCACTGAGTTATGCTAGGGAAAAAGACAAAATGTCTTCCTTCATTACGTCCCTAAGTACTATACTTATAGAATGCAGAAAGAATAGACCGTGTCCTTGGAGACTTCACCCTTTAAAGAAGTAAACTGGATATTATAGGATTAGAGACTTCAGTGATACTTGCAGTTTCTATGTATGAATTTAGCCTGATTACAAAAAGCCACTGCCTAGCCAAGTGATAAACTGTTCCCTGCTGGAGGTGGGGAAGGCTCTCAGGGGGTGCCATGCTGATCTGGGCTCACTGAAGTTATTGGGTTACTTGTGGAACAAAGTTTTACTTTTTGGTGTCTACCCTTCCCTTCCAGGGGAGCCAGTGTGGGTGGCAATGGATGGGAGTTGGGAAATAGGAGAGTGTAGGTCTGGAAATCAGAGGTTGACCTTTCTGTCATTTGTGGGCAAAATTAAAAGGTATTCTTAACTTAAAAAGACAGTATTTTCTTCAATAATACTATATCGTGTTATAGAAGGCTACACACTACAGTCTTATTCTTCACCATATAAAGAAGAAATGTATGTTGAATTTTTTAAAATGACATGACTGGTTTTTAGTATTGTATCCTGAATACCTCTAAATTATCAAGGGAATGGAGAAATTATGCTGTTTTGTTAAATTTAACTCAACGAATGCTATACATGAGTGTTATATTGAAAAGATTTTACAGCAGGTCCTTTATTGTCTAACATGTCTTGATTTTTATTTTGGTGGGAGATGATGGCCACAGCATAAGCTGTATAATGACTCACGACTTGACATATGATCACAACTGTCCATGGTGAATGATGTGTTCCATAGTTAGATCACATTTTCTCTGTCAATCTCTTCCCATTGTCTACAGAATTACGGGAATAATTTGTGGCCATTGGATGGAATCCACTGGATTTCATTCTCAACAATGTCTGCTTCATTCACTTCTGAGCCTTCACCATCTGCTAATTTTAATTGAGCACGTAGCATATGCTGAATACCCTGCTAAACATTTGATGTTATTTCACTCAATCCCCTCACCAATTCCATAGGATACATAAAATGGTTTCTTCATCTTGCAGATGAATCCCTGAGGATGAGCTGTCCCCTCCCTCAGGTTGAGCATCTATGAGGTGGTAGGTTCAGATCTGAGCTCAGGACATCTGAGTAGAGGGGTCAAGCTCACACTGTTGTGTTAGGTAGGCTGCATGGCACTGGCAGATGGATAGAGGGTCATTTACTGAATGAATAAATTGGAGGGTGGGATGAAACCAAGTGGGTCATGCAAGGACTCATATCTTTAAATGCAATGTCCAGGGCTCTGGATCCTCACCAGCTGAACTATTCAAGACAGAGCTCGAAACTCAGAAAGATGACTCCAAGCACCAATATTTGGCTGTGATAAGTTCAAGAAGCAACCCTTCAGAGGCCTCCGTAGTGAAGTATGTGTGTAGATCTGGAAAGTGGGACAGTGGTCATTGATGTCACAAATGCCCTATAGACATTACCCTGTCCATTCTGACATGGGCCCAGGAACGGAGATGAAGAAGATATTCTTTGATGGCCTGTAGACGCTGGGGTGTGGCTGGGGCCCTGGGACACATGGAATAACTTGGCACTAGTTATGTTTCATCAGGGTGTGGTCTCTCTCTTGAACTGTCAGAGAACTTTCATTGCTTCTCTCCTATTTATTCATCTTGCTTTGTCTTGTATGTTACTATTTTGGGATGTCTTGTTTTTTCTACTGGAGTGTGCTTTTGGAGAGCAAGGTTGGTCTTTGTCTTGTATTAGATACCTAAAGAAATAAAGTCAATTAATTAATGCATGTATTAAATGTATTTTAAAATAAAGATTTTATATTAGTGTGGTTTTAGAAGTAGAAAAATAGCAAAAATAGTACATAGTTCCTGTATGAGCCAGTTTCCTCTATCTTTGACATCAAAACATTATTACAGTAGTTTGTCACAGCTAATGAATCAAACTTGGTACATAATTATTAACTACACAGTTTATTTAGATTTTATTAATTTTCTTCTGATGTTCTTTTTTTATGTTCTAGGATCCTATCTACAGCATATTATATTTAGTTTTTGTGTCTCTTGAGGCTACTCTCGGATGTGACAGTTTTACAGATTTTCTTTGATTTTGATGACCTTGACAATGTTGAGAAACACTGGTCATTTATTTTGTAGAATGTCCCCCATTTGAGTTTTGCTCCTGTTTTTGTCCTGGTTAGACTGGAACTAACCATGGGCTTTGAGATGAACAAAGAAACACCATTCCCAACACAGGGATGTCTCTGGGTTAGGGTTAGGGTTAGGCTCATGTAAGATACCTAATATATTACTTCTTTATTTCTCCCTTTGTGTACTCTTTGTAAGCAAGACACTAAGTATAGACCACATTTAACGGGTGGGGGACTATGCTGCACTCTTGGAGAGGGAGACTCTTTGGTATTTTTCCATATGAGAGATTTTTCTACTCTTTCCCATTTAATTATTTATTCAGTCCTTCATTTGAGTCAGTATGATTTTATGGATATGTATTTCATATTTTGGGTTACTTAATCCAATACTACTTTATGCCTTTTTGTTGGTGTTGTTCAAACTGTTTGTTTGGGTCATTGGTAGTTCTTTCAGTTGGCATCCATGTCTTTTGGACATCTATTATTTGTACTTCAAAACATGTATATGTTAATACCATGTATATGTACAGGTATATAACAAAACTATAATCATTTTCACATATAGCCATCAGTACTTATATCAAGCTGAGCAAGTTCCCACTGATATCTCTAATTATAATCCAATAGCACATGGCTCATTCTAGCCTTACCTTTTTCTTTTTAACAGTGAGAAATCTGGCTTCACCACCGATCATCCATTTCCTTATTTGTTCAACCCTGGTACTGTGTCGTTTCAGAGTTGTCAACTTGCCCCACCATGAGAAACAACTTCATCAGCTACAGTTACTGCTGATGTGTGGTTCTATTATCAACAGTTTTCTCTTCCCAAGGATGATTCCACTCAGTGCTAGACACAGAATGACTCTTAACAACTTTTTTATGTGAATTGACTTAATGCCAGTGAACTGTTCACTTAAAATAGTTAAAATGGTACATTTTTTAGTATGTATATTTTGCCACAACTAAAATATTCTCACCTTTTTTCATATGTCCCAATAAATGTATTTCTAATCCTGAATGATTATCAAAATCAAGGTCTTTGTAGTATAAACCCAGAATCTGTGTTTTTTATTTTTAACAAAATTCCCAGCATACACTGATGGGAATGAACCTTTTCTAAAAGAAAATAAAAAATGCACCTGGATGATCTTGGAATCTGGGATCCCCAGCTGCAATTGCAGCTTACGGAAGATCCTCTGGGGCCTGTCAGTAGCACTGGTGTCCCATCTGGATGAGCAGCAGAGGTGTGGCTGGCTTGAGGACCTTTGCTAAGCCTTGCTCCTCATCACCAGCCCAGCCTGCCTGTGGGTCTGACTTTGCAGCTCCACTTTGAGCTGCCTGGGCATCGCCCACAAAGTCTGCGTTGAGTTGCAAAAAATCCAGAGCTCTGCCTCCCCCACCTTGGGCAGGATCTAAGCATGTCAGCGTTGCCACATGAAAGAAAGCTGCTTGTTTCTCAGAGCAGGTTGCCAATTGGTTAACCAAGTATCATCCTCCCAGCCCATAATAAAACCTCCATTAAAACCTTTATTACCTTTCCCAGTCTGGAGAGCAGGCTTGCCTTGGACCGTGGACAGTAGAAGGAGGTGCCATCATGGGTCCTCAGCCTGTTACCTGAGGCTGTCTTCTCTGACACCTCGGAGGGCAGTCTCCTGCCTGGCAGTGAGCAAAGCTTTCATTCCCTGCCTGACCTGGCCTGTGTAATTAGATGCTCTGGCCAGACCCTATCTCATGACTGAGTCACCCAGAGCAGGGTGTAGTTACTAGGTCCTGGGAAACCTTGAAACTATCTGCCAATCCATTCCCTGGGGGTGAGGACTTACGTCTGCAAGGAAAATCATATGGGGACTCAGCAACTGTCTGGATAATTTCAGGTCCTCTCCAAATTGCTTTTGCTGATAAAATCCAAATGGAAAGTAAGGGGACTTTGTTATTGCCTGTATGAATTGGCGAAATGCCTCTGCTTATATGTTTCATGCTTGTGAACGTAGGGTAGGTGAAGGAAAGACTATAATCCAGACAACAGACACATCACAGATGTGAGAATGTGTGCCGAACATCATGGACTAATCTGTATGCTCTTACCTTCCAAAGGTCAAGACAGCCACTGTCAGATAGTTGGGAGAGAACTTGGGGTAAAAAGAGGGTAGCCTTTCATATGGCTGAAGGATCTTGAGAAAGACATGTACACTGTGGTTTCCTCTTTCTTTGAAAAAAATGGTGTTTGAAGGATTGGTGTAAAAGAATAAAATGACAATGAAAACTTTTTATAAACTGTGATCAGTTCGGCCAAGGTGTTATTAGTTAGACTGGAAATTAGATAGTAGATCATAATCTACCTTCTCTAACATGCTCCAGGCTTGCCCTGATCCTGCCCTCCCCTGGGAAATTGCTCTGAGTGGTCTTCCTTATTCCCTGCCTATGGTACAAATCATTCCCATACCTTTCCTCTCCTGCGACCTTGAGAATTATCTGTCTTTAAAGCTGCACCTTGGCTTTGTCTACTTCTTAATTCTACCTCATTAGCTGCTTCTCCCAGCAACTCATTCATACTCCCCACTCTTGTAAAGCTTTCTTTTTATCAACTCCATGAGGCTGGCCCTGTGTCCCTTCCCCTAGAGTGCTCAGCCCCCTTGGGGTTCCCCTGGAAAACCACACTCTTGTTTCAGAAACCCCCTTGACCATAACCAAGACCATTCCGTCCTCACTGAATTCTTCTCCTTGAAGTGTGGCTCTTGTGCTATGCTACTGTCTTCTGTTGATAGATGTTGATATGTGAATCATTCACACGAGCAATCACTGCATAATATTCCACATAGATGCCCCTGGGAATGAATGGGGCAGACTACAGGAAAGTTCTGAACCAAGTTCGATGCTCCCCCTCTTCTCTGGGATGGAATATCTGAAATCCATTCTACTTACACAAGAGAGTGGGCCCCATAGTCATGTTGATCATTTTCCTCTATTATCTTTGTCACTTAACAATTTTGGGATTTGGGTTAGTTGCTTCATCTAAGTCTCTGTTTCTCCTGGCAGATGATGGAGGCTAAGTAATATATCTCAAGAGGTTAAGTCATCTTAACCACATAGCATGTACAGTGAATGTTCAGTAAATGCCAGCTACCACTATTACTGAATACTTTTTTTTTTTTAACTTTACAAACAATTCAGTGCCCTTGAAAATACTGCCTTATCTCTGTCTCTGTCTCAGGCCATTCCTCAATTTTCCTTTTTCCCTCCTTGACCAAACTTTAGGAAGATACCTCAATGCCTCCATTTTGTTATCCCCCCAATCCTCACTTTTATAGCTGGCTTCCATTTTCATCATTCATAGAGGTTCTTATTTTTGCACATTTGGTAACACTGTAGTCTCAAGTTCATCAGGGACCTTTTCTCAGACTTCTTTCATCTTACAATCTGGCATGGTGGAAGACCCTCCTTCCCCTCGTTGACTTACATGACTCTTCATATTCCCCAGTTCCCATTCTTGGGTACTTCTTTGGTTGCTTCTCCTTCAATAAAATTTATCTAGTCAGCTCTCAGCTCTTGTCAGTCCTGGGCTCTTCGTGGTCCCCCTCTCTCCCCGGGCATTGTGCACCAGTGCTTGTAGGAGGTACGGCTCATAGGCTCAGGATGTGCAGCTCCGTACATGGTCAAGTGCATGTTGAACAAGTGAATAAATGTGTGTGTGTGCGTGTGTGTGTGCGTGTGTGTGAGAGAGAGAAAGAGAGAGAGAGAGAGGGGATGAGTTTAGACTCCTAAGTGCTGGCGGTTCTGGCCACCATTCTACTCAGTGAACACGTCATGCTCTTCTGGTGTTTTCTTAAAACAGGTCCCAAACACAAGTCTGTCACTTCTTTTGGTGCCGAGATGGCACCTCAATCTCTGCAGGCATCACAGGGCCTACCTGCTTGAGACCGTGTGACCTGATCTCATTGTTGAGTGTAACCTCTTGAAGGGACTTTCTTGAAGAGCCTCTGCTGGGCATTGACTGTGAACTAACTAACCTGTGCACTGACCTCCAGTGCAGATCCCCGACTCACCTTTGGAGAGTCTTTTGTCCTGGGACGAAGACATTTACATTCTGCC
Source organism: Glaucomys volans (assembly GCA_020662805.1). Classification (NCBI taxonomy): domain Eukaryota; kingdom Metazoa; phylum Chordata; class Mammalia; order Rodentia; family Sciuridae; genus Glaucomys; species Glaucomys volans. Next base: position 380,479 of record JAJEJO010004577.1, on the reverse strand, counting down.
GTGGCAGGCTCAACTTGTTTAAAAAATTTTATTTGCATGTCACTCTCTTAATACTGTGTTTTTTATTGTCACATTCTAGAAAACCTTGGAACTATCCTTTTTAAAGTTTTTGATTCACACGTAACAATCGTACATATTTGTAGGGTACAATGATTTTTTTGGCACATGTATATATTATGTAAAAATAAAATCCGATTTTAAACATTTATCATTTCTTGGTGGTGAAACATTCAAAATCTCCTAGCTATTTTGAAATGTATAATACATTATTTTCAACTGGTACAATAGAGCACCAGAGCTCATTCCTTCCATGTAACATTATATTCAATGGCCAGCCTCTCCCAGCCTCTCCCCAGCCTCCCCAGCCTCTGCTGCTTCTCCAGCCACTCCGTAGTCCCCCCAACCCCCTTAGCCTCTCTAGCCTCTGGTGACCACTACTCCATTCTCCACTTCTAGGAGATCAGATTTTTCAGATTCCAAATATAAGTGAGATCATCTTTTCATTCTCCATACTTCTTTCCTTAGAACTCTGGTGATTTCTTTTCTGGACTGGCAGTAGTTTTCCAAGAGGTCTCCTCCCTTAGTGACTCCACCCTTCCATTCCACTCCCTATTCTGGTTGGAAAACTCTGTCATATTTAAACACATCAGGACCAATCCTACCACCCCTGTGCTTAAACAAGTTTCTTGACTCTGCACTGAATGCAGCCCAAGTCCCAAACCATTGACTTATTCCTTGAACGGAACGCCACCTTCCTGCTATACCCTGAGCTCGGAAGGCATTTTCTCTTCTTCTGAAAGTTGAATTCCTAGTTGTGAAGCCCCTTTCAGGGGAGTTGGTGCCTCCCCTGTGAAGCCTTCTCCGATCCTGCGGAATTGCTGACTCCCCTGGGCTCTCAGAGCTTTCTGTTTGTACTTTTCGTGATGACAGAACAGCTGACTGGTGGTCAACACAGAGGAGTCCCTCTAAGACGCAGGGTAGCATTCAGATTTCACGCCTTCCCTCAGCTCTCCCGGGTCCTGCCCAGCGGTCCTTACACAGATGCCGGCTATTGCAATGGGTTTGTTTGGGGTGCTATTGGAATGACAGATTTTCAAGTGGCAAGTGTGATTCTTTTGAAGAGGACTTCTAGATCCTCATCCTATTGCCTGCAGCCCAGGCTTTGGGAGAAACGCAGACTCTAGCTGATTGTGAGGTGTGACACATTTCCCTCTGGAGCTCTGGAGTCAGTTGCTTAGGAGTAAATGGATCCACAGTTCATCCCCTCTAACCCAAGCCACTCAGGACTTGGATAAACAAACGTTGGCTCACTTTTAGCACAGAGAAGTTGTGTGAGATGCCTGGTACCACACAGCAGATCTTCAGAGTGAAGTAGACGAGCCCTGGGATTCTCAGCAGGCTACAATAAATGCCAAAAAATAAAAAATGATTTTGCAAATCGTATTCTCTCCTCTAATGACCATTTTCTCTGCTCTGTTTGACACACTGTACTTTTGGGAATACATAAGAGGTAAAAAGAACAAAACTCACTTCTTAAGAAGTCTGATTGGCACAAATGACTATTCTCTCACTTCCTGCCCTTCAGCTCTTGGTGGCTCTCCCCAGTTCCTCCTTCTTAGTCTTCACTCCTGGTGCTTTTTCCTTTGCCCATCTTGGAATCATTGGTGTCCCCAGGGTTTGCTCTTCTTGCTCCTTTACCCATGGCCCTGGTTCCAGTTTGCATCTCCACACTGAGGACTCCCCCACATCTGACCCTGGTCCAGATACTCTAATTCCTGCCTTCCCAGATCCACAATGCTCCTTCCATTCTCTCATCCATTATTTCTAGCATCCTATATCCTCTAAGGTGAGTTGGACCAAAGATTTCTTATCTCCATTTTACAAATGAAAATGTTGAGACTTACAGGGCAGACTCAGAGTCCCACACCAGGGCAGTCACACTGGCAGGGCTCCTGGCTCCATGTGTAGGGCTGTAGTCCCTTAGCCATGACCAGGGGTGTTTACCTCCTCAGGGTCAGGAGCTCCACCTCTGACCCAGAACACCATATGTTGGAATGGCTGGCTGTCCCTTCTGATACATTGAAGAGCTCTGCACTTCTACTCCTTTCTCTTCTGTTTTCATAAAATTTTTTCTCCTCTACCTTTCTTTTAGCATATAAAATCTATTTATGCATGGGAAACTCGGCTTGAATGCCACATCTTCCTCCCTCCCTCCCTTCCCCTCCCCTCTCCCCCTCCCTTCTTTCCTTCCTTCCTTCTTTCCTTCTTTCCTTCCTTCCTTCCTTCCTTCCTTCCTTCCTTCCTTCCTTCCTTCCTTCCTTTTCTTCTCCAAGACACACACTCTCCCAGCACTGCCTCCGCTCTGTGGAATGTGTTTTATCCTCAGCCTGGGTGAACCAGCAGCCTCCTCCTGCTGGAAACTTAACTGAACATGTACCTTGTTTCCTTTGGCTTCTCCTTGACCATCCCCTAGGCTCTGCTGATGGCAGACCCTGGACTGATGGCGGTGTTCTTACAGTCTGTTGATTGTTGGCACCTGGCTGAGGAACCCAGAAGGTCACAGAAGAGTTAGGCAATGTGTGGATAGCTCAGATCCAGCTTCTTTAGCTCACAGATGAGGGAATTCAGATTCTGATTCTGAAGGGGCCACAGATCTAGTTATTTGGCAGAGGGGGATCTCATTTCAGGTATTGTGACTATGGCATGGTGGTGTTATCCTCAGGGGTGTAACCAGACAAGGAAGCAATGATACGAATTCAGTGCAAGAGGAACATATGCAGGATTAAGCTCTTGGCTCTTGATTCCTTTGACAATACTAGTCCTTGGCCAACTGTGCCGGAGCCCCATCAGAGGTTCACTTGGGATGTAGCTTTTGAGTGAAGGCACAGCTTCGTGTGTTCCTGGAACTGGTAATTCTCTTTTCCTCCCAGTTACGGGACCCGGTCCCATCATTTCTTCTCTGTAACCGGGCTACAGCTGTCTCTCTCCTAGAGAGCAGCTCCCATCTTCTTCTCCTCTTGGACAAGTGCTCTGGAAATCTTTTGGCTGACCCAGACCTCTGAAAGCAGAGCTTCTGTTTCCTTCTTCTTCTCCTTCTCCTGCCTCCCCTTTTCTCCTCAATACCCCTCCTCCATCTTTATTGATTCTTCTTCTTGTTTCCTCCATCACTTTCCTCTGTCTTCCTCCTTCTTTTGCATTTCCTTCTTCACCTTGAAATATACAAAAAGGTTTTTAACCCTACCCTAAGATTACACACACAAAGACCTGGGACCCTTTCTTGAAGATGAAGGGAGAAAGTTAAGATGATGATGATGATGATGATGATGATGATGATTAATGAACTCACCAGCAAAAAAGATGCAAGACCAGATGTGAACTGACATCTCCACATCCCACCTGATCGTTTGAAGTTTCCCATGAACATACAACAGGGTAGGAGTCATCGATCTGGACCTTCAATTATTGTAGAGCAAGGCTACATGCAGAGGGTGGCAAATGAGAGGGTGCAGGAAGGGGCCCCCACAGATCTCTTTCTCGGATAACTTCATTAATTTGCATTGCTAGCTGTATTAGTCTGCTCAACTATCTTAGCAAAAATACCACGGAGTGGGTGAATTATACAATACAAATTCCTTTTCTCGTGGTTCTGGAAGCTAGAAGTCTGTGGTCAACGTGTTGGCAGGGCTGTTTCTTCTGAAGCTGTTCTCTTTGGGCCACAGATGGCTGCCTGTGTCCTTATGTGGTCTTTCCTCTATGGATGTGCATCCCTGGTGTCTCTCTGTGTGTCCAGATTTCTTGTAAGGACAGCAGTCAGACTGGATAAAAGCTCATCTTAATGACCTCAGTTTATCTTGATCACCTCTTTGAAGATCTTATCTCCAAATCTGTTCTGAGGTATTGGGGCTTAAGGTATTGGGGCGTAAATTTTATTGGGACACAGTTCGACCCTAACTAACTAACCTAACTAACTAATCTAACTTCCAAAGCCAGAGAATTATTCAAGGGCTTAAAAATTATTGGCCAGAGGGGTCCTTGACAGTTCTTTAAAGCACTTAAGGTGTCCGTCATAGTAGAACCAGACATGATCACCAAACCCCAGGTTTGCAAATGTTTGAATTCATCAAATGAACTTCATTGTTCCCGCAGATGGACGGGACGTGGAATGAATGTTAAAAACCAGAACTTACTGTTCAACCATTGGGATTCCTCAAAAATCCACATTTGGAAGCTGTTGGAGAAGCTGGTCACATAACTCCCAACGTGGGCAGCTTAGGATCCTCCCTATGTGGACTCTACAATGATGAGAGGGACCCTCAGCCCCTCCTGGAGTTGGTCTGCCTTCCCTGAGCCTCCTGGCATCATGGCGAGGTAGTAAGAAAGTGAGATGAAGCCAGCTCCTCTCCCGGGACTCAGGGTCAGTAGGAGTGATCAGGAAGGGCCTCTGGTGGGAAAACTGTGAGCAGAACAAGGGGGACTCTTGTTATTCCCAGGTCTCCTGAGCAGCCCAGGTAACTTGCCCTTTCATCTTAATGGGCAGTTGATGCTGTACATGACTCCTTTCTCGCAGAGTTAGGGCTTTTCTTTAAAGAAATAATTAGCAGGTACTTTTAAACCTCTCCCGTGACTCATCTTTCTTTGAAATATTAACCTGGGGTTGTCTTCTTCAGAGAATAAAATAATGATGATACCAATTTATTTCATAGCCAGAGCCAGGCCAATTAGCACATGCCCTATGCCCAGAACTTAAAAAAGACCTCTAAAGTCTCTTTCCACTCTAACATGTCCTGAAACTCCATTACCAGGACTTCCCTTCAAATGGTTTACTTTCTTTTTTATTTATTATCATTATTTTAATTATACATATGTATGGGGTACTGTGAGATTTGACACTTGCATACAATATGCAATGATCAAATCAGTGCAGTTAGCATTTCTATCTCTTTAGATACTAAAATTTTTGATCGACATGCCATAGTTGTACATATTTATGAGTTAGGGTTAGGGTTTCCGTGGTGGAGGGTTCTCGTGGGAGGCATCCGAGAGGTGGACACCCCACAGGCAGAGGCCCAAGGGACTTGTGTGTTCTGAACTTTTGTCTATCTGGCAGGCAGGAACAGTGTGCTAGGCCTCGTGAATGGAGGATCCATCTTCAAAGAGGATGGGGGAGGTTTCCTTATCATGGGAATGCGTGTTTCATTTGTCTTTATGGCATTTCAAGGATGCATGGCTTATTGATGACACACAATCCCTCATACTTGTGAAACATAATTCTCATTGATTTTCCTTTTCAGAGTCCATTTCCGCACCCACACTTTGCCCCATTGGCTTTTCTTTTCGGTAACCTATTTCCCACTGCAGCTTCTATGAGGCATGTGAGGCGAGCATGATCTAAGATTCAGAGTGGGAATAATGGAGGACATCTTGGAAATCAGCTGTGTCCAAGCCCCTCATTTTACAGATGAGAAAATTGAGTTCCAGAGGGTGAGTTTTAGAGGAATTAAGGGCTTGGGCAGCGACATAGGTGTGTTGAGAGGAATTAAGACTAAGCCCATTGTCTCCTGACTTCTCTGCCTTTTCCATTTCAGAGCTTTGGGTATCAAGATGTTGATGTGTTTATAGGAATGCAGGTCAGATTTGGGGGTTATAAAGCTCATGACCTTGACAACAAACCTTAAGGTAAGGCTGAGTTCAATGCTACAGTAACTTGGGTCTGAATTCCCTATTTCTCTCTTCTATAGAAGTGAAGTGTGAAGATGAACGACTTTTCATTTAGAATACCACTGAGGTGTCTTGTTCCTGGGGCATACTTAATGCTGGGGTTCCTTTCTTTACATTTTCTTTTTCTCTGCAAATGTAGGGTAATACAGGACCCAGGAGTGTACAGAAAGCTGAGTCTTAAGGCTTTGGTCCAATGCTCTCATGTCTGAAGGGAGATGCTGAGCTATTGGTGAGTGGAAGATTAGACCATGTTGTTCAGTTGTTCGTGCCTAAGGACAGGTGGTCTGGGAGTGAAGTTTGACTTCATGAGGCTTGCCACCAGAGGTGACCTCAAGTCACCTCAGCATTGACCTTCTAACAATTTTATTTATCTAGGTTCTGGCCTTTGATATACTAAACTTGATAGATGTGCTTAAACTTGCTTGTGCATCAATAAGCTTTCATTTTGTGGAGTGCAGAGTGGAAATAAAAATAACACCCACCTCCTAGTGTTGTTAAGAGGAATAGATGAGGTAATCATGTATGGCATTGGGCACCAAGTCAACAATCTGTAAGAATAATCTTTATTGCTATTATTCATTGACAGGAAGTTGGAGTGAACTCTCTTTCATTCTTTTTTTTTTTTTTTTTCTTTTTGTGGTGCTGGGGATTGAACCCAGGGCCTTGTGCTTGCAAGGCAAGCACTCTACCAACTGAGCTATATCCCCAGCCCCTCTCCTTTATTCTTTTAACGATTAACCCATGGTCCATCTTGGGGGCATGATGGTGTATGAGCTGGGGTGGTGTGTGGAGACCAAGAGTCTGTGCTCTGTGCCTTTCTTTCTAGTGTCTACTAACCAGCATTCTAGGGCTTTCCCGGGGCATTTGTCTGCACTTTCTGTGTGAAGGACTGCCAGATTTGTCTTCTCTCAGATAGACAAGGACACCAGGCCAATCTCTCTTCATGGCTGAGCCAGAAGAAATCCAGCAGGAGGGATTTACTACTGCAGCTTGTAAATGAGTAGCTCTCTTCCTTCACCCCTCACCCCGGGCTAACTTATTCTGAGGCTATAAAAAGATCCCTGTCCACTTCAAAGGGCTTTTTATCAGCTTATCCATACAGATCCTATTCAACTCTTCTCATTTTCAAAGGCAGAACAAACCTCTTGGCTGAACCCCCAGCTAGGCTCTTACCTTCCTTAAAATATCTTTAACTTCAATTAAACCGATCCCTCTTGGCTCCTCTTAGCAAATAGGTTGTCTTCACAAAGAGTTCCCTGACATTATCCCCATCCACCCCCACCCTTGTCATTGACATGTCATTTTGATCTGCAGACAAATTTGTACAGAGTTAAGCAATGTGGCTTGGGCCAGGCCCTGGTGCTGTGGCACCTTTTCAGTGTACTCTTGTTTCAGAACATAGTAAGCTCTAAACCACTTCTGTGCCTGTAGAGAGGGGCAGTAAATTAAGCATTGATTTGGAAATTAATAGCCTGGGTTGGTTCTGTCACAGACCCTCTGCAAATTTGGTAAAGTCTGGGTTTCATTTTCCTATGAATAAAATGAGGGAGGTAAGTATATCATTCACAGTGGTCTTTGCAACAATGTCTAAGCCTGTCTCCCCAGTAGAGTGTGATCCTTGAAAGCAGGGAAAGTTGTCTCATCTCTGTAGCCAATATTTTGGGAAGCATTTATTGAATGAAGGTGCCTGAGCTTTCGTCTGGCATACCTTTCCATCTTACTCCATTGTGACCAGATAGGGCTTTTATACTTCCTTGGCTTTGCTCAGATTTACTCTCTCCCAAACAGTGAGCTGCCTGTTTCTACCAGGGTGACAAGTTCCAGGTGAGCTGACACAATTCCACTGTAGGAGGCAGAGCAACTGAATCCTGCCCTCCCTGACTCTTCCCACCTCTTCCTGGTTGGATGCCGTGTCTCTGGTTTCCTCTGTGACTATTGAAAGGTATAGATATTGCAAACCAGAAGAGGAGGAATGAGAATTTCTCAACAGGTGAACTTTAGCCAGTGGAAAAGAGAAAATGAGAGAGAGGAAATGGGAGGGTGTCTGCAGATAAATCCTGTATCATTTTTATTTTTTCCAAGGGTCTATTTTTTTCCATACATGTGTGGAGATGTCCAGTATATTGAATGACTCTTTGGGCATCTTTGTAGTGTATAAAAGTATGGCCAGCTGGATAAGATGCCCCCTTTGCTTCTCATTTTTCCTTGTCTCATGTCCTTTCCCCCTTAGCCTTCCTTACCCTTCCTTACCCTTACTCTTAATTAGTAAGTAGGAACTTACTAATTCCTACTTCAAAGAGTAGGAATAGGAGCATGGGCAGGAAGGCAGAGGCATTGGTAGTGAGGGTTCTTCAGCAGGTGAGGGTTCTGCAGAGTGGTGGCAACATCTGAGTGGAACCTGTTCTCAGCTGGTCCCTGGGTTGGATAATTTAATAATAGAGGCCAATGTAGGCAAACCAGGACAAAGGCATTTTGCATGAAGAAAGTCCATCTGATTTTGATCAGGAAAACAGAGACACCACCCCAGATGCAAGTGAGAGTCTAGGAATTTGCCTTACACAAGGACTTTGGAAGCAATGCAAACTGAACTGGTATCTTTGCTTTCTTATTTGGACTCAACTGCCACCCTGATTAAAAGCAGGGCTGCACAAGATCCGTAGAAGGGCCCTTCAGAGCTAACAAGTGGGTCTTTGTGCAAAGCACCAGCTGAGCTCCTTCCTTTTTTTCCCAGGGATGAGGGTTTATCCACATGGCCGTTGTCTGTTTTTAGGATTAGAGGAGCAGAGAGAACAAGGAGCTCATAGAAACTCCTTGGAAGGGGACTTGGGATGCATGTAGTTAACCCATCTTATTTTATGCAGATGAAGAAACTGAAGACCCCAAGGTCATGTGACCAGCCCACAGGCAGCTGATTAGGTTGGATCTGGATTCTAAAAATAGCTTAATATCCTAATTGAGAAAGGGAATTCAGTAAAGAAATTGTTTCCAGAGGTTGTCTGGGGAAAGAATCTGAAAATCTCTCCCATCCTTTTTGCCCCCCAATCCCAGAATGGAAATGAAAGACACAGTCCTGTGTGGCTGCTCCAGGTACCAGCTTCCCCTTCACACTGAGTTGCAGAATACTCTGTAGTCTCAAACACCAGGGCTCTCCCTCTTCCTCTCCTCCATGAGCTGTGGAGAGAAAAAGAATAGTCTGAGGGAAATGCTAGAGTTATGGTGAAGAGACAGTGACTCCAAGTCAACTGTCTAGGGCCATCTTGCCAAGCAAGAATGTGGCTGAGTCATGTGACATTTCTGAACCTTTGTTTGCTTATATCTAAAGTGGGGATAAGAATGTCTGATTCCCATGGTGGTAGAAAGGAAAAGAGGAAATAAAACATGTCCAGAAGTTTCATTTAGATCCTAGAGGAAACCAAATTAGGATAATTTAAGGAAATACATCCAAATTAGGATAATTCAAAGAGAGCTTCCTAGAGGACTATTTACAAAGGTGTGGCAGAGTTTAGAGACAGCTTATAGATCAGGCAGGGTCCCAGCATTAGTAACTGGGAGGGGAGGGGTGAGGGAGGCCTGCTAGATCCTAGTTAGAAGAGTAAGAAGCAGGAGTAGTTGGCAGAACACGGGAGAAGGGCTTTGGATAGGAACTGTTGACCCTCAAATGGAGGCGGTTTCAACCCAAGGTGACCTTGCAGAGAGGGAGCCAGGGAACAAGCACTCTGACCTCACCTCCCTTCCTGTGTTCTTCTGCCAGGGCTCCATTGGCAGAAGTGGGAGTTGGAGGGCATGGGAGCCTGCTGATGTCATTTTTACAGATCAGCCTCCCAGAGCAGAATGCCTGGTGGAGAAAGGTAGAGAGTGGATCTCAAAGGGCCAAAGGGAGATATCTGCACAGAACACATTTGTTAAACCATGAGATCATTAACATAGTGGATTCTGAGCAGTGCCATCCAGAACCACCAACCGAAGTGTGGATTCCCTCATTATCCATGAGAATCGATCAGATGCTCAGCTGTTCAAGCTGTGACCAGGTATCCCTCTCACAGGAAACTTGTTTACACTGGAAGACATCATTTTGACTCTTGTCTGATCTGTGTCAGTTTATTCCTACCAACATAGTCACTCTCTAGGAGTGCGCTGAGCAAGAGGTTTGGGTGTTTGGGTTAGGTGAGACACAGGGGCGGTCGCACACCAAAACATGTGAAATAACAGAAGCAGTTATATTGCAGATTCCAGAGAAGAGGGCAGTGTGTCTAGGAGGACAAAGGGAAGGTGGAAGCTGTCTGGGGCACGCAAACTCAACCCGTGGTGGGAAGCAAGAGAGGAGAGAGAGAGAGAGAGAGAGAGAGAGAGAGAGAGAGAGAGAACGAGCCACCTGTGGGCCAGTACCTTTATTGGGGGTGTTCAGGGCATTATCCAAACAGGTTTCTCATGAGGAATTCCCATGGAGTCACACTTTGACTGAGAGGTGGTTCCTGTAGCATATTTGACAGTCCACAAAGACTGTGGGGATCCATGGGGTGAATCAGTTTGTATACAGCTGTCCCACAGGGAGGTGGTCACTAGGGGGTTATTGTATAGCACAGCTAGCTGCCTTGATTACTTTGAGGAATTGGAAGGAGGTAGAGAACTGGACCCTGTGTCCAGGCCGCCTGATCCCTGCTTGTGGTATGAGAAAGTACAACCTATATCAAAATGGATGCTGAGGCATCATGAAATTCTAAGAATTCACTAGAACCCGCTCACTGATTGGTCTACACAGGGTGTATGGAGATCTGGCCTTCCCAAATTCTAGACAGCTCAGGAGCATCCCAGCACAGGGCGGGCACCTGCACTGAGGTTCAGTTTCCCCTTCTGCCGAGACTTCCTTCCTTCCTCCCCAGCAGGTCTTGGCCTTGGGAGTGTTTCCCTCAATCCAGATCTTCAGCTCTGAGCCGGTCTCCTGGGGAACCTGGCCTGAGACGCCTAGTAATGTACCGTTATTACTGACAGGTTTGAGCAGCTCCTGCAAGCTCAGCTTTGCGCTTTGGTCACAGTTGTGCCGTCTGCATAGGTGGTATGGGAGCTTCCAGCTCAGTAGTTAAATGAGGGCTGAAACTCGCTCTTCACAGCCCTGGAGAAGGATTCCATTTTTCTAATTTACACAAGTTTCTGTATGGGCTCTTGCAGTCCTTGTCTCAGGTCCTTTATTTTCAATGAAGTGTCCCCAGAGATGAGACAGAAATGGGGAAAAATTTTCTGGGATGAAGTTGCAACATACTCTGGAAAATTGGGAACAGGTTGTCTCTTCTTATAGACTCTTGGAGTTGGCCTGGAGGGTGAGACAGACCTCCTCAGTCAGACTCAAAGGCTTGTGTTTCTTTCAGCTAAGCTGGTCTGATTCCTAGTGTGACCAGCTAGAAGAGCATGCATCACAGGGGTGGGATTTCCGTCTAATCCCAAATATAATTCTCTTGCTCAAGAGACTTGTTTTTCCTCTTGAAATTGCAAAACCTATTCTGCTTTTCTGGGGTCACTGGAGAAGGTTCTTAAGAACACTATTCATTCATTTCTGACCCTTTCCTTTTTTAAAGAAAAGAATTTGGGGGACAGAAGTGACCTTCTCCAGGCCCCATAGCTCTCTAGTTATAGACTGTAGGTCAGTTATCTGAACCTCCTCTCCTGTGCTTCTCTATGGGATTCTGTCAGGCTTTAGCTCCACTGAAGCACCTGGATCTTATCTGGATGGTGAAAAAGCTTTCAGGAAGGGAAAGTGGGGAGGGCATGGCAGATGCCCCAGCAGGCCCAGCTCTGCCTCCTGACAGGAGACCACTAACAGTGGATTTGCTTTTCTCTCCTTCGTTCCTAGCAAGCTGCTGTACTCCCAGGGAAGGCTCCGCAGAGGAACCAGGGAGCAGACAGAGCTTGTCTTTGATGTAGCTCCAGAGAGAGGCCACTCTCGTTGACCAGGGGCTGGGATTCTGTTTCACGAAGATATTTCCTGTCTTTCCTTTTCTTAAAACATTGCTGCAGGAGATAAAGTATTGCACATTTATAGTTTTGGCTTGCCAAGAACATCCCACCAGCTCATCTCATAAATCACGCCAGGCCTCCCTCCCTCCAGAAGCAAGTCAAGGCCAGTCCTGCCAGTCCTGGCCAGGCAGGAGTCACTGATGGGCCAGCCCATGGCCACTGGTAGACCTCTGCACCCTTGGGAGTGTGTATCCCCGTCCTTCCTGCTCTCTGAACTTTGAGTCACAGCATTCCCACAGACAGTCAACTATTACCTCCAGAGATAATTTATGTTCATTCTCTCCCTCCCTCTTCCCACCCCACCCACCATTCCGCTCTGCTTCATCATTCTAAATTTACATTAAATACAAGCTCTTTCTAGTCACTGGTTCAGAAGTCTCAGGCCTGGTTCATGCCTCACTCAAATCACAATACTTAACATCTGTGGATGAAAGCTTGTCTTCTTGGTGAACCACAAGCCTTGGCCAGGTATTTCTCCATAGCTAGCTGGCTATCCCAGCCTGCCTTGTAGAAGATGAGCGAGCTGAGGCCCAGGGCAGGTGTGAGCACAGGAAGGAAGTTCCATCTTCTCTCTTTTCCAACCCGGGGCTCCCTATAATGTTGTCTCTGACCTCTCTAGATGCAAGTTCAACCAACACAATCTATTTCTTTGATTCCAAAATATATTCTTCTTTGGTTGCTCCTTTGTTCCTCTCTTCCAGGTGCTCTTCCTTACACTGTCTTTCAAGTTCTTTCTCGCATGAGTCTGAAGCCCCATGTCCCTCCCTGTGTTCTCCCTCCTTCTGTCCTTCTCTTTACTTCCTTCCAATCTCTCTAGCTCACAGGACAACAGGCATTACAGAATATTAGTATTAGAGTTACTATACTCCCATGTCGCAGGAGAAGGATCTGAGGCTGGCTGGTGAGGTGTCTTGCCTACTGTGGTCCAGGTCATAGATACCAAAATTACAAATAAAATCTGCAACTTCTCCTCCACCAGTGCTCTTCCTGTGATAACACATCACTTCAATTTTCCCCTTGCTTTCAGAAATTTCTGCTTCATCACTGCTTTTTGCTCAAACTTCTCTCTTGACTCATTTCAGCTTCTACTGCTTCTCCAATCCTTGTGGTCTCTTCAGAGAGAGGGGATGGAGAAATCCAAGCACACAGGCCTTGGTCACTAAGTTGGTCAGGTTTGGAGCTTTGTTCCAAAGCCAAGTTCTATTTCTGGCATAAGATACCCCAGATGTGGTCCCAGGTTGCATCAAACATCTGGGAAGGTGAATAGCGATGAAACAAGCCTGATGCTTGAATGGAATGAGTCTAAGAAATGTTCTCAGGCTAAGAGAGAAAATAGGCATTCTGTTCTTTTCAAGCAAACCTGGAGCCTTACCTGGAACCTCTTCTCTTAGAAAGGGTGGAGAGATAGGGTGGGGCAGCAAATCAGAGATTTTCAAGTAACCAAAGGAGTCTTGATTCATTTTCTCTCAAGACACAATGTGTGATTTCTGGGTGTGGCCATGCAGCCTGATCTCCTTTTAGGGAAACTGGAGAAAGAGAGAGAGAGAGAGAGAGAGAGAGAGAGAGAGAGAGAGAGAAAGAGACTGACTGTTATTGCCTATGGGCATAGGAGGTCAGCTGAGAGAATTCACTTTTAGTGACCCAGTGGGCAGGGAAGGGATAAACTCCCACAAGGTCAGAGGCTCCCATGAGATGAGAATTGGTTGGCTGGTTTGGGATGTGCTGTGTCTTTGTCATGTCACTCTTTGGGCCTTACCCACACAGCCCATTTCACTCTAGGTGCTGAATGTCACATGCTCTAGGGTTGAGGGACCAAGAAACCCTTTGGAGATCAGTACCTTCTGGGAATATTGCCAGCTTCTGAGGGTCCTGCATTTTAGAGCAACCCCAGGAAGCAGAAACATTCTTTGAAAGGTGAGGTTGTTTTATCAGTGTGTAAGGACCCACTTGCAAAGTGGAGTCAGACTTTTAAGAAAAGATTTATAAATAGTTAAACCCAGGTAAATAACCTAAAGGACCCCAAGCAACATTCAGTTTATTTCTTGTTGGTCAAATTGGGTGACTCAGCTATTTTGTGTTTAATTTGATACAATCCTTACGGCTCTAGGGAGTTCACTTTGCAACGAAGATGGCAAACTACAGTCCTTCCAATGACTTCCTTTTCTCCCCAAATCCTCTCTGAGGCCCTGTTGTCTAACTTGTGCCTTCCCTTACCTGCTGCTCTCTCTGTTCTTGTTCCCACCCACTCCTTCCTTCCTTTTTTTTTAATTGCTCTAATTAGTTATGTATGACAGTAGAATGCATTTTGATGCATCATACATAAATGGAGTATAACTTCCCATTCTTCTGGGTGTACATGATGTAGAATCACACCAGTCATGTAGTCATATATGTACATAGGGTGATAACGTCTGATTCATTCTACTCTCATTCCTATTTCCATACGCCCTTCCCTTCCTTCACTCCCCTCTGCCTAATCCAAAGTACCTCTCTATTCTTCCCTAGCTTCCCTCCTTATTGTGAATTAGCATCCACATATCAGAGAAAACATTAGGCCTTTGGTTTTTTGGATTCGGCTTATTTCACTTAGCATGATATTCTCCAGCACCATCCATTTAGCTGCAAATGCCATAATTCCATTCTTTAAGGCTGAATAATATTCCATTGTGTAAATATACCACAGTTTCTTTATCCATTCATCTGTTGAAGGGCACCTAGGTTGGTTCCATAGTTTGGTTATTGTGAATTGAGCTGCTATGAACATTGATGTGGCTGCATCACTATAGCATGCTGATTTTAAGTCCTTTGGGTATAAATTGAAGAGGGGAATAGCTGGGTTAAGTGGTGGTTCCATTCCAAGTTTTCTGAGGAATCTCCATGCTGTTTTCCAAGGTGGTTGCACCAATTTGCAGTCCCTCTAGAAATTAGAAGTGTACCTTTTCCCCCACAGCCTCATCAACATTTATTGTTGCTTGCATTCTTGATAATTGCCATTCTGACTGGAGTGAGATGAAATCTTAGTTTTGATTGCATTTCTCTAATTGCTAGAGATGTTGAACATTTTTTTCATATGTTTGGTGATGGATTGTATTTCTTCTTCTGTGAAGCATCTGTTCAGTTCCTTAGCCCATTCAAGGATATATAAGGACCTCAAAAAACTCAACACCAAAAACACCAAAAATAACCCAATTAATAAATTGGCTAAGGAACTGAACAGACCCTCTTCCTTTTAATTATTTGAGTACTGCTCCTCTTTTCTCTCCCAGAGCATAGAATTCCTTCCTCTGACTTCCCCAGATAACTCTTGTTCATCCTTAAGAATTCAGCTTTGCTGTTATTATCTCCAGAAAGTTTCCCCAATCCTTCAGACCCTTCAGGGTTGTCTGTTTCAGGCTCTCATTGCCAAGTGTACTGCGCAATTATGATCAGCTTGCTCTTATGCTCAGTTGTTGAATATCCATCTTCCTTTCTCAAGCTTTACCTCCATGACAGTATTCCTTGTCTTAGTTATCCTGGACACCCCAGTGTTCAGCTAAGCACTTTGCTGTCTCGGGTAATTAATGGCATTTGTTGTGTGAAACAATGAATATGAAAGGTTGAATCTTACTGCAAGAGCCAATTTATCCGATTAGACAACAATACCAGGCACCAGGCAATGTCAGATAATAAATGCAGAGAGTTTGGGGATGTCACTGACTGTAAACCAGGAAGGTTCCTGGCTACGGATCATAAGCGGGTGTGGGCCCCTTCATTCCTCTCACATTCTGATTCTTCAGAGTTTAGATCTGTAGATGACCCTGCCCAGATTCTTAGGATGTTTCCATGAGCCAGACTACCAACAGAAGCAAGGCTGCCACTATCATGCTCAGTTTATCCAGAGGAAGATTTGGTGATGAATTGGCCAGAATTTGTTCATCTCTTATCATGGCGAGGTCACAATACATGCTCCAACAACTGTTTTCCAGTACATTCTTAGGGTCATACTTTGGATGATGTTAATCCTTTTTTACTAACCTGTAGTGGGCAAATAGCAGTTGTTGCCATCTTAGCAACATCATATTTCTGGACTAACCCATAATACCCTGGAGATGGACTGTGCTGGGCGTGGTGGCGCACGCCTGTAATCCAAGCGACTTGGGAAGCTGAGTCAGGAGGATCGTGAGTTCAAAGCCAGCCTCAGGAACTTAGCGAGGCCCTAAGTAACTCAGTGAGACCCTGTCTCTAAATCAAATACAAAATAGGTCTGGGGGATGTGGCTCAGTGGTTGAGTGTCCCTGAGTTCAATCCCCAGTTCCAAAAAAAAAAAGAAGATGGCCTGTGAGCACTGCTACCTGTCGTGGGCAGGACTGGGACCTCCAGGGGCCAGGGGCATATGAATGGAAGGGCAGATGGGACCCCTGTCTGCAAAAGCAACAACCTAAAATAGGAGACACGACATCTGAGAAATTCTAGAAGGTCACCTTGCCATCATTGTATGCTTACAGTGTTCCTTAGTGCCATTTCACCATGAATGATGAATGACAAATCTTTTTGTTGCTAATTACTCTCTTGACTTCATGAAAACTAGCATGTGTATTCTCTTCTTTTTAAAATTGAAGTATAGCTGACATGAGTTACACAAGTTGAAAGTCACAAATGGATGTATTTTTGCATGTGTCATCTTTGGCAAATCTCTACACCTAGAGTAGCTGAATCATATGCTTAATTTCTTAAGAAACTGCTCAATTGCTGTCTAAGGTGATTATACCATTTTGCATTTCCATGAGCAGTGTATGGAAATTCCAGTTGCTCCACATCTTCACCTACACTTCAAATGCTCAGTCTAATTTTAACCATTCTGGCCTGGCTCCATTGCCTGCTGGTCAACACACCTGTAATTGTAACCCATTCCATTGTGCATGTAGTAGAACCTCTCTGTGGTTTTAATTTGCACTCGGATAACTATTGATGCTGAACCTCTTTTCATGTACCTGTTTGCCATCTGTACATCATCTTTGGTGAAATGCGTTTTATATCTTTTGGCCATTTAGAATTTTTATTTGCTTTCTTATTTTTGAGTTTTGAGAGTTCTTGCTTTAGACTGCATACAATTCCTTTACCAGTTACATGAATTGAAAATCATTACCCCACCCCCTCCAGATTGGGGCTTGTTTTCAGATTATTTCCATAGTGTCTTTCAAAGAGTAGAAGTTTTAAATTTCAATGAAGTCTAATTTGTAAATTTTCTTCTTGTATAGGTCGTGCTTTTAGTGATGTATCTAAGAAATCTTTGTTTAACCCAAGGTCACAACGACTTTTTTGTATAATTCCTTCTAAAAGTTTTGTCATTTTACATTTAGATCTGTGGTTCACTTTAAGCTAATTTTCATATATGGTGTAAGGTTTAAATCAAAGTGTTTTCTCTGCCCCCCAACCCCATGATACTAGGGATTGAACCCAGAGACACTCTATGGCCAAGCTACATCTTGAGAACGTTTTATTTTGTTCTATTAATTTTTTAGTTTTTTGGCACTGGGGAATTAAACACAGGCCCACTTTACCACTGATCTACATCCCTGAATATTTTATTTATTTATTTATAGACAGGGACCTGCTGAGTTGCTTAGGGTCTCACTAAGTTGCTGAGGCTGACCTTGAACTTGCCGTGCTTCTGTCTCAGCCTCCTGAACTGCGGGTTTTACAGTCATGTGCCACCATACCCAGTTAATTCTTTTATTTTTGAGATAGGGTTTCATTAAGCTGCCCAGGCTGGCAACTTAATGCTCGTTTTACTCTACTCTTTTTCCTCCCCCCACACCCCTCCTCCTCCCTTTGCTCCCCTCTACCTGAAGTCACTCTATTCTTCCCTAGCGCCCTCCCCCTTACTGTGAATTAGCATCTGTACATTAGAGAAAACATTTGGCCTTTGGGTTTTTGGATTTGGCTTATTTTGCTTAGCATGATATCCTCTTTCATTTTAAATCAATTTTTGTGTTTTTAGTTAATATGTTTCTTGTTGGCAGCAAATAGTTGAGTTGTGCTTTACTAGTCAATCTGAAAATATTTGGCTTTAATTGGAGTGGTTCAGTTATTTACATTAAATGTGATATTTGTGATTATTAGGTTAAGTCTGCTGTATTAACGTTTTTCTGTCTCATTTTTCCTTTTTACATTTTTTGTTCTTAAATAATATTCATGATTCTATTTTACTTCTTTTGTCTTCTTATAGATATAATTGTTGCTTTATTTTAGTTGCTTTTTTTTCATGGCTTATGATACACACACACACACACACACACACACACTTTTAACCTTCTGTAATCTACTTTTAAGTGATATAATTCCTGCTCACTTATAGTGGTAGTTGCCAAGTATGGCCACAGGGACAATTTCATCTTCCAGAGAACATTTGGTAATGTCTGGAGAAATTTTGTTTATTGCAACTTGAGTGGTGTTATCTATTAAGGATAAACATCAGGAATGTTTCCAGTCTACAAATTATAAAACAGTCCCCATAGGACAAAGAGCCATCTATCCCAAATGTCAGTAATACAGATTTTGCAGAATCCTGATTCATTATAACATGTTCCTATTTCTCCTAATGTTTTTTGCTATTGTTGGCATACATTTTACTTTTACACATAGTATAAGGCTTATGCTACATTTTAAAATATTTTTGTTTTAAAATTCAGTTATTTTTAAAGTGGAGTTAAGTAGCAAAAAAAAAAAAAGTCTGCATACTTACCATGTAGTTCCCATTTTGGGGTGTTTTTTATTCCCTTGTTAGATCCTTATTTCCATGTAGGGATGCAGTTTCACACACCACAGTCATATTGGTCATAACTTCCATTTTGTCCATCAGGTGACCCTGGCATGCATTCTAAACTCCATAGGATAAACAAAGTCATCAGGTAGTCAGCTGAGCACTTTATATTGGTAATTGGTACCTGGACTGCTTCTTAACTGATATTTGACATATTAATAGGTTATTTTTGGAAAGCTAAGGTACATTCCAGCCGACTCCTGTCCATCTCTATAGTTTAGCTTATAAGCACTTGTATACTGCCTTGGGGTATTGGAACCCTACTATCTTGCAGCCACTTAAGACACACTTTTGTCCAGCCCCTAATAAATTGTACTCTGTCCAATTCTGGAGTTGTTTGCCTTTTTCTTTGGTCTCATGCTACCTTCCACTTTTGGCAGTTGATTCTTATAAACTGGGTTTTTCTGCAACATACCAAGTGCTATACTTTTTCTTTTATTTGAAGAAGTTCCTTTTAGATTTTGTGTGTAGGTCTGCTTGTGATGAATTCTTTTAGCTTTTGTATTTCTGAAAAAAGCTTTCAATTCACTTTTGTTTTTGAAAGATATTTTGACTAGATATAGAAATTTAGGTTTAATTTTTTTTTTCAATACAGATAGTTCCTGACTGACAGTGGTTGAACTTATGATTTTTCAACTTAATGATGGTACAAAAGTGATACACATTTAGTATAAGCCACATTTTAAATTTTGGTGTTTCCTTGGGCTATTGTAATGTAGTATGATGCTCTCTTGTGATGATTGTGATTATTAGGTTAAATCTAACCTAACTTAACTGGGCAGTGAGCCACAACTCCCAGTCAACCATGGGATCACAAGTTTAATAAACTGATACCCTAAATTGTACTGTGGTGTTCAGATTTTTAGGTGATATTCAGATATGATATTCAGATTTTTAGGTGTATTCAATGTAATTTAAACTTGTGATCATTTCAAATTATAATGCGTTTATCAGGAGATAATCCTGCCATAAGGCCACGGAGCACTGTACTTTAAAGATGTAATTCCATGGTCTTATTATTTGCATTGTTCTAATAAGAGATCTGTTGTCATTCTTCATTTTTCTGAGTTATGAGGTTTCTGATATGTCTGGTGGGAAAAGGCTCTATTCCCAGCACTCTAAATTTCAGACACTATTCTTTCTAGTCCTTTTAGGTGACTTTTTCACTGGCTTTTCTTAATTTTCTTTTTCATTCACTGATAATTACTCTGTAGAATGCTTGAAGGAAATGTCTGTCCAACTCTTGGTTTTTCTTTCAATGTAGGTGTCTCCTCTGTAGTACTCTGTCCTATGAACTCTAGCTACCTTGGTCTCTGTGAACTCTCAGTGCCATTGCCTCAACTCAGAAAATCTTCTGAACTCTACTTTAGATTTTCTTCCCTGTACAAGACTTAGAAACTCTAAGGCAATAAACTGGGGCCATCCTAGAGCTCACCTCATTTGCTCCCATCTCTCAGGAGTCACTAGCTTTTTTGCCTGGTATAGTGTCTTTTCTTTTTTTTCTTTTTCTTTTTTGGTACCAGGGATTGAACCCAGGAGTACTTAACCACTGAACCACACCCCCAGCCATTTTTATATTTTATTTAGAGACAGGGTCTTGCTAAGTTGCTTAGGGCCTTGCTAAGTTGCTGAAGCTGGCTTTGAACTTGGGATCCTCCTGCCTTAGCCTCCTCAGCTGCGAGGATTACAGGCATGCAGCGCCACCACACCCAGCTGGTGTACAGTGTCTTGAGAACTATTGTTTCACATATGTGTTTTTCCTGTAGTTCAAAAAAATTTGGATCAGATAATAAACCTGTTACTTATTACATATGTGTTAGTCAGCTTCCCATTCCTATAATGAGTACCTGAGAAAATAAACTTGTAAAGAAAAAATGTTTGTGTTGGCGCATGGTGTCAGAGATTGTAGTCTATGGTTGCTTGGCCCCATTGCCTTTGGGCATATGGTGAGGCAGCAAGCAAAGTATCGTGGGAGCACATGGTTGAGCAAGCTGCTTACCCCATGGCAGCTGCGAAGCAGAGAGAGGAAGAGGACGGGCTGCTCTCAATATCCTCTTCAAGGGAATACATCCAGAGGCCAGAAACTCCAGGTAGGTCCTGTCTCATCAAGATTTCACTGCCTCCCTATAGTGCCATGGTTTGGGGACAAAGCCTTTGCAAAACATTTGGGCCTTTGGGAGATTTTTATTCAAATCACAGCAGATTCATCTTGGCCAGAAGCACAGTCTGACTTCTCTACATCTTGACTATGGTTGTTCTTCATGACTGCACATGTTTTTAAAAACTACTAAAACTTTATATTTAAAAAGGGTGTATTTTACTGTATGAAATGTATATCACAACTTAAAAGAAGATTTAAAAATGTTTCAAGTTATAGTGAAGTTGAAAGATTATACACTTATTAGTCTGAAGTTCTAGGGGGTCACTCATCTACAAATAAGCTGTGTGTTTTAGCAAATCCCTTGATCCTCACTAGATTGGTGTTCATCTTTTAACTGAGGTTTCTGGTGCTTTGCTACTTTGTAGGAATATTGAGGGATTAGTGTAAGGTAACGTATGCAGAAGGCTTTGTTAAATTGCTTTGATATCCTCTTGCCTATCTGACTTTGCTTTCACGATTTTGGTGATCCATCTGTCTTCTTTGCTAGCTTAGGATCCATCAGGGCAGAGATCATATTGGTTGTTTACCTCTGTACTTTCACATATCCTTGTGTGTGTGCACATGTTTGTGTGTGTGCAGATATTCTTAGATATATATTTGAATGATGGATTAAATGGATATTTGATTATTGAAAGTTAAGTGCTATTACTACATGCAAAAAAACCAAAGTCCCTCTTTATAAAATTGTGCAACTCATGAAACTCAGTGTGAATGACAGCTTTGTGAATAATGGCTTACCTTGTTCATTTTCTGTTTGCTTCAGGTTAACTTGTCTCTCTGCATGGGGGAGCAAAGCTTTAGGATTCACTTCAGTGGACAGGGATTCTATTTCTATATGTAGACTTACTGTCTTGTGATTTTTTAAAATTTGAAATAGTTTTTGATTTATAAAAGAAGAGGCATAAGATAGCAGAGTTCCTGTGTACTCTTCACTCAGCAGTCCTCAATGTTAAGATTTTCCACAGTCATGGAACAATCATCAGAACTAAAAATTCAACATTACCATAACAATATTAGCTAAACTGTGGCCTTTATTTGAATGCCACCAGTAGTTTTCACTAATGCCCTTTGTCCCACGATTCAGTTCAGGACACCACATTGCATTTGGTCATGATGTCTCTTCAGTCTCTTGTAATCTGTAACAGTTTCTCTGAATCTTTCCTTGGTTTTCATGACTTTGACATTTTGAATAGTACTGGGCAGTTGTCTTGGTAGAATAGTCGTCAATTTGGGTTTGTCTGTTGTTTTCTCAGAATGAGGGGCTAGGATTTTGGGGGAAGAATGCCACAGAAGCCTGTCTCTTCATCATACTACATGAGTGTTTATGTGGTATCAACATAACTGGTGATCAGTGATATTAACCTTGGTCACTCATCTGCTAGAAGTGAATGAGTAAGTACAAAGGACACTCCAGAGGAATGAAATTAAACTCCAGTTCCTAGAGATAGGACTATCAAAAAATTTGTGAGCAAATATTAAAACCATCACAATAATTAATAAATGTTTGGAAGGCGTATACCTTGAGTCTGCATAAACATACTAACTTTTAAAGTTTCTCATCACTCTTGCTATTCATCCATGGATATTGCCCATAGTAACTATTAATATGGTGTTCTGATGGTGATTTTCTACATTTATTATTTGATGTTTTTCTGTTAGAAAGCTTTGCTCCCTCACTTATTTATTCAGTAAATTTGTTTGTAGCAATGTGAACTCATGGATATAATCCCATGTTAGATTTATCTACTTCATTCCAGTTTTGACCACTGGGAGCTTTTTCATGTTAACCCTGGCACTTTTTTTTTTTTTTTTTTTTTTTTTTGATAGACCCACCACTGGCTGATACCTGAGTTCATTGCACAGCATTCTGGGAACATTGCACACTTGCTTTAGGATATTTCAAGCACTTTATACACTAGACAATGTGACCCACTCTCTCAGCATTTCATGTATCTCCAAAATATGTTCATATGAAACTGGGCCTTGAAAATAAACGATGCTTAGGAAATGGCCTGGCTGCCCAAACTTTACTTATACATATAAGTGAACATAAAATCCATATTTCTCTTTCTACTTCTACTTGTACTTCACATTCCAAAGGCCAGTGCTCTTGTTTCTATCTCAACAACTTTCCCAGGGTGGGTATCCTGTCTCTGTTGCAGGTTGACACAAAGCTCTGAAGTCAATGGATCTTCATTGTGCCTTGTGCAGGTTTAGCAGAATTTGAAGGCAGGGGACAGAGAAAGAGTGTTTTATCCTGACCAGCAAAATGAACTAACTACTTTATCATATGTGCACTTGAAATTGAAAATAGTGTATACATCATTTTTTGGTTAGATCGGAATTATTAGTGTTTTTCAAGGAAGAGATAAAATCAGGTAAAGAAAAAAGAAAGAAGATCTGACTCAGTCTCTATATAAAGCCGACTTCCATTTGGCACCTCTCTACCTCACCATCCTGTGTCAAGTTCCATGGCTGGGCTTTCTCTCCCTTGGACAGTGGGCGAGTTCTTGGAGATGACCAGTTCCTGAGCACCTCTCTCCAGCTAGATCTTCCAGATCCTGAGAACACACTATGAGAAAATAAAGATGGTACCCATCATGTAGTGGCATTGCCTGCTTGAACTCATAAATGCTTGTACTGAGATCCTTTATCCAGTTGTTTGAATTTTTCACTAGCCTCTGTGAGCTAACAGTACCTTGGTTATCTACTAGGCCCTGTTGGATGTCCTTATGGTTGTACATTTATGCAGCAAGAGGGGAGCAGATAGGGCAATCTGGACTTCTGAATGGTCCCATTCATTCTCCAAAAGCATTGCCTCTGCCTCACTGCCTTCCAAATCCCTTTCTATTTCCTCCCTGATTCTCCACGGCTGTGTAAGGTTGGTCTTCCATTCCCTGGCCATGTGGGTTATTTCCAGTGCAAGTTTATTTAGGCACAGTATCCACATGTATATGTTGGATTTTTCAATGCATCCAGCATCCTCCCCTCACCAGCTGCCTTTTTCTACAAATGATAGCTTTTGGACTGAAACAGAAAAGAAATAAGGCCTTTTCCGCTCCTGGGAAAGCCACCTGCCTTCCACCTCCAGAGCAGTTCTGCTCCATTCTGTTGATCTTGGGTAAACTGTGGAGCTGGAAATGGTGGAACAGAATTTCATTTACCTGAACTGTTTATATTTTTTGGATCTCAACCAGGTAGTTCATTGTATCTCAAGGAAGGTTCAAATAATTTTTTTCTGACCTCTGATGGCTCATAAATTTCAACTTATGTGTGAAGCTTAATGTGTCCACATTTCTTGGTTTGCTTTGACTCACACCAGGAGGGTAGTTTTAGGCTGATGAGTGACCCATTAAAGCAGCTATTTTGAGTGTGTAAAAATATATGCACACTTCTACATATGCACACACATACTATTA
Organism: Glaucomys volans; assembly: GCA_020662805.1. NCBI lineage: Eukaryota > Metazoa > Chordata > Mammalia > Rodentia > Sciuridae > Glaucomys > Glaucomys volans. Next base: position 356,370 of record JAJEJO010004577.1, on the reverse strand, counting down.
AACTTTTAATACTGATAAAACAGAGAAGCACATATCATGAACAGATGACTCTAAATCATTCATTTGTTCAGCCGCAACTGTTGCCAGGGAAACATGTTTAGGTAGCTAGTATTATGTCTGTATGGCCAGTGCTATGAACTAATTTGTGAAATCAGTCATTCAAAAAATATCAGCTAATTATCAAATATGTGCCTGACTCTATTCTAAGTTCCAAGAATTAATAAGAAAGACAAAGTCCTTGCCCCTGAGAACTCACACTCTAGTATATTCATGGAAAGTCAAAAGCAACGAGGGGAAGAGGGCTAACACTTGTGTTGGGTGCTTTTTATAAGGGGCTCAACTCATTAAGTTCTTATGATCATCCTAGAAAATATTATTAATGCTATTAAGTCCCCTTCTCAAGACCCCCTAGTTCTCCTACATGGTCTCTTTCTCATACCTTTATCCATAACAAAGTTCACATAGCTGAGGCAGACATGCAGTAGATTGTTATGCAGTGAAATACATAATAGATGTCAAGATGCGAAGACTGGCAAAAGAGGCAGGCTTCACTGTTCAAACAGGTAAGGCTCTTCAGACTTTATTGTTCATGACAATGATCTTGGAAGCTTGTTCAAGCTGTGGATTTCTGAGCTCTGGCCTGAGAAAGTCTGATTCAGTTGGTGCTGGTCCAGAGAACAAGGCTTTGTATTTTGACAAATGCTCCAAGTTCTTCTAATAGCATTGATCTTCACATTGTTTTGACAGAGGTCTAGGAGAAGGTGGACTCCTAGGTCATGTAAGTGGTTCCTTCTGGAGTCCAATGTGGCCAAATTTATTTCTCAATGATACTCTAATGTATAAAATACCATTGTCAGATGGATTTGTTATCCATTTCTGGATTTAAAATACAGGCAATTAACAAATATATGAAAAATTGTTCAGCATCCCTTGTAATTAGAGAAATGCAAACTAAAACCACTCTAAGATTTCATCTTACTCCAATTAGAATGGCTATTATTTAGAACACAAGCAATAATGTTGGCATGGATGTGGGGAAAATGTACAATGCTGGTGGAGCTGCAAATTGGTGCGGCCACTCAGAAGAGCAGTATGGAGATTCCTCAGAAAATGTGGAATGGACCCACCTTTTGACCCAGTTATCCCACTCCTTGGTTTTTACCCAAAGGACTTAATATTAGCATACTACAGTAATGCAGCCATATCAATGTTTATAGCAGCTAAATTCACAATAGCTAGATTGTGGAACTAACCTAGATGCCCTTCAACAGATAAATGGATAAAGAAACTGTGTTATATATACACAATGAAATATTATTCAGCCATAAAGAAAAATAAAATTATGGCATTTGCAGGTAGGTGGATGGAATTGGAGAATATCATGCTAAGTGAAATAAGCCAATCCCAAGAAACCAAAGGCTGAATATTTTCCCCGATAAGTGGATGATGATACATAATGGAGGTGGGGGGGTGGGGGTAAGAGAAGAATGGAGGAACTTTGGATTATGTAGAGGGAAATGAGAGGGGGCGGGGGTATGAGAGATGGTAGAATGAGACAGACATCATTATCCTGTGTACATATATGATTACACAAATGGTATGAATGTACATTGTGTACAACCATAGAAATGAAAAGTTGCACCCCATTTGTGTACAGTGAATCAGAATGCAGTCTGTAAAAATAAAAAAAATTAATTTAATTTAAAAAAATCACCATTGTTTAATACCTTAATGTGAATTACATCACAAACTGCCCTGATCCCTGACGGGAAGGGCAGAGGCTACATAAAACATAAGGTGAAAGTGCTAAAGAGCAGGAGAGAGCAAAGACCTATTTCAAGGGTGTGTTGAGAGCCATGTGCCAGGCTTTGCTTGAGATTCTCACAAGTCACTGAATCATGACTACATCCAAAGAGGTGACCTCCATCAGGACGAGCTCAGCACCTCCTGATGTTATTTGGCTGAGATGAATCTCAGGTGTATCCTATTCCCTTCTGAACTGTTCTCTCCTGAGTTATTTCTTTCACCTCCTGTCAGATGCCTCTCAGAGTTCTCTCTGGAGCCTTCGCAGATTTCCAGACATAACTTTACCTCTTTGTATAATCTCAGGAAATTTTCAGGACTTTTGTGTGTAGGGCTGACCATAGACTCCTGGGTATGCTATTGATTATAGGTATGATTCTTAGCCCATGCACTAGAGTACGCAGGAAATGTTGTAATTTTTTAGTCAGTATAAATACAACTTTGATTCCTAATTGCTTCTGGTTGCTGGGAAATACAGGCCAACACCTGGGTGCTCCAGAACTCAGGGTCTCAGGATCTTATGAGCGCCAGAGCTTTGGGGAGGCCCTTCTGGTCATAGGAAATGATCTACACTGGTTAGGGCTGCCCCTCATTCCTTCATGGTGTTACTTCATAGTATAACAGAGTCCAGTGACTCTTTGAAAAAGTATTTTGTGCCACTGAGGATGTGGGGATATCTATAGCTGGACACCCATTGTACACCAAGGGACTAAATCTCCATGTGCCCACACACCTGTCCCTTTTGAGTTGTCTTTACAGAACCCTCATACAATGCCACCAAGAAGTAGGGCACAGGCCTTATTCATAATCTAGAACTATCAATTTGACTAAGTTAGGCTTCGTTTTGAGATAAGTTGAAACAAAGTCAATGTTTCTTTGTCAGAAAAGTCACTGAGAGAAGAAATATGAAGACTTGAGTATTTGTTTGCAATTAGAAAGGATGGAAATGATTTTTTTTATCGACCTCTTCCTTGGGAAAAAATCTTGTTAAGGGTAGAGTTAACCTGGGTCTCTTGACTCTAAGAAGAAGATTTAATTAGCACATTATTATGGGCCTGTCTGCCATTACTACAAATTTGACTAAAATGATTATTCTCCTAAAAACTCTTTTTTTAGGGAACAGTGCCCATTTATATTGCTAAACTATTTGTCCACTTTTGATGAGAACTGTAAAAATTCTTTAATACTATGAGGTCAAATTTTAGTAGAGGTCTAAGTGTTTTCATTTAAAGGTTTCCTTTGTTATTGCTTATAGGCAAAAGAAAAATCAAATAAGAAACAAGAGGGATGAACTTCTGAATCCTAGATTGCCTCGACCATTGATTCCAACTCCTGCCTGTCCTCTTCCTGGAACGGAATGTGTAATTTATTATAAAGGAGACAAAACTTATTGTCATGTATAAAACAATCCCTAGGTTTTGATGGAAATCCTGTGGTATCCAAAGTGACTCTGGGAGAGCCAGGTCATATTTTAGTGTAACTTTGGTCCTCAAAGTGGCCTATGGCAATATCCATCCAGACTGATGCATAGCCTCATTCAGCTTCAGATTCCGCAGGGGAAGCCATGCTTGATCTTTCCTTCTTCCATGACCTCCCCACCCTTTGTCTTAATGTTGCTTTTCTACCTGTGCAACTTCCATCCTGCCTGCTGTGAATCCAGCAGTTTTTCCTCTTGTTACATCTTCAGAAAGGATAGAGAACAGCTGGTTTCCTCTCTGCATATAATAATCCCTCTGAGATTTGAATGCTGCTATTCATTTCCTTACCTTTAGTGGGAGAAATTTTTGTTGGACATTTTGGAAGGCCTACCGGATGCAGCTTTTAATAAAATATACATAATCTGGAATAAAGCCACCAGATAGGAGGGGACTGCTCTTCAAATCAAAGCATTATCAGGACCATAAAATTTGAAGGCAGAACCCATCTGGAGGGGTGCATGCTGGTCGGATGACCATTTTTATAAAACTTTTTTTTTTTTAACAAAGCAGTGTTTGATTGCAATATACATGGTTATAACCACTAGCCAATGACAAAATATTGTCATTATTTGTATTGATTTTCAAACAATTAACTTAAACTCAAAGGGAAGTAGTTTAGATATAAAGAAATCCCAGCAAGGAGAACAATGAGACATGTAGGAGGCCTCATCATTTATATTCTTATTCTTATATCTTTCATATTAAGTCATCTTACAATGATTTATTGATTGTCCACCGTATCCTAGGCTCTGTTCTAGGCACCAAGGCCACATTAATGACAAGAAAGAATTCACTGGAATTATCATCATCAAATTGCCTCAAACAAATCTCATTGGTCTCAGTTTCTGCACCTTAAGAACCTTGAGACCAGCCTTTGGAAGTGCTGATATAAATCCATTCACAGAAGGTGGAAAAAAGCAAACATGAAAGAATGATAGCTGCATAATTTTTGAAGAGGGTTGGATTGGAATAATAGACATTTGAAATTAGAAGAGTACTCAAGGCAACTTCCAGTGGGAAGGCCCTGAGGCAGAGCAAGGAGCGCAACGTGCAAGGAACGCAGTCAGGGAGGAGAATGGTGGAAGACAAGGCCAGAGGGGGACAGAGACCAGGACGCGGGTCTTGCAGAGCAAGGCGCAGATTTGGAAGGCTGTACCTGAGAAGAGTGCTGGGTGTTTTAGAGTCTCTGTCAAGAGGAATTTGGAGAAAGGGTGCAGACCCTGAAGTCTGTGTCAAGGTCTATTGCTAACTGTGAGTCGCACAAGTTCAATAATCTCTCTGAGCTTTCACTTCTTCATCAGTAAATTTGAAATAATAAACTTCAGAGAGTTGTTCTGATTATTGAAAAGACAGGTGAAAAGTGGGTAGTGTTTAGAGCACAGCAGGCTCTGAGTAAATGGAGTTGTTATTGCTCTCTGCTGTTACGGCAGTGTTGATACCCTGTCGCACTCAGAGCATCCGGGCACAGGAGACATTCTTCCTCTCATTTCCTAGCCCTGGAGAGTGCATAGTTGAGGATAAATGGCAAGTAATCACCAATAAGTAGTGAAAGAAAAATTCAAATCCAGACTTGTCTGACTCCTGAAACTTCCATTTTCTTCTGTGTCTTCTTTGATAATTCTAAGGCCGAAGTTCCCGAGAGCTGGGAGACCTAAACCCTAAAAACAATTTGGAGGTGGCCCAGTCAGAATGGAAGCAAAAATTGAAAATTTGAATCTTGCACTGGCATTGGGTTTATGCAGTGGTCCTAGACCAAAGTCAGGGGACGAAACATCAGTATAGAGTGGGAGGGGGGAGATGGGATACCTAAAGGGAGGACATAGGGTCATGTATCTTGGTTGCTTGAGACATGCAAATGCCCAAAGCAGGAGATCAAGCAAGCTGGCATCTTGGCCTCAGCATGCTTTTTTCTGGGTTTCGGAAAACGAGCACATAGGTTATAGAAAGATTAGACATGTTAGCATTTACTTGCCAGTGCTTGCTCAAAATCCAAGAACCTTCAACGTGCATGTCTCAGCCTCACAAGAATCCTTAGCTGACCATCAGACACATCCCTGTACTAGTGTGATATGGAAAGAGGAAGACTGCAAGGTTTACTTTAGGATAGCCCCTGGGAACTAGCAGATGTAGGAGACGGGAAGCCGTGGTGTATGGATTTTATGGTAATAGGTTGAATATTCAGGTCAGGCTCCTTCTAGGACAGCCTCTACCGGAGTGGGAGAAACCTTGAGGCTAAGTCAAGGAGAGTTTCATGGGAGGGGGCTCAGGAAGGATAAGTTACTGGCAGCTCTCTGTTACCCAGAAGTCTCTGGGGTTGATTTCTGTAAGACTATAAAATGGCAAGCCTGGTGACTGCCCAGGGTTAAGAGGGTCTGTGATCCGCTTTGGGACTAGAAATGCTATAGAGGTTTTTATATCAGAATAGTGGCCAAATCTTAGAGGAAAGAGTGCAAATAATATGGCAGCCAGGGTTCCTGTAAACAGCAGAGTTGTTGTGGTGCTCAGAACCCAAAGCTTGTGCAGAGCAAAGCTGAGCACAGGAATGGTCATATATGTGAACTCAAATGCAGAAAGGAGGAGAAATTCTTTGTAAGGCAGGGCATTACTCTGAGGCTGTAGTGACCTCAGGCTGTCATATTCCTTCTTGTCTTATTCACATCTCTTAGGAAAGTTTAATTATCCCAGTTTACCCTTTAGTTTATCTATAAAGGGCTAAGGAGCCGTGGGGATAAACTGGCTCTGTTCAAGGGATCGGAAGAGGGAATGGGAGGTGGTATTAATAATGACAACATGATTTAATGATGCTATTGTTTCATGTTTTATTAACTGACTAGGGATATTAACTGTTAGGGACATTACACATGACTTCATTTAAACCCCAATATTTAATAGTCTATTTGCACTGAATGAACAAGAAAAAAAAGTCTCGAGAAGGTTATATAAGCTGCCTATAGTTGGGGAAGGCCTGGAACTCTGACCTAGCCTATGGGATTTGGAAGCCCAGGTGAGGATGGTACTGTGAGGCTGTGGGGGTGCTTTGGTCACTGGAATAAACTGTGGCATGCAAAGATCTTTTGCAAAGAAGCGCTAGCTATCACTTAGGTGGAGTCATTTGTGAAGTCCTGTGGAGATCAGGGCTTTGGGTGTCACCTGAGGTCCTTTTCCCATCAATGTTCTCGAGCTGTCTTGGGTGGATTGCTCACATACCTCATTCAGCGTAGTCTGTTTTGGGCAGGACAGGACAGGAGAGGAAAGTATAAAAAGACTGGATAGAAAATTAAACTAGACTTTTTTTTTTCAGGGAGAAGATGTAGATTAACTGTTTTAGACAAACTAACACCTTATTTTTTTGAAATATCTGCTTGGGGCTTGAGTTTTATTTTAACCATAACACATTTCACAGGGCTCTCACAGCTGATGTAGTAGCAGGGAATAACTTAGCAGCCCTGGAACAAAGTTATGCAGTGTGATGGGGGAAGTTTCTCTATTTCCTTGTTTTCAGTTCCAGAAGAATCAAACCTTCTGTGTAGGCTGCCTGACATAGGCCATGGCCTTGTCGGTGGCTCCTTAATTAACAAAGAGGTTTTTATTTATCCAGTGCAAAGCTTTTCTTACCTCCTTTCCCTGTCCACTAAACCAGCCATGCAAATCAGCACGTACTGAGACCTCAAAGAAATCCAACAGTGGACTTGAAAGAATCCATGCAGCCAGCTGAAGGGGAGTTTAATAAGCTTGGTCTCTCCTTTTCTTCTGTTTGGATTCAATTTTTACAAGACTCTTGATGTGTTTGCTGCAGTAAAATTCTGGGTCTCTGGGAGGCCAAGGAGATGGAAGGCAGTTAGGGCGCTGGGGATGGTGAGGGGTGCAATGGGAAGGTAACGGAAGTGTGGCTTGGACCACGGCCAAGGGGCTGGACAATTTAGAATTGCTGAAGCTTCACACTCATGGAGAAAACTTGGCCAAGCCTTAGCCTGAAATATAGGCCTTTTTTCCCCCTGGGGCTTTAAATTGTGTGTTTCTTTCCCCTAAGTGCCTCAAGCTAGCTTTATTCTCTCAGAAAATTAAGAGCTTGTCATGAGGAACTGGACTTTCGCCTTTCTGAACAGTGACGAAGGTCTCTGAGGTTGTCAAACTGATGATGGGAGTTGTCCCTACTCCTGACAGACAGGCTGAATCTGGAAGGACAATTTCGGTTGTAACTGTCTATCTTCATACTTTCCAGAGAGTGAGGGGGGCCTGTGCTTTCCAGAGAAAGTGAGATGAGAGGGGTGCCAGGTTTCCCCTGGTCTTTGACTCTCAGCTGAGTTAGTGGGAAGGGAACCAGCCACAAAGACACCATAAAGATCGTATTAGCAATCACCCTGAAAGTCATTCTCCATCTGAAAAAAGGAGAAAATGTGAGTAATCAGCAAAGGAGAAAATGGCCCCTCTGTTTGTGAATCTTATCTAAAAGCCTCACTTAGCACCCTCCAGTTAAGGCAGTAAAGGATAGAGAAGGGGAACCCAGTCTCTTGGCGCTCAGTGCGGTGAGACAGCAGAACCCCCATCCAGTCTCCTGAAGTGGTGGAGGTAGTCAGTGCTCACTGGATATTCCCATGTTCCTTTTGCAGTTGAACTGAAGCCATAGGATCAATTCCACCCAATACCAGTGATCACAAATGATGTGTGCACTTTAGGGTCCTGGTAGTGAAGAACCACTCTGATACATCCATTTCTCTCTGTTGGGCTGATTGTTTCTGGAGACACCCTCTAAGCACATGAGTGCTTCTCCAGAATAGGCTGATGGAGGTCTATCTCCATCCAGTCTTGCCAAGCCACCACAATGTCTTGTGAAGTTATCCTGTGGGAGCCTGAGTTTTAACCAATCCTAGAAGGACATCTCTGAATTGTTGAGATCTCTGAAGCTTCTGCAACTTGCCAATGGGAAAGCACTTCCTGTATATCCAGATGGGTCTCACCAATGCCAATCTACCAACATTCTAGATACTCCAGCCAAAAAAAGAGAAAGATTTGGTTGTACCAGTTCATTCAACGAATATGTATAGAGTGCGTACAAATGTCTTGGAAGTCTTCTGGGTACTAGGATACAATGGAATTTGACTTGCTTTATGGCCCTGCCTCCATCCTTGCAAGATGGTGATTATATAATATGACAGAAGGCACTATGCCCGGAGCTGAGCTAGGTGCTGACACATATCAATGATCTCCTCCCAACTGCCCAAGAATCCCATTAGGTAAGAATTCTTTCTCTGCTTTTTCTTATAGATAAGGAGACTAATAACTAGAGAGGCTCCAGGTCACAAGACCAGAAAGTGCAGAGTCTTCTTAGCTCCCTGATTCCATAGCCCTGTACTGCTTGCTAGATATGGGCATTCCAAGATTCCTTCTCAGAAGAACCATGATAAGATTCTGAGATATTGTCTTTGTGGTCAGCTTTACTCAGAGACCTTTCCCACTGGTCCCAAGTCTACTGATTAGGATCTACAGGACGAGAAAAGATATTGCCATCATGAAGTAAAATTTTGTTTCTAAATACATGGGTGTGCATCTCTTAGACAAGGTTTGGAGGCAATTTGGTCCAGACTTTTGATTTCTTCAGTAATCTGACCCATTTCCTCAGTTTTACCACTCCTCCCCACTGGTAGGTTTGTTGAGGAGGTGATAGGTCATTTCTTTGGAAGTCTGCTTTCCATAATCCTCTCCATGTTGGCTGGCAAGGAGATTTTGTTCTTCATTCTAAGTGCATTTCCTTTGATTTAGACTTAAGTAAAATAGGAGAGTAACCATGAATTAATCCATCAAAGCATGCTGTGAAATAGGTCTGTGGCCCTGGTGTGAAGTTTTAATAATAATGATTACTGGATCAGGGATGGGGAGAAGGTGGGAGTTAAAAGAAGTTGTCCAAAGTCAAGATGCATTCCTTAAGTCAGAATCTGAGAGAAAGGAACAGACACAAGATGCAGGACAAGGAGTCATCTTGTTGCAGAGCCAGAGAAATTGCCAACTCAGTAAAATATTGTCTTTGATGCTTTTGCTCCAGGGACTTTCTTTTTAATGGAGCATAATTAATTATCATCATCCACTCTTACTTAGTAATAATCTTTTACAAGCACTTGGGCATTCCAAATGCATGCCGTTGTCTAATAGCCAGGCTGCAGGGAAGTGGTTCTTGGGTGGATGAAAACTCCATCCCTGGAGAGCTTCTGCCTTGGGGCACATTCTACCCAGGACTCTGTGACTCATGGTTGTGTGGGTCTTTGGGAGCTGGATGTTCTCAGTAAGCCTTTGGAATCCTGTACACATGCATGCAGGATGGTCTAAGCAAGTGACCCAAAGTGAATACAGCCCACTTCGTCCTTGGAGGACAGAAGAACCTATGAAAATTCTGGTTGTCTCTGAATAACCTTACTTTGGTCTCTGCTCAACATGAACAGCTGTGGGCAAATCATTTACCTTAGTCTGCAGCTGTCCAGCCAGAGCTGGGCATAAAAGGTGCTGTTGCTCCTGACCTCACTCAGCTGCTCCTAAAGTGACTGAGGTCATCCAGCTGAAGGGAGCAGAGCTCTTCAAGGACAGGTGCAAAGTAAAAATCGGCTATTAAGGTTGACTTCATGGTGATTATGTGCCTTCCACTAGTGTTGCAGTAGCTTGTCCTCTGCCTGTGGCTTTTTCTCTGGCTGGTTTGGGCTGAGAGGCAGTCTCTCTTGTGAAGGTAGCTGGTGAGAAGGGAAAGGTGAGAGGGGGCTCACAGAATTCCCAGCTGCTCTGCTAAGGCAGTTTAACTCTGTTATCTTACTGAATCCTCACCAGGACTCTTTGCAGTGGTAGAGCTAGTTTTATAGGTGGAGAAAGTGAGGCTTAAAGAAGTTATGAGCAGTGAGGAGAAGTTAAGCCAAATCCCAGTGCCAGAGGGGACCCAAGGGCTCTATTCACTCTGAAAAACCCCTCCTAGGGTGCTAAGGTGAGGTCCTGGGCAAAGCTAGGAGGGAAACGACGTCAGAGTGGTCATCCCTGCACTGACTTTGTGTCCTTTATTACACCACTTCTCTCTCAATCTAGCCCTCAAATCGTGCCCATTCTGAGAAATCAGAAATGACAGAACCTTACTGATGGCTCCAACCCCCTGCCTCTGCATTCTTGAATGAAACACCGTCTTTTCCTCACCCCCACCCCTCCAACTGCTGCTAGCAGAGATGCCTGCTGGACTCCCTGCTCCAGGGCTGGGCACACTCCTCCCACCTCACTGCTGCTGCCCCACCCAGACCTCCTTCTGGCTCCTAGAGTTGCCAAACTCCTAGTGACAGGGAAATCAGAGGAGGAACGGCGGCTGCCAGGCTGTGTCAGGTACCCGAGACTTGTCGGGGAAGATAAATGGAGTGCCCTGCCCTTTCTGAGTTTCCTGGACCACAGAGAAGGAGGAATTCCAGAGATAAAGTTCCTTCTCTCTCCACACCACTGGTTCTTCCTTGCTGATGGAACCTGCTGATTTCAGTCTTTGGAAGAGAGAGAAGCCCTCAGGATGGTAGTGCTGTGGGTGTGGTGACTCTGTGCTCGGCAGGGCAGCCTAGCAGCCACACCCGTGGTGCTCCTTCTGAAACACACCTCTTCTTCCCACCCGGCTCCTCTCTCTGCCATTAATGACATTTTCCCACATAAAATGCAAGAAGAGAGATGGTAACTAGGTGCAAGTACTGAATAGAAAGAGAATACTTTCATTCTAAGAAGGCGATTATCGCTATTCCAGTATGTGTGAGGATTAAACTGGAGTGAGAAATGTGGGATTGTGTTTAAGAGAGAGAGAATGAGAGCAGAGATCCTACTGAAGTTGGGCATAAAGAACGTCCCACCTGGGAGCTGTGACAGATGCTGGGTTAGAGATAGAAGAAAAGCAGAGGATCATTTCTAATAGATGTATAAGTTCAGGAGACAGCTCAACAGATGAGAAAGCACTCAGAAGTTATCTTCTGGACCAGATGGCCCAATGTTAGATGCAGTAAGGTACAGGGCCACAGCTGGGACTCTGAATCTTAAAAAGTCATCATGTGGAGCAGAGTACATTCTGGAATTTGCATCCATATTTTTAATTACAATATAACTGCTGTCATGTAAACAGGTGAGCTGTTTCAATTCCCAGAGCATGGAGACAAATTCATAAGCAATATGGCTATTTTCTGACTTAAGGCTAAAATGCTGCTTTAACCCTTTACATCCACCTCATTTCTAATCCAGAAGACTTAGCAGTTTTTTTCACAAACAAAAAACAACCAATCAACCAGCCAACCAACCAAAAACACTTCACAAACATTGTGTCTGTGGCCACGCATCAAGAAGAGCAAAGCTGATGGCATATATCGTCACTGCCTTTGATATCAATCCATTCCCTAAAGGGCCTCCCATGGCTAGGGCTGCTCCAGCACATCCCCTTCACCACAAGAATCCCATTTGCAGAAGAAACTAAAGAGTTTCTGCAGCTTCCCCAAGTGCAGAGAAGCAATGCAGAATGCAAACCTGAGCATCCCAGCTCAAGTCACAAGAGGGAATGTCCCAGTGAACAAAGAGTAGCTACATGGCTTTGTACAACCCATCTTTAGCCATTACCAAGCCTTGTTCTTCTGATGTTACAAACCTGTTAAAGGGTGGGGATGTGGACCCCATATCTCAAAAGAAAATCATCAATGAATTTGTGGCCATGTATTAAAACCATTTTGTGTGTTAAAATTCTGTCAGTAAGCAAGTGGGTTAAACATGTCAGATCCTGATAAATGCAAAGCACAAATATTTGTTTCTTTAAAAAAAATAGCTAAATTGAAAGATTGAGATGGACACAATTTGGATCTTTTTGTGAATGAAACCATCTTCTTCCCAATCAACATGGTGACGCAGCAGAAAGAGCAGGTAGCAGCCGAGGACAGAGAGCTGCTTCACACCACCCAGCACTGGGACATTGTCTGAAAGGGAACCACAGAGCCCTGCTACCTTGGATGTCATTCAGATTTGGAATCTGCCCTCCTAGTCCACCACTTTCATTTTGCAGTTGAGGAATCTGAAACCCAAAAAGGAAAAAAGATTTGTCCAGAGTTGTGTTTTCCAATATGGTAGCCATTAGCCACATGTAGCTAACTAACATGAAAAGTTCAGCTTCCATACTTCCAACTTCCATACTTAAGTTCAGCCATATTTAAGTGCTCAATAGCCACATGTGGCTACTCTATCAGACAGTGCAGATGGAGATCACATTTTTAACTGCTCTCAGTCTGCAGAAGAGATATTGTTCTAGAGTCCCACAACTAACGCAGCTAGTTTTGGAAGGAACCCTAGCCTAGAGTGCCTTATTCTCTGTTGACTGGGCCCTAAAATTTGCCCTAGGGAGTCTGCAGGAAGCTGGAGCCCTTGGCAGAGTCTCAAAGCTTCTCACACCTACAGCCTGTCTCTTTTGCCTGTGCACTTTGGTCTGGCTAACTCAAATTAACCAAGTGACCATTTCTGCTGAAAGAGGCTAAGAGCTTGGGATGAAGGGAAGAGGAACAGGTGACACTGAGATTCCTGCCTGGGGATAAGGAGGACCCAAGAGAGAAAAGTCTTTGGTAGCACCATCATGGGCAGCTCCAGAGTGGGGAAGATCCCCCACCAGGAATGGGAGGCTTCCCATGCTCTAACATGGCATGGCAACAGCCCTGGCCTCTCAGGAGAGCACTCCCTGCTTCAGACTGGAGGCTCTCAGTTTTGGTTTCTCAGTTTGGACAGGTGTCCAAAGCCGGCTTCCCTCCCTTCACAGGCCTCCGGACCTGCCCGACCCCAACATGACCCCTTCTCATTGTGCCATCACTGTCGTCCTCTTATCTGTAGTGGCAGGGAGGCAGCCGTCAGCACCCTCCTCCTTCCACTGCCAGGCGCCACGGAGGCCTCTTTTGGCCTGGTGCCTACTCAAAAGCAGAGTGGCAGAGGCTTGAGTCCTGGCTTCTGGCCCCAGCTCCACTCCCAATCCCATATGTGATTTTAGCCAAGTTGGTTTGTGTTTTTGGATTTCAGTTTCTCTTCTGCAAAATGAAGGTGGGGTGGTGAAGTCAGTGCTTCTCAAACTTTATCACGCACAGGAATCTCCCAGGGATCTTGCCAAAGTGCAGATTGCAGCTCTGTAGGGTCTTGGTGGGGCCTGAGATTCTGCATTTCTAATAAGCTCTTGGAACATCCTCTGTTGCTGCTCTGAAGTGGTAAGGAGTTGACACTGTCCTATGGAACTTTCTGCAGTGATAAACATGTGCTGTATTTGTGCTCTAGAGTATGGTAGCCACTAGCCACAAGTGGCTAGTGAGCATTTGAAATGTTGTTAGTGAGTCCAGGGAACTGATTTTTTATTTTTGATGAAAGAGTTTTTATTTGCAAAACAGAAAGTGTTAGCAGACAATAATATAAATCTGTTGCTGTGTCCCATATGATAAATGAGAGAATAAACAATTGCAACAAAGCATTTCAACAATCTTCTCTCTGATCCTGACAGCAGGATGATTCTACCTGTTTTCCAGAAATATTCCATCACCAAACCTACTATTTACCCAATTTTCCACTGACCTTCATGTCAGGTGTTCCTTTTTTTTCCCACAATTATCAATAATTAATTTAAATACATGATTTTATGTTTTACTTAATTTTCATTGATTTGTGTGGCAAGTGGCTACCATATTGGATGGCACAGGCTAGACCTTCACTAAGATCTACTACTGGAAAGCTGTGAGACTGTCTTGTCTTTAGTTTTATTATCTTCTGAAGGAAGATTCAGACAGGTTATTTAACCCCTGAGAATCTCATCTTTATCACTCATAAATAAAACAAAAACATGGCTAACTCTTCCCATCTAAAAGATATGTGTTATAAAGTAATGGGGTTATTATTGTTATATACAGAATGACAGGAAAGATAAGGGTACTGGAGTCAGACAAACTGGGTTCAAATTCCATTTCTATCACTTTCTCTCTGTTTTTGGCTTCTGAGTTTCCCTTGATCATCTCTAAATTGTGAGTGATGATAACAGTCTCACAGGACTGTTGGGAAAATTATATGGGTACTAGTATTGTGCCTAAGATTCAGTAGGTGCTCAGCAAATATTCACATGACACTGTGGAGCCATCCTGAGAGGCTGGGGTTCAGATCCTGGGCTTCAAACCCTTACTCACTGTATGCCCTTGAGTTAATTATTTAATATCTTTTCCTTAATTTTATGATCTTTTGAAGAAAGATCATAATACTTACCAAGAGAGTTAATTAATCATTGATTACTATATTGGGCTCTCTACATATCCTGTACTAGGTGCTTGACATATAGTGACAAGTAAAACCAGACACTGACCCCAGTGTTCTGATGCCATATGATTTATTATGTGCTAAGTCGAACATCATGACACAGCATGTACGTGATGCTGCCAGGGTCTGTTATTGGAAGGCAGGGAAGGTCACATGGGGAAAAGACATTGCAAGGCAATGAGCACAGTGTTGCCAACTGGATGTTGGAAAGGAGACATAGAGGAGTCTGGACTGGGGATATAATCTGTGAGTTGTTTACTCATAGAGTGGCTGAGGAGCAAAGGAGAGGACATGTGTAAGGAGTCAAGCACAGTACCCCTGGGAGGGCTCAGCACCCGACTCTCCCCTTCCCCTTGGGCAGCTGCGGAGTGGCACCTCATGTTGGCTGAGCAGGTGAGCCTCTGCACTGGAAGCCCTGGACCTTGCACAACAGGGCTCTACCCAAATTGGGAAAATTCCCTTTCCTGGTTGAACTGATTCACCACACAATCTGGAGGTGCCATTCTTATGGGTTGGTGGATATTATACTTAGTCCCCAGATGAACCAAATGCCAATACGTTCAACCTAGGAGGGGAATAAGATCAGAGTGCATTCTCTCACCTGGTGATGCAGTGGCGGTTACTGCTCTGTCCACAGCTCCTTTGAACTTCTTTGGTATTTGTAATCTGTATTGGTCATTTCTTGCCACCACACACACCCGATAGCTTACATTGGTGAAGCCTAGTAGTTTTGACTAATGAAAGCGTATGACTTCCTTCACAAGGAGGGGGCTTGGAGTCAGGAACTTGCCTGGTATCTCTGTCTCTGCGTATCCACCCAGCATGCTGTTCATGTGTGGTGTGGAACCTCAGAGATGCTAGTTATCCTAGTGACTCCGTTCCCTGAGCTCTGCTCCCAGGGCATGCTGCAGTCTCGAAGACAGAGATGCGGGACGAGTTAAGCATCCTCAGCCCCATAAAGCCCTGGTCCTGAAATTTCCTCTCTCTTACCAGATTCAAATGCTCTCAGGACTGAGTCAATTTCATGAAAAGCATTTATTAGAAAGCCAATTTGCCAAATAATCAATGTATCTATTGACTAATATGGCAAGTTGTACTAAATTGGACACTTTGCAATATTTGATTATTTAGCTACTTTACCAAGAAATCTTTTAACAAACAATATGGATGTCTCATTTTCTTACTAATGTGACATAAAGAAACATTTGTCGTTAGTATCAAACTTTCAGTATTTCACTTGGTAACTTTTCAATTGATGCTAATATGTATATGGAAATTTTTGGGCTGATGGCTACCTCTGAATTTCTTTGTGTGTTTTGGAACATAAATTTTAATTTAATCTAATCTAAAACTGATTTACTTTGTTTTCAAATTTAAATATGAATGTCTGGTTTTTCTTTATGTTCAAGATTTATTTTAAATTGAAATTTAATTTAAAATTCTGATATATTTTCAATGTTTTTGTATATAAATATAAAATTAAGTTTAAACATTGAATTGCCAGGAATGTATAATTTAGGCGGATATGCTGTTTGAGGAATTGGCAAACACAACCGAAAAGGGTTTAATGTTTTAAAAGATGGCGAATGGTATTTCAACGTGATGAAAAACAGAGGTGGCTAAAAATTCCTATTACTCAAAAATGTTGATGTGTTGCATTTGAAAAGGAGCAATTGGAATCGACTGACTTGGTAGATAGTACCAGAAAAATCCATACTTTGCAGCAAAGGTGAAATTGTCCTGTTTTGATAAACCAGCTCAGCAACTAGAAATCCTTTCTTAAATGTCATCTTTGGTTTTTGCCAATCTTTTTGCATTTTTAGCATTCTGTTTGGATAGTCAGTCTACTCTGACTTCTTGTTTCCCCCATTAGTAGCCACACTTTAAAAAGTGATATTGTTGTCCGTGCTGTTTCTGAGGTGATTCTTTCTTGACCTGTGTGGGAAATCTCTTCTGAGCATCTGCAAGTCTCTCTATTTCCTCTGACTGTACCCTTTCACTTGGACCTTTCTGTAAGCTGCTGAGAAGTTGATGTAAAATTTCAATCAACTTTCAATTAAAACCAAAATAAATTAACTTTAAAAAAACCAATTGAAATAAAGCAGAACTGTAAAATGACAGTATTTTAAAGTGTAATTTAAAATTTAATTCCAGTTCAAAACCATCCAAAAGAAATCAGAATTAACTAGAAGAAAATTCTGTTAAAAAGTAGAATATGCCAAAAAACTTTCCATTACATGCAAAAATCAGGTGGATAAATGTTTCCATTATCCTCACCACATATGTACTTAGTAAATTTAGTGAATTGGTCACTTAGAAAATTGATCTTTCTCAGAACTGGTTTCCTGGGTATTAGCTTTTAGCAAATTGGCCTTTGAGGGAATTCACTTTCACCAACTGGGCATTCACTGAAGTGATTTGCACTGAACTGGCCAGATTGCAGCCCTCTTCACCCTCTCCTTTTGAGGTCTCTGGAGTCCACTGTGCACAGTTCCGGAAGACCCGTGTCTGTGGCTAACTGCATTTCTTAGGGTGCTGGTTCACAATAAGAGCATGGAATGGCAGGTCTTTAGGAAGTAGAAACAACATTTAGGTCATTTCTTTGGGGTCTTTCGCATGACAAGACAGTGGGTTTTAGAAGGGTCCTCGTGACATGGGTATGACATCCTTGTACTGTCCCTGACTCTGCCTTGAGAAATACTGGGTGGCAGAATTGAACTCCATCTAAGCAGCAAGAGGGAAAAATTAGGGCCTCACATTTCATTCTGAAAAGATCTTATAATCACTTACTCCTGAGATTTCTCAACCTCAAGACTGCTGACCTGTTGGATCAGATGATTCTTTATGGTGGGGGACTGTCCTGCACCTGGTAAGATGTTTAGCAGCATCTTTGGCTCTGTCCACGAGATGCCAACATCACTCCCTCATTCATGACAGTCAGAAGTATCTCCATACATTGCCCTACAGGGGAACCATTGTGGATGAGAACCATTTTCCCATCCCATCTAGAACTTTCCTCTACA
Organism: Glaucomys volans; assembly: GCA_020662805.1. NCBI lineage: Eukaryota > Metazoa > Chordata > Mammalia > Rodentia > Sciuridae > Glaucomys > Glaucomys volans. The sequence goes on along the minus strand of JAJEJO010004577.1, from coordinate 338,768 downwards.
CTGTACACCCTCTGAATGCTCCAGGACCTGAGAACTCACCCTCTCACTCAGGTTTCCCTGGGAGGCAGTCCCCTTGTTATCATCCTGGGTCTCAATTCTGATTTTCATCAGATGTGGCTGTGGGCAAACTTCAGAACCTGTTTCAGCCTGTTTCCTGCTATGTCCTGGTCCTTCTGCATGGCTTTGTCGGAAGGATTAACTGGATACACATATGCAGCATCTCGCCCTTTGGTGTGCTTGATAACTGTATTGTTACATTAGCACAGTTCTCCATCTTCAGCTTCTCTCCTTGGACAGTCCATTCCATGCAGACTGTCTGGTCTTTGGATCTCATGACAGCTCTAAACTTGGCCCTTGAAGCCTGTCATCCCATTCTTATTCCTTATCAGCAGATAAAGCCCCCAAACCTTGATTCCTGATTCCTTTTCAGACAGTTCAGAGATGGCGACACATCAGGGTTTAAGGGCACCTTAGTGGTTAAACCAGTGTGAAGTGGGGCAGAATGAGATTCAGGGCTGGCACTGTGAGGAGGATAGGGAATTCCTCCCAGGCCTTGCCAGGAAGCTTTGCTCCTTCAGAGGCTGTGACAGCCACTGCAGAAAGCCTGGTGCTCACTCAGCCTGTGTCTAGAAGAAGTGGCAGATGAACAATCTAAAAAGAAACCAAACCAGGAGCATAATTTCTGCATGAAACCTGGTGCTGGGCACCCCAGAGGGACCAGGCTAGGAGACTGAGGCCATGCTGCCCTTGATCTTTCCACACTCATTGCCCACTTGGAGTTAGCTCCTGACACTTTCCAGGAAGTACAAATGAAATACCAAAACTCGAGCCTGGAGACCTGAGTGCCTGCTACCTGACCCCTCAGAGCAACATGCATCTGCTGAGCAGTGTAGAAAAGAGCATTGGTATCAGAGAGCCAGCGGATGTCCCTCTGAGGAGATGTTCTAAACTCCTCCTCCTTGTAGTGGCCAAGGGCTGGGCTTATTTCATATGCCCCCACATGTAGATTGGACTTGATATAGCTTAATCACGCTTGTTAATTTTATGCCTGGAAAGTGCAGGCCCTGGGGACTGCCATCTTATGCTGGGGGAGGAGTCTGAGTCCGAGTGCTGGGCATCCACCTCACTCTGCCAGAAAAGATGCCCCAGTTAGAGGTGGCAGGCCCTGAAGAGTAGCAAGGGACCCAGGGGATTTCCTTCCATTGATTTTGATATATTTGAGAACTTTTTCATAAATGCCTAAGCTATTTCTTGATTCTCCTTGGGATGGGAGAGAAGAAATTAAATTGCAATGGCTCTAACTTGAGAGAGTAGTCTCCCAAAGTTCCACTAGAAATGGACTGAAGTCATGAGTAATGTTGGGACTGGCTCACAGGGCAGCCCTGCCTGCCATTCCTGGGCAGGACAGCCTGTTAGCCAAGGGGATCAGATAGGATTGTTTAAACACGGGGCTCCTGCATCTGACCTACAGCTTGGTGCAATTTACTTCGACAGTCTCTTGATTGATGGCTGTAAATCTCGCTGAGCACCATGGTTATGGTTTGAATGTGAGATGTCCCCCAAATGCTCATGTGTGAGACAATGCAAGAAGGTTTGGAGGAGAAATGATTGGGTTATAGCCTTAACATAATCAGTAAATTAATCCCTGATGGGATTGACTGAGTGGTGACTGGAGGCAGGAGAGTGTGGCTGGAGGAAGTGGTTCATTGGCTTGAGGATGTGGCTATGGGGTGTATATTTGTGTCTGGAGATGGAGTCTCTCTCTTTGCTTCCTGATCACCTCTGAGCTGCTTCTCTCTGGCACACTTTTCAGCCATGCTGTTCCTGCCTCACCTGGAGTCCTAGGAATGGAGTCAGCCTTCTTGGGACTAAGACATCTGAAACCACGAGCCCTCAAATAAACCTTTCCTCATCTATAATTGTGCTGGTGGGTTTTTAAGTCATAGCAGTGAAAAGTCTGACTAAAACAATCACTGTGAATCACCAGTGCCTGTCCCTTGCTAGGTTTTAAAGATAAGAGCTCCAAAATGGGAGGCTTCCTTGAGTCTGGGGAAGAAGAGCAAGACTGTATTTTCCAAATCTATGAAAAAGCATGAAACTGCTTTTTGGAAATCTCTGGGTATGGGGGTCTTGGGATACAGGAGGAAGAGAGAGACTTTTCTGAGGTCCTTTCTTCTCTCTGAGGTGATTCAGGGAGGGGAAGGATCAGATGCTTGCAATTTGGAGGTACCACTCCAGATAGCTTCTATTTTCTGTGGAAGCTCATTGCTATACTGGACCCTCTTGAAACAAATGCGACTTCCATTGGGTCTTGACTGAAAAGGATGTTGACCTGGGTTCTCTAGTTCAGTGTTCTGCCCAAACTTCAGGACCAAACTTTTAGTCTAGGCCCATTGGGGTTTGAGGATCTTTAGACATCATCCACTTCCTTATCATGACATCAGAGAAAGCCCAAGAGCTAAAGAAACACCGAGGCCAGTCCTCCCAGTGAGGCTATCCTAAAGATAAATACACCTAGGCTTGGAGAAGTGAGGTGTCTTGCCTACACATTAATTAATGTTAGAGTCTGGACCAGGATACAGATATCTTGCCTCCTGGTCTTGAACCACGTCAGAGAATCCCACCATTCTCTCTGGTTCCACCAAGCCTGGGCTTGCTTGGGGTGTTTAATTGCTCTTATAGTTTTTTTTCTCTTCTAAACAATTATCTTTACCCTTGATGTGATCATGAGCCAGGAAGAATGGTATCATCTTTGTGTTCTTTTTCTTTAATAATGCTTATTGAATTATTCATAATCAATAATATTTATTGGATTATATGTATTGAATTTTTCACTCAACAATAGTCACTGAATATTTATTGAGCCCTGTCTGTGCAGAGATGGTCCTCAGAGCTCTTTGTGTGTTATCACATTTAACCCTCAGAGTCACTTTAGGGAGTAGCTGCTCCTAATATCTGTAGTTAATAAAACAGGTCATGGAGTCCTGAGGAAGTGATCCAACTGCCCAGGTCTGCACAGTTAGACTTGGATTTGAGTCTTATTTCTGCCATTTTCTGCCTGGCACTAGGGTTGAGGATATTAACTATGAGGTTGTACTGCATATGCTTTTCTACTTTAGTTCAAACTAGCTCAAGCTCTAGTTCAAATTAGTTCTAAGGTCATAAATGAGCATAAGTATTTCTATGAGCTGACCACGTGCAGACTGACTTTCAGTGTTTTGCATTGCCTCTTTCCATAGGGAATTTCCTTCTTTTCTCACCCTACATGGAGATGAGCATTCTGATCTTCAACTGAGCCCATCAGTATTTCTTTAGGACAGGAAAATATTTTGGACCTCCTTGAAGCTACCAGAATAATTCCCTTGGAGGTGAGGTTAGATGAGGCCTACTAAGCATACTGCTTCCAAAGATGACATATTTTGTTGTTTTTATCTTCTAATTCAAAGAAATTTCTAAAAGCTATAAATCTCAATGCATCAAATATTACCAGGCTTGTGGTAACTGATGAGTACTCTAGATACCAAACTTGGTGACCTCAGAAAAGAACAGAAGCCAGAATGGTGCCTCATTGTCACAAGTTTGACATTCCAAATATTCCTCAGTGTGGCCCCTGCTTACCTCTCTGTTGACAGTATGTTCTCCTACCTCCCTCTCCGCATGCTCCATTGCAGGCCAGCCTAGCCACTCACTGTTCCTAAAAGATTGTCCCCAGAGATCTTTATATTTTTATGCTTCTTTCAGGGCTCTGAAACCACCCTCCCTATGGAACTGTGCCTGTGTCTCTCTGGCTGGCAGGAATCTCCCCTTCCACTTCCTTAGGAGGCGGTCCCTCCTCTAACTTCTTATCACATTTGACACCTTCCATTTGGTACCAAAAGGTCTTAGCTTAGCTGGCCTTAGAAATGAGAAGCTGAAAAATGATTCTAAGCAGGAGAATAGATGGTCAGATTCACATTTGCTTGCTGTTGTGTTTTCCCATGCAGACAGGACCACCAGGCAGAGTTGAGCAGAATCAGAAAGAGCTACTGGATTTGTGGGGGTCTGGCTTGGTGGATGGGGAGGCTCTGCAGTGCTCTGGGGTGCTCAGAAGTAGTGCCAGTCTCTTCTTCCAGCCTCTGGCATCCCAGTCCTTTCTCTAAGGATATTTTTGAGCTCAGCACGTCTTCCTTTTTCCTCTGACCTTCCACCTAAGAGCTTCCATGTGAGTGTGAGTGTGTGTGAGTGTGTGAGTGTGTGAGTGTGTGTGTATTTATGGATTTGTGCTGACCCGCCATTGTTGTCACCATTGCAGCCAGTATTCCGGATGCAGATGCAGGGAGATAGAAAGCCTCTGAGTGACAGATAGATAGAGTTTTGAAATGAATAGTGTTGGAGATTGGATACTGATAAAGGAAGTCTATCTCTGCTTGGCTTCCTGAATGTCGAAGTGGTAGGAGCCTGTGAGCAGGTGACTGAGGGGGCAGACTCATCTTCTGACCTTGGGAAAATCTCCCTACCCACTCAACACTTGCATCTGTTTATAGTAGGCAAGAGTCATTTTGATGTAAAGTGAAGGTACTGCCAAGATGACCTCTGGAAGACCCTTCTGGAATGCATCATCTGTGATACTGAATCTTCAGCCCCTCTGCATGGAGTATGTATCATTATTTAGCTGTGAAAACTGAGAACACTGCCCAGATTCACATGATCGAACAAGAGCTATTCTGCAAACTGGCGTGTTTCTACATTTTCCCTCACAATTCCCCTGCTCCTTCCCCATTTTGGCTTATTGAAAACTACGCTCTCCTCCAGGGGAGAGAGATTTCATAGAGTGGGAAGGAGGTGGGAGCAGGGGCCTCTCCCTGAGCCTGGTGAGTACTGTGAGTTTGAGAGAGAACATTCTGATCTTGTAAAAGCACCCCAACACAGATGCTCTGCAGCTCCCAGCTGAGCCCCCATCCCTTGGAGGGCTGCGATTTAAATGAACAGAGATCTCGATTCTCTTTAAAATAGCCTGGGAAGCAAGTTTATATTTACATTGTGCCAAGACTCAGTTAACATAGGGCTTGTTTTCTTTGTGCTTCTGAAACCTGAGTTAGAAGATGTAAGTTAATTTCATTTGTGTACATAATATGAAAATGGACAAGAAGGAGGGAAAGAGAAGGAAGAGTCTAAATGCACTGAAGTATTCATGGAAAGACAGATATTCTTCCACTAAAAGAGAAAACTGGTATCCAGAGAAGTCAAATGATTTGTGCAAGTCCACATGGAGTGTTAGTGGCAAAACTGACCTGGAAGCCAAAGGACTAACTCTAAGGCTCTCTTAGCAATCCTAAAACTTAGTTTTCTTATAATCAAAACAGTCTTAAAATTTTCCTGAATCCATAAAGACTTCAGATTCTCTCTCTCTTATATATTCATATTTCTAGATATACACATGCATGCACATCCACACTTACATACAATATAACTAAGAGAGAGAATGCTCTAAACTTCAAACTACACCTAAGTAAGAGGCACACTCCCATTCAACAACTTCCACATGCTGCAGCTGTGGTGAAGAATCAGGTAGAAGACTATGGAAATCAGAAAAGGGGTACTGCGGCCTCCCAGTGGTAAACCACAGATAAAAGAACCCTCAGAAAAAGACGTTCACACCTGAGTTAAAAATAACACTCTGGGGCTAGGTAGCTTGATAGCCCTGCTCTGGGGAATTGAATGCATGGGCTTGATGTGCCTGGGGCCCGGCTGGCTGCATAGGGAAGGCCCCGTTTCTGCAAGGGACAGTTGGAGGTCGTTTTGCAGAGACAGTTGGAGGTTTGTTAGCAAAGGGCGATAACCAAGTAAGGGTGTCCCGCCAAACAAAAAAACGAATCAAAAATCAGAAGCTGCACCCACCCCTCCCCCAAGGGGCCATCGATTGAAGAAACTACAGTTTCCCATGCCAACAGGAGAGGGAGCTCTTGAACTGAGAAATGCTGTCAGTCACCCAAACAACCAGAATCAGACCTATAGACACGTAAATAATGCAAACATTTAAAAATGACCAGAAAATGGCAGACACATCCCTACAAGACCACTAAGAAAACAAAACAGGAGAAATACAACATTTTAGTAGATGAAAAGGCTCCTTCCAAAATCACACATGAAGCAGAAGAGCACTTTAACACAGCACCCCAACTGAAACTAAATAGCCCCAAACAAGCATTTTATATATGAAACAAAAACCTTAAATCAGAAGTTCTAAGGTTTAGAACAAAAACAGTCCCTCTCCAACATTAATCCCCGGAAAATGTGAATAAGAATTGAGTGAACTCAGAAAAAGTAAAAATCACCTTAAAAATAAAGGCTAACTTACGAAGCACCCAAATCGAGAGATTTGACTGAAAATATAGAAGTCATTAGGGAAAATTATGAAAGTCAAGCGAATGAAGATAAAAGAAGCTATGAAACAAAAAAGCTTAGACAATAATTGATAGAAGTAAGCCTCAGAAAAGCCTAGAAAAGAAACATTATAATGGACAATAACTAGCATTTAAAATAGTAAACTCAGAATTTCTAAAATTATAAGATTATTAGAATCTGAATCGTTAAAAGACACTCTGTGTAGCTGGGAAGAGAAGCCTGGAATAGTGAAGTCCAAGACACACACTAGGAATGTATTGGGTTTTAATGCAAACAAAAAAAATTCTCTAAATCTCCAGACAAAAAGACTAGATAGCTTGCAGTGGAAAGAAACTCAGACTTCTGTAAAATAGGGTAACAGTGCAGTTGCATTTTCATGAAAACAAAGGAAGTGTGATACAAATATTTCTTATCCAGATGATACTGTGAGAAGACCCCAGAGGACACACTGCTCTCACTGTCCACCCCAGAGGGACCATGACAGGATGAGCATATTCAGTCCAGACAGCACCAGGACCTAGAAGACTCTGGCAAACCGCCCAGCATGAGCGCTGCATGTATTTCACTGTAAATCTGTAAATGAACCAGGATGGGGAGGGAAGTACGGACACTGTTATATGTTCTGAGGAAAAAAATAAGGTCCTGCTGCATAATGATGGCTGGGAATGGAGGATGGTGTGTAAAACAAACCAATCAGTAGGCGGCAGAATAAATGAGGAAGAGCAGACAAAGGGCATTATAAGAAGGGTTGGTGAAAAGGTAAGAACTTGAGTAAAATTTTAGCTTTCCTAAACACAAAAAGAAATATAAAATGGAGCAGAGGAAGCATAGCACGTGGAAACAGGAATGACGGAGTTAATTTTATACAAAATAGGAGTTGAGATCAAGCACATAAATCATATTTATAAATTACATCTATTATATTATTCTAACTTATTAATGCTTATTACTAGATTATGTAAGTCTCCTATTGAAATGTTTTCAAATTGACTTACATGGCAAAGCTCAATTCTATGAGATACATAAGAGACAAGTCTATATTACAGAAAAGCTAAGAATAAAGAGACATTAACAAAGACATTCTGGACAAATGGAAACAATGAAATAATTAAGGATGTAAGAATCTAACACATATAATCAATAAGGTAGGAATTATGGATATATTTCAAACCTTAGACCTTGATAATATACCCTGTTCTTAAGCACAAATAGAATGCTCACCAAAATTGACCTATGTTGTTGGGTCACTATCTCAGTCTGCTTGGGCTGCTATAACCACAGCAAAGAAGACCAGACTGGATGGATTACAAAAACCCAAAATTAAGTACTCACAGTTCTGGAGGCTGGGAAGTCCAAGATCAAGATGCCAGAGACTCAGTGTCTGGTGAGAATCCTCTTCCTGGTTCACAGATGTTCCTTCTTGCCGTGTCCTTACATGGTGACAGGCACTGGCTGTCCCTCTAGGGGTCTCAAAAGGGCAGAGCCCTCACAACCTAATCATCTCCCAAAGCTCCACCCCTAGGGCCATGGCCTGAAGATTAGGATGTCCACCTATAAACTTCGTGGAACATGAGGATACAGAAGGTGCCACGAAGTAGCCACTCATGAGGAAATGTCCTTGCATCTGGAACTGAACACTAATGCCATCCAATACCCTCTTTCCATTGACAACTGCTGGGTGAAAAGGGTGTGTAAACTGAAATGGGAGTGTTTCTAAAAATATGGATAGTACAATTTATGTTATGCAACTAAAGCAGTGATATGAAGAAAATCCATGGACTGGATGCTTAAATCAATAAAAAATAATTAAACTAATTTTCAACTCAAATATCTAGAAACATTACAAAAAGAAAACTCAAAAGGAAGGAAATAATAAAGATAAAAGAAGAAATAAATGTGGTAGAAAACAGTCAAAAAAATAGAGCTAGTAAAGAATCATAATGTTGGTTTTTTAGGGAAAGAAGCAAAAACAAAACACCAGGAGATAACCTAATCACACACACACACACACACACACACACACACAAAAGGCAAACTACAAATATGCAAAATAAGTAAAAACTAGAGGAAAATTGTCACTGTGAAAAGGAAAATAAGTCATATATAGACTACTTTGCAAAACTCTAAGTACATATGGAAACTATGGAATTGATTACATTGGATGAAATGCAATTTACCAACACAGACCCCATTTGATATAAAAGTTTAAGCAGATCCTTCTCCAAAGTGGAAATAAGATGGAGAAAGTTAGTAACAAATGAATCCACATAGAAGTATCAGACCCAGAAGGCTCATAGGGAAATTCTATAAACTTGGAAAGATCTGATCATTCCAATGCTCCATAAATTGTTACATAAATTGTTCAGAGTATAAAAAATGGTGGAAAACTTCAAATTATTTCTAAGCAGTAAATACAATGTTGATACCTAAACCTAATAAGGATTAATTATGATAAGCACCATTATTATGTTAAGAATATACTCTATAAATACAGATAAAAAATTAAAGAAAACACTAGCAGAAAGACATGAACATTGCATTTGTAAAAGAAAACATCAGTACCAAATTCTAGGGATGCAAGGAGTTAGTTAAATTATTTAATTAATTTTTGGTGTTGAGGATGGAACCCAGAGCCTTGTGCATGGTAGGCAAGTGTTCTACCACTGAGCTACATACCCAGCCCCTGTAAGGGTTTAAATAAGAAAATCATTAACATAATTCATCTTATTAATAAATTTAAGGAGAAAAGCCATCTGATTATGTCCAGGAAAAAACCTTCAAGGGTAGTTAATATCCATTCTTGACAAATGTACTTAATAAGAGTTGAGAGATTTCTTTATACAATTTGTGTATATGTAGATGTACATTTGCATATGTGATTTAGGTCCATTTCTGGCCTAAATGTATCATCTTAAGTAATTGAGAAACATGGAAGCTCTTCTGCTAATGCAAGAAATGAGGTAAAGATGCCATCTTAATTAAATTTAACATCGAATTGGAGATGTTAATCAATACAATTAGCTAAGAGTGTAAGGATTTGCCAAAAAACTAGCTCTATGTACAGATGATATGGTAAGTTAGGTTTGGCAGTTCACACGAACTACTGATTAAACTAATTTAAATTATATAAAGAATTCAGGAAGAGAGTAAGATATAATCTAACATAAAAATCAATAGCCTTCATATATTCAAGGAAATAACCAATGTCAAGATATAATGGAAGATAAAAAACTCATTTATAATTGCAGCAAATAAAAGTTGAAACTTAAAAACAAGTATGCAAAATCTAAGTGAGGAAAAATTATACAAAGGATGATATTATACTTTTATCATTGATAAAATTGGAAAAAATTCACCAAAACTCCCGAAAGACATTAGGGAACTAGTAAAAAGACATGTGTTGTTCCTACACAGGTGTCCATTCTTCTCAAATTGGCAAGTGAATTTAACCCAATAACAAGAAAACTGTCAATAGTTTTGTTTTCTGGAGCTGAACAAATTGATTTTAAAGTCATGTAGAAAAATAAAGATCCAAGAAAACTTGGACAACCTTGGGCAGGGGGAAGAGGAAAGGGAAGAGGGGAATGGTCTCACCAGATACTAAAATGTGCTGTTACTATTTTCTTTTTCAATTTATTTTTTTAATTTTTAAATTTTATTTGTTCTAATTTCTTGTACCTGACAGTAGAATTCATTTATACATTTTGATAGATAAATAGACTACTGTAACTATTGATGATTGGTGCAGTGTGCTACTGCACACACAGAGAGACCAGAGGGACAGAACAAAAAGTGTAGAAGTAGATTCAAATCACATGAAAATTTATTATTTGGTAGATGTTGGCATTTCAAACTTCCAGGAGAAGATGGACTTTTGAGTCTGTAACATTGGGACAGTTGGATACCCATATGGAAAAAGGGAAAACTGGATCCATACCTCAAACCATAGGCCAAATATTACAAGAATGAAAAACCTAAATGTAAAAATATGAGAGAAATCAACCATACAAAGTGCTAGAAGAAAACATGGAAACATGGGTGAGCTTTTTGTAAACTGAACATAGGAAAGATTTTCTAAATCTGATCTCGAAATCCATATGCAACAAAGGAAAAGATCAATAGATTATGTGACATGAATTTAAGAAAGAATTGTGCAAGAAAGAATAAAATCAAATGAATAATGAGTGATTCACTGAAAGAAAATATTTGCACCATGTGTCAGAGATCAGTGATTATCTCTCTAAAATAGAAAGCATTTTAAAAAATTGTGAAAAGGACCAAACTCATGAATTCCCACACAAATGTAGTCAAAAGATGTTTGAGAACACATGGAAATATGCTCAGCTATACACAAAACAGTTACAAAGAATAATGCTATACTTTTATCTTTGATAAAATTGGAAAATATTCACAAATTTGATAGTATGTGCTATTGAGGAAGTTGTGGGGAAATAGGTTGTCTTTTTTTTTCTAGGGATGCAATAACAAGATAACAGATTGAGTGATTTAAATAGCTGATAGTTATTCTCATAGTTCTGGATTCCAGAAGTTCAAGATCAACTTAATCATTTCTCTTAAATTTATATCCAAATATAGTCATACCTACCTCCAAATATAGTCATATTGTGAAGTACTGGAAGTACCTGAGGTTAGGGCTTCAACACATGATTTCTTTCTCTTTTGGGGGGCGGGGTATATTAGGGATTGAACCCAGGGATGCTTTACCACAGAGCTACATCCCCATCCATTTTCATTTTTTATTTTAAGACAGTCTCACTAAGTTGCTGAGGCTGACCTTGAACTTGTGATCCTCTTGCCTCAGCCTCCTGAGTGTCTGGGTTTATGGGCATGTGCCATCATGCCCAGCACAACACATCCCTTTTGGGGAAGCATAATTCGGCCCATAACACAGATGCATACACTGCTTTTGGAGGTTTAAATGTTATAATTCATTTGGAGAGAAATATGGCAATCTCTAAAAATTATATATATAACATTTACCTTGTGACTCAGCAATCTGACTCCCATAACTTTTTCCCGAACATTCAAACCAACATCAAGCAAACAAAAACATGCACAAGATCATCAAATTACGACCTGTAGGAGTAAATAACAGAAACCACCTGAATACCAGTGTATAAAATGTTGGATGTATCAACTATGGTACCTGTGATACCTCCACACATTGAAGTAACTATTCAACAATCAAAACACTAGATAAGAACTCTGTTAATCACTCAGTGTCATTTCTACGATACGTTTTAAGTAAAAAAAAAAAAATCCCAATGCAAAAGGGTACATTATTAAGTTATTTTTTCATGTAAGAAAAGGAGAGAAATAAGAAAGAAAAACACACACACAATTTTTGCAAAAACTGAACATGGGAAGAATAGGCCAGATACTAATGAAACGATTGCCTGCACAGTGGGCACAGGGAAGGAATGAACAGGAAAGGGGAAATGAGGAAGGAGTGAGATTTCTGAGTATGCCTTTTTATATAGCTTTGATTTTGAGTGATGATAAAGTTATTCATATTCCAAAAGTAAAACTAAGCAACACAAAGAACAATAGTACAAAAGGCCTTAATTTGAACACAAAGAGAAATAAATGAACCCTATTTTACAGCAAATCAATAACAGAAGCCAATTGACAGACATACAGAAAGCTAAAATGAACTCCCTTTGACACAGTGCTCTGACTGTACATGCTTGGTGGGCTATGATGTAAGGGCCAAAAACAAAAAATGGTAAAGAAATTTAAACTTTACCCTGTTTGTTGTCAATTGTGGTATTGGTATAGTAATTCACACAGTATTTTGTGTAAATTGTAGGCTAGAGAAATGAGTCAATATTGGGTGTTTTTAGCCATCATGAGAGAAGGAAGCTATGAATATGGAATGACAGGAGATGAAGAGTCCCTTGTGCATTTGGTGGTATCAGAAGGAACGTATGGTCTCAACACTTGAGTTTCTTAACTCTGTTCAAGGAAAAAAGATCCCAGATTTGAGGAAAGAAAAGCAATATTTGAAGGGAATATGGCATTGTTCTAGAAAACAATAAAGTGTTCAAGAACTAAGAAGAACATATCAACCCAGCACAGGAGCCAGCTTGAAGGAATTCCCACCTGCCAAACTAGGGACAAATTAAGCATCAAAAAGAACAATGATCATAATGTCTTTCAGCACATTGAATTAAAAATTCGTGTTATTTAAAAACAAAATGAGTGAGCAAATCCTCTCAGGTGGGAAGGTGAGAGCTCTTTCTTATAAAAAAGTACTTTACTAGCAGGATGTAGACCAGGGAAGGATAGAAACAGAAAACAACCATCGTGTCACCATTGATGCAGTGACTGATTAGGCAGGCATCACAGTGGATACTGAAGGAATGTGATGGAGGTTGTCAGGTATCAAGATACTCACACAGTTCAACTGCACAGATTATTTGCTAATTGCAAGCAAAAAGGCAATCCATATTGGAAGCACCTACTGAATGCCATCTTAAGCAGTAATCTAGAGCTTTATCTGTAATGGGATTGTTTGATCTGCCTCCTGATGTGATGCACTGAGAGAGACACAGTAAAACAATCTTGCGGAATGTATTTAATCATAATGCAGATATGAGATAACTGTAAAACCATTATGAAAACCAGTATGGAGTTTCCTAAGAAAAGTTAGAAATGTCATATGATCCAGCAATCACTTCCACAGGAAATGATAGCAATACGTCAAAGAGATATCTGCACTCTTATGCTCATTGCAGTGTTATTCACGATACTCAAAAAATGGAAGCAACCCCAGTGTCCATCAACAGATGAATGGATAAAGAAAATGTGGGATAGACACAGGATGAAATATTCTGTGTCTATATGTATATGCCTGTAACCCCAGTGGCTTGAGAGGCTGAGGCAGGAGGATTGCAAGTTCAAAATCAGCCTCAACAACTTAACAAGGTTCTAAGCAACTTAGTGAGACCATGTCTCAAATAAAATATATTTTTTAAAAAAGTGCTTAAACAGCCCTGGGTTCAATCCTTGGTACCCTCTACCTAGAACTCAGAAAAGTAGAAAGTAGGATGTCGGCCAGGGCTGGATGGGGTTTGGGGATGCTGGTCAAAGCATACAAAATGCTGATTAGATAGGAATAAGTTCAAGAGCTTTATTGTGCAACAGGGTGAATATAGTAAATAGCAATGTGATGTAGTCTTGAAAAATCGCTGCGAGTAGATTTGAAGTGTTTCCACCACATGTGAGGTAAAGTGTTTGTTAATTAGTTCAATTTAGCCTTCCACATATGGTATTTCAAAAAAGCATGCTATACATGATAAATAACATACAATATTTATTTGTAAACAAAGATAAATAAATGTGAGAGAATAATGAGAAAAACCAAAATTTGTGGGACTGACCTGGAAATTCTCACAAGACTTTAAAGTATCACAAAAAGTGAGGAAATTGTTATTAAAAATGAAGAGATGGGGCTGGGGCTGTAGCTCAGTGGTAGAGCACTTGCCTGGCACATGTGAAGCATTGGGTTCAATTCTCAGCACCACATAAAATTAAATAAATAAAGATGTTGTGCCCATATGCAACTTAAAAAAAAAAGAACGAAGAGACATGACAAATAACTGTAATCCTTGATCTTAAACTTGATATTTGATTTTTAGAAATTTGTAAAAAAATTTTTTGTGATCATTGAGAAAAGTTTAATATTTTTTGTGTTAGTAGATAATATTTTTCAAACTTTTTGAGTGGTAATGATATTGTGGATATATAGGAAAATGCCCTTATTTACAGAAGATAAGTTACACAATATTTAGAAATGAAGTGTCATGATGTCTACAACTTTGATCCCAATGGTTCAGACGAAAAATTAATCCAAAAATACAAAGGGAAAAAAATGCTAAAAGTAGATGAATAAGAGAGGCATAACAAATTAGTCCAGAGACCACATGTGGAGTGGTCCTTGGCTATGAAGGCAGCCATCCACAGACAAGTATCCCACAGATGCTCACAATGGACTTCTCAGCCTCATGGATGGCCACACGCCATGGCGTGTATTTCACCCCAAATGAAAATGGAAACACTGTGGGGTTTTCATGGGGAAATGGCATAATAATGAATCAGCGAATGACACATCCATTAACACTATTTCTTGCTAGCTGTATTTCCTTGGAAAACTGAAGATTTGTATGCTAGTGAAGAAAACTTTGGATTTAGTGAAAACTCTTAGGATTATTGCTGTCATTATTTTCAGGGTAATTTCAGAGCCAGTCTTTCGTCTAGAGCTGTTTATTTGTTTATCCATTTAGTCATCCTTTATGCATATACATTTATCTATGTCAGGTCAAATACGGTGCCTGACTCTGAAGATTAAAATATGACCCAGAGTGTCTGTTTCAACGTCTATGGGGACAGACATTATAGAACATTAATTAAATACAGTGCTGTGGGAGCCCAGAGGAGAAAGCCTTAGCCTGGGGGATTTCAGTGGACTTCAGAGAAAACCTGATGTAGCACCCTATAATTTTCCCTCCTGGTACTTATTCACATTTATGGCCATGGAGTGATTGAAGGGATGACTGAAGTAACATTCATTTCCCCACTGGACATCACTCATAGTGGGAGCGGATACCAGGCCTATTTGGTTCACCATTTTAGACCCATCACACAGCTTGGGCCATTTTGTATTTTCAATAATGATTTGTTGACTAAGTTGAATTGTTTCAGACCCCCAGCATGAGCTGTTCATCAGATTAATAAGCAATATGGAAGCTTTTATACTCAAAAGCAGTGATATGTATAAAAACAAAGGAATGAAAGAGACTAAAATGTTTATGGAATGGAGAATTGCATGTACCATCAGGGAAGGTAAGTGAAGAGTGAGGAAGACGAGCTGCAGTCACTTGTGAAGGCTTCAAAAGTCTTACTAAAAAGGGAGGGTCAGCAGGAGGTTCGTGCAGAGGAGCAATGTGACCAGGTCAGCTTCTCACAAAGATGGCAGAAATGTGGAGGAAATCCCTGGCAAAGAAGACACCGGTAGAAAAGAGGACTTCTAGAAGTCTGAATGTAAGATGATAAGAGCAGGGGAACTGGGTATCTCTGACATGTAAGGAGAATTTGAAGTAGGTTTGGACAATGAGAGTGTGAACTTGAAAATACTGTCGAGGGGATCTAATTCGAGTAAATGAATGAACAGTGGTGCCATTCATTAAAATAGAGAAAAGTGTTCCTACTGAGTTATTTACTAGACATTCATGGGGGAACCTTAATCACATCATTGGAAAGTTTGTATAGAACTTAGGAATCTATTTAGAGACAAAAATCTTGAGCTGAGGAGTTGTATGTACAGAGGTGATTGCTGAAGCCATTGTGGGAGAGGACATTTCCTGAGGGTAGAGAGTGAGATGACAAGAGGTTGAGAATATGCTGTTAGAAAGCATCAATAATCCTTGAGAATCCTGTTGTCACA
Source organism: Glaucomys volans (assembly GCA_020662805.1). NCBI lineage: Eukaryota > Metazoa > Chordata > Mammalia > Rodentia > Sciuridae > Glaucomys > Glaucomys volans. Next base: position 322,918 of record JAJEJO010004577.1, on the reverse strand, counting down.
TATCTGTCCTCCCTGGGAGCTCATTACAGATCATCAGAGCGTCAAAGCACATGGCTTCACTGTCAATCGGGACTGCCCATGTACCAGGCAGGATCCCACCAGGAAGCGGTACTCCCGGAGGTGGTCTGTGACTTTAATGAAGGAACCACTACTTTAGTGGTGTCAACAGGGTTAAGAAAAACTGAGGCACCCAGAGAATCGCAGCAGTGGGAAACCCACTTCTAGACCAACAGACAAGGAGACGAAATAATGCCAATGGAGATTGGTGAGACCTGGGGCTATGGAGAAGAGATTGCCTAACAGGAAATAGAGACAAAGAAGAAGCAGCCTCATGGGAAAAAGAGTTGGGGGTAAGGAATCCTTGCACCTCCCTGGCCTCCACACTTAAAACACATATGATTCCAGTGGCACAAAATCTACCATTTTCAAGTTTACAATCTGGCGGTTTTTCATCTTCTCACAATGCTGTGTGCAACCATCACTATTATCCAATTCCAGAACATTTCCATCATCCCCAAAGTCGGCCTGGGATGGCTTTGGATGTCTTACTAAAGGGTTTGGAATGTATTTTGTAGGCAAGGAGGAGTAAGGAAAGGTTTGTGCAGAAGCAATGTGATCAAATAGGTTTCTTAAAAAGAAGGCAGAAATGTGGAGGATATCTTGGACAAGGGAGAATCCTCCTACCTTTGAGCAGGCACAGCTCATTGCCCCCTTTTCCAAGTTTTTGCCAACTACCAATCTATTTTCTGTCTCTATGGACAGAAATATGCTTATTCTGGATATTTCATATGAATGGATCATACACTATGTGTCTTTCTCTTCTCAATTAGCGTGAGATTTTCAAGTTCATCCATCCATGTATCAGTACTTTGTTCCTTTTGATGATAAAAAATATTCCATTGTATAGACATACCACCTTTATTTGTATCTTCATTGATTGATGGATATTTGGATTGTTTCCACTTATTTCTTACCAGCACAGAGCCTCAAGTTCAGCCAGGGCCTTCTGAGGTCTTCTCTGAGCATGCTCAGAGCCCCACATACAGGTGTGGACTTACAGACTTCCAGGAATGTTAGAGCTTCTCCAAGGCCCCGTGGACAGTTTATTGTCCAACTTATTCTTTAAAACTTTTTGTTTTCACCGACTGTTATACTTTGCCTCAGGCAGCATATATATTGAAACTCTTGTAGGTAAACATTTTTGACAAATGCCTCCACCCCCAGAGCATTTTGGATTGTGTAAGTTCTGAGATGGGTAGAACTTTGATAGGCACAGAAACACAATCCCTACCATACCACTTATCCAGAACCTTTAATAAACCAGGGCTGCTAGAAGAATTCCCATTGCCTCTTCTCTCCATCCTGATAGGCAGGTGTGTATGACAATATTCCTTATTTAGGCAGTGAGATTCAACCACCCAGTTTGTATTCTGTGACTGATCTAAGGTTTCTGAGTGGGAACTCTAAACTTCCGTATTTTCCACAAAAAAGTAATAACAAGACTGCTTGATGAGGACTGGGAAAGTTGTTTGGTTTACAGAGGTCTAGAACTTGGGTGGGGTGCCTGACCATCCAACCACCATTCACTATCCACCCATTCATTCTTCTGCCACGTGCATTCTGTGAGGAGCCTCATGAAGTACCTAGGCGCCAGGCAGAGTGGCAGGACATACAGTTGCTGCTCTCTGAGAGGTATGTGAGTGCTTCAAACATAAGTAAGTGGTGGTAGGCTTTGACTATTTCCTGGACTCCCAGAAGAAATTGATAAATTTCTCCTTATGCAGAAATTTTTATCTCCTCTGCCATTTTCCTCTCCTCTGGCTCCCCACTCTCCTTTAGTGTCCTGACCTCATGGAGTCTCAACAATTAGTGCCCACTTGAGTTTACATTCCAGACTACCATGTTCCAATTGTTTCCTTTCCTTATAGTTTTTAAAATCTACCTCTCTGGTGTCCCTGTCATGTCAGAAAGTTATGCTCTACAATTTGTACACTAAAATGATAACCACTGGCAGAGAGTACTATTATTTCTTCCAGGTAATATATTTGAAGGAGCAACCAATAGAAATTCTAGGAAAAACAGAAAGGTTTGTGAGGTAGGTATTCAGTAGCTACCATTTTTAATTTTTGACTCTGTCACTTTTCCACTAGGTTCTTTCTATATTTAGTCCAATCGGTTTTCATAACAATACCATGAAGAAAGTATTTCTTGTCTTATTTTGTAGGTGATACATCTTGTTGATTGGCAAATCTCGTTGATCATAAAGATGAGGAGTTATAGGTAGTAAAAGGTAGAGCTGTCCTCCAAGATGGCTTTCTTGACCATCTCGGAAAGGTTTTCTTCCTCCTTGACTTTATAATGTTTCTTCTTCAAAATGCCGCCACTTGCTGTAGTGGCTCTGCATGCTGTTATTTGAATGCAGTGGGTGTGGCTTATCACCACTGATGTTTCCCTTACCATGCTACTTCTTACAAGTTCATTATTAACCTCTGCTGGCCTCTCCTTTGTCCGGTAAAAACTGCACCATTTCCTCCAATGTTTTCTCTCTTCCTCTCTCCCCACTTGCCCCTTCAGACTGTTCTATCAGATCAGTTTGCACCAAATCATTCTCTCTAGATCGTTGGAGGGATAATATTTCTTCTTCCTAATGCTTTTCTCCTCCTCCAGTTTTTCACATGTCATTTTCATTCCTTTCATAGATAGAACCTCCTGTGTCAGGAATTGATTTTCTATATCTAGACGTGCACACTGTGAAGATGAATTTTCCAATTGTTTCTTAAGATCGTCCAACTTTCTATTTTTTATCATTTAAAATTCCACACAGGACAGCATTGAAGATTGGTCTTCTGTTGATCTAAGATAATTATTTTGTAAAAGACTTTCTGATGTGCAAGACACAGCTGTGTCCAACTGCATGTAGTTGCCAATTGGTTTTCTTTGTTTTTACTTTGTCCTTTGCTATTCAAATTATGACTCAATGTGGATTTGTATCTATACAAATTTTATTTGTATGATTTCATGTTAAACCTCAAATATATGCTTCCTTATGTGAAAAAAAGTGGTACTGTGACTTTCATACCTTTCCAAATGAAAAACAAGTAGAACAGTGAAGACGAAAGCAGAGCCATGAGTTGAACCCAGGTCCAGACTTTTATTCAAAGCCTTAAATAGCCTCCATCAGAGCGCTCCTGGCAGGAGGCAATTCAGGGTGGAGACTCCTGTGCCGGATGATGTGGTAGGAATTCACATTCTTGAGTTCCCTGCATCCCTTTTAATTCTAGTGAGACAGGATAGAATTTTCTTCCAAGTCAGGAATTTTTTTCTTTAATTTTCATTTTCCCTTTTTGATTTCCAAGATCATTTTTTTTCCCAGTTTTTGGAAACTGACAAGAGAGACCTCAGAGCTTTCTCTTTAGGTGGCCTGAATTGCTCATAGAACAGGAAGAATTATTAAAAGGCACTGTTCCGTGGGCAATGGTACTGTTGTGAGTCTCTAAATAATGAATGCTTCATCGCCAGGTAGCCCAGAGGAGGGTTCTGGATCAAGTGAAGGCAATAAATAGCACAGTGGTCTCAAAGGAAATGTGGCGAAACAGCCGCATGCCTCCTGTTCTCCTCCATCTGTTGTTGTGGGACTCAGGAGGAAAGGCTAGTGTGCCTTAAGGGACAAGGAGGAATATGAGCTCAACCACGTTTCTGAGTGCTCTGATTTCAGTGACACCCCGGGTTGGGAATGTGGTAGGCACCAGTCAGGAAATCCTGAGCCCTGGCTTGTGCTGCAGGGAAAGCAGCTAGCTCCTGATTACTTATGGGTGGGTTACCCGACTGCTTTTCCTATTCGTTATCCAGTTGGACAAGAAACCAAGGGAGGGTGGGCTATAAGTAAATCGTCCTCTGCCTCTGTCCCCCATATATTGTTCACCCATATATTGGTGAGATTCACGCTGGGGAGAAAGATTAAATGTTTGAATTTGCCCATGATTGTTAAGGAGAAATAAAATTCAAATTTTGTGCATTAATTTCTGGTCTCTTAGTTATGACAGTCATTTCATCTTCTGCTGACTAGTATAGATAATTAAAAGTGGCTAAGTGTGATGTCCATTTTCACATGAGGTTTGAGGTAGTCTAAAGATACGCTTCGGGGTGTGCCTATGGATTGTGTAGACTTTGGTCATGTTCTGCCTGTTCCCGTCATCCATGGCATTGATGTCTAAGTTATAATGCTCTTTGCCTCTACAGGATTCTTGTTCCTGATCTTTTTTCTTTCCATCCTTCTTCAGTACCCTTTACAAATGAACAGTGTCTCCTCTACACTTAGACTATAACAGAGGGTAGGGGAGGGAGGGCTCATCACTGGGGAGGACATGGAGACCCAGTGCCAGGGACCCACACTGCTCAGTGTGTATGTGGAGCAGTCCATATTTGTTGACTTTTCACAAAGCAGTGGTCCCTGAACCTCAAGTTATTGGCTAGAACTAAATACAAGTCATGGTAATGTGTCTGAGCAAAGTTAGAATTTGTTGGCTGTGGTGAAAGCTGAGGGCAAAATCAAACTCCCATCTTGCTCCCCTGACTAAAGCCACTAAAAATAGTTTCTCATTGTGGTTTCTGAGATTAAAAGAAAAGACAGCCCTAAATGGTTTATTCCACTAGGTTCTGAAGGCTCACAGACACCCAATGGTTTCCACCCAGTTGGATTTTGATGGGTTAAGTTTAAGTGAATCAGGACCAGAAAGATTAAATTTCCTTTTCAATACACATAAGTTTTAAATGAAGGGGGAAAGGTGCATGGGGCACAATACATTTATTTACTGAACTCTAAACATTCAAAAAAATAATTCAAGATGTGTCAGTAAATCCAGCCAGCTGCCCATCTTCCCTTTCCCTGGTAATGAATGTCCCCATATGCATTCTAATAGGTGCATGGAAAGGGAGGGCTGATCCTTTGGTATCCCAGTTTTAGATCTTCTAGTCTTTGGTACAGGTTACTCTAAATTGCTAAATGGTCTGTTTTAGTAGTCTTTTCCCAAAAGTTTGATGCAAAGATTTCTCAGTCCATCCAAACTCACCCAGTATCTGCTCAAATACACATTCTTATAAGGTGAAGATTTTGATTTACCAAGAATATATGTCTCAAGTATTTAGGTCAAAAGTATTTATTCTGTTTCCAGTTTACATGTGGTAACATATTGATATTTGTTGAGTTGAGATGAGACCAATGTTATGGTTTGGGTGTGAGGTGTCTCCCAAAAGCTCACATGTGAGACAATGCAAGAAGGTTCAGAGGAGAAATGATTGGGTTGGAAGAGTCAGAGTGGTAGGGTGTGGCTAGATTAACTGAAGTGGGAGGGTGTGGCTGGAGGAGATGGGAATTGGGGCGTGACTTTGGGGTATATATTTTGTATCTAGAGAGTCTTTCTCTCTCTCTCACTCTCACTCTCACTCTCATTCTCTCACACTCTCACTCTCACTCTCACTCTCTCACTCTCACTCTCACTCTCTCACTCTCACTCTCACTCACTCTCACTCTCACTCTCTCACTCTCACTCTCTCACTCTCACTCTCACTCTCTCACTCTCACTCTCTCACACTCTCACTCTCACTCTCACTCTCTCACTCTCACTCTCTCACTCTCTCACTCTCACTCTCACTCTCTGGCTCTCTCGCTGTCTCTCTGCTGCCTGATGATGCAAGCTGCTTCCCTCTGCCATGCTTTTCTGCCTTGATGTTGTGTCTCATCTGGAGCCCCAAGGAAAGGACCTGGCCTTCTATGGACTAAGACCTCTGAAACTGTGAGCCCTCAAATAAACCTTTCCTCATCTATAATTGTGCTGGTCAGATCATTTAGCCACAGCAGCAAAAAAGCTGACTAGTACAAACAAAAAAAATGGCGAAAACCTGGGTCAATTTTTTCTTCTGGAATCTGTGTGTAAGTTAGAGTACAGAGGCTATAAACAGAAGAAGAGAGGAGAACAAGAATGTTAAATCAGGAAATTGTGGGAGGAGACAGGAAGAAATGGGAGCAATGGGCTATAGAATTAGAGGGATGATACAATCCTAAGAAAATTTGACAGAGTCCACATGTTTTGTAGACAACCAAAGGTGAGCAAATGGTTCCACCAACCATATTTGTTTAGGCCAATTTAGGTGGCGAAAAGTAGGGATAGGAACTTATTGTTCCTGTTTGTAGGTACATTGTCTTAGGATGTATGTGGTACATTATAAAAACCATGCTGATCGCATATGAATCTATTGTGGTCATCCTCTTCCCTGCCCACCATGGTGTGGGCAGGTGGGAGGGAAGGTTAGAGAAGGTGCTTTCAAGGTAAAGGCCTGCTACTGGATAGATTGAGGTGTCATTGCTGGAGATGGAGAAAGGAGATGAAATGAAGACAGACAGTGGTGATGTCATAAAGAACAATAGCAAAACCACAGATGTGGTTTGGAGTGGAATGCATATTGGTGCTCATTAAAACTGCTGTTGACCCAATTCTAGTGTTATATTGTGTGCATGGACGAATATGTAAAATCCCATCATTGTGAACAACTACAAGGTGCCAATAACCAATGTGGGGAGAAATTGCTGTAATTTACATAATGTAAATAGGTGAAGCTGTCCCAAATCCCTAGTTCACTTTCTAAGAAAAGTACAACACCCCTTCTATGATTAGTATAGTGCTAATGAAACTGCGGAAAGTGAATTTGTAAATTTTTATTTGACATAATATTTGTACGTATTTTGGGAGTGCAGATAAATAATTTGATACATGTGTACAATAAAAAATGATCAAACCAGAATAATTAACATTTTTGCCTTCTCAGACATTTATCATTTCTATGTGTTGGGAAACTTCAGACTCTTATTTTATAGTTGTTTTGAAGTATATCATAAATTATTATGGACTACATCTACCCTACTGAGTCTCAGGACATCAGAACTCGTTCCTCCTGTCTGTATATTCAGGACTCATTCTCTATGCTCTTTCTCCCCTCTCTGCTACTCTGTGTAGTCCTAATGACTGCTCCTATACTCTAATGTTTTATGAAGTCAACTTGATTAACTTCCAGGGTGACTGAGAACAGGCGGCATTTGTCTTTCCGTGCCTGGCTTATTTCACTTAACACAATGTTTTCCATCCATGTTGCTGCAAATAACAGGATTTCATCTCATTTATGACTGACTAATACTCCTTTGTGTATGTATGCACCATAATTCTCTATCCATTCATCTGCTCATGGACACCTTGGGTGACATCATATCTCAGGTATAGTGAATACTGCTGTGATTAATAAGAGAGTGCAGGCCTCTCTTGGATACAACAGATTCATTTCCCTTGGCTATGTACCCAGGGTTGTGATTGCTAGATCAATGTAATAGCTCTAATTTTAACTTTTTGAGAAAGTTCCATACTGTTTTCGATAATGGTTCTACTAATTTACACCAACAATGTGTCAGAATGTTCCTTTTTCCACATCCTTCCCAGCATTGATATTTTTAGCTTTTGTGTACTCATCTCCTAATTGTGAGATGATCTCTTACTCTTGTTTTGATTTGCATTTTCCTGATGATTACTGATAGTGAGCTTTTTAATATATTTATTGGCCATTTGTATTTTTTTTGAAAAATGTCTATTTAGACCAATTCTTCACTTTTGAATGAGATTACTTTCTCTTTTATTTTTGCTGTTGAGTTGTGCCTGGCTGTTAATCCTATGTTGAATGAATAGGTTGCAAATACCATCTCCCATCCCAAAGGTTACCTCTTAACTCTGTTGATTATATCCATTGCTATGCAGAAGCTTATTAATCTTGTATAATCTCATTTGTCTATTTTTGCTTTCGTTGCCAGTGCTTTTGGTGTCTTTGCCTACTAATGTCTTGAAGTGTTTACCCTATGCTTTCTTCTAGAAGTTTTGTAGTATCAGGTCTTACATTTAGGTGTTTGATCCATTTTGAGTTGATTTTTGTATATGGTGGGAGATAGGGGCCCAGTTTCATTCTTCTGCATGTGGATGTCCAATTTTCCCAGCACCATTTATCAAAGACACTGTTCTTTCTTGAATGTATGTTCTTGGTGCCTTTGTTGATAATCAGTTGACTCTAAGTATGGGGATTAATTCTGGGGTCTCCATTCTGTCCAGTTGGTCTATGTTTTGGGTTGGTTTTTATGAGGGTACCATGCTGTTTTGGTTATTGTAGTTTTATGTTATGTTTTAAAATCAGGTATTATTCTTTTTACTCAGGAAACAAGTTGTACTTTTAAGGTCCCCTCTGTCACGGACTTCCTGCCTCTGTTGGTTGTTATTCCTGTTTCTTGGGATTTCCTTTGCTGTGAAGCTGCTTAATTTTACATAATTCCACTTTATATAATCCCTAGTCACAATTTTCCTTTATTATCTACCTCTGCTGCTTTATTTAATTTTAATAACAATTATGAAACATTCATGGTAGTCATCTTCTATGCTGAATTTCCACAAATTTTTCTACATATAAAGAATAAGGATATTTCTGTGTTCTCAATATTCAGGTCTAAACTTTACTTTACAACCAAAGATTCAGCTACTCTTTTAAACTCTAATTAGATTTACTTCACTAGGACTTAAGTTCCCTGAGATACCATTATATTCCTAGGTCTTTCTCCAAGTAGGGTACCTGGCCATTCTAGCCACATAAATTAAAGCAGATAGACAGGTATTGAACATAAGTGGTTCAATGGTTGAGGGCAGAGAAGGAAGTCAGAGTGTATCAGAGCAAGGAGAGGAGGATTGGGAAAGTGTAACAGGGGCAGTTAGAATGGAATAACTTGTTTTTTTTTTAAATGTACCAGTTTTTTAATTAGGTTCTTGGTAAGAGATTTAGAACACCAATTTGTGAGGATAAATTCCATTTGTCAGAGCAAAAACAGATCGCATGTAGCCCTAGAGCTGAGGAATAGCTTTGATTTTGGGTAAAATTTGTGAGTCCACAGCTTTCTGATCAACCTTGCGCTGCTCTGTGATCTCGTATTTCTCTTTCTCTGTGTCGAAAATTTCACCTTCCTGGTGTCTGGGCTTCCTCAGCTTCTTCTTCTTGAAGTAAGCATCAGTAAGGTGTTTTGGGATTTTCACGTTGCTGATATCAATCTTTGTGGAGGTGGCAATAACAAATTTCTGGTGTGTTCTACGCAGAGGAACTCGATTAAGGGAAAGAGGTCCCGTCACAAGTAGCAAGCCACTGCTCAGCTGCTTCAGGAAAACCACTCTCTTGCCTCTGTGGTGCCCAGTAAGGATGATCAAGATGGTCCCAGGAGTGATGCTGGCGCACAGTTTTCTCACATGCTGACTGAAGGGTTTTTTGCCGTGGCTCAACAGCTTTCGTGGCACGTCTTCAGTTGGATAGTATCTAGGCATTTTGTGAAGTTTAACCACTCTGGTTCCACCGTTCTTGTCACCACCAACTGGTTTTGTGACAGTAGCAAGAACCTTCTCCTTCTTCTTCTTCTCAACCTTGGACTTAGCAGCTGAGTACTTCCTCTTGTTCATGGCCTTTCGGGAACACATAGCAGATCGGGAGTATCTGCTGATTCCTCTAACCAGGACAGGGTTTCGGCTGCAGTGGGGCTTCCCCTTCTTGGGTTTTGCATCCTTAGGGTCTCCCTTTTTCACCTTGTCATCAGCATCAGCCTTCTTGGCTCCAGGTTTCTTCTCCTTAGTGTCTGGCTTCTCAGCCTTTTCGCCCGCCATCTTTGCAAGATGGGAAAGAGGTGGAATAACTTTTAAGAAGGAGGTGAGCACCAGGATAGCAGGTACCAATAGCAGGGGTAAGTGAACTCCCAGGTCTTTGGTAGATGCACAGTTTGCTCCATACATTGCTTTCCAGTGAATAGGGTTCAGCCTGGGAAAGGTCAAGGCTGGGGTGTGATAACCAGAGTGTCCATAAGGCACAGCAATGGAAAGTGATTGTTACTATCCTCTGCATTCAGGATGATCAAATCAATTATAAATTGGTGTGTGTGAGGTGATTAACCTAAGAGATTAGATAATAACAAAGATAAGAGGACTAGTAGAAGACACAATTATGAAGGTGTTTCCAGGTCAGCTCGGGTACAGAAAATCAAACTAGGGTTCTCAAGGATCCTAAATACTCCTTCAATCAAAATACAATGACAACTCAGGCATGGTGGCACACACCTGTAATCCACATGGCTCAGGAGGCTGAGGCAAGAGGATTGTAAGTCTGAGGCCAGTCTCAGCAACTTAGTGAGGCCCTGAGAGACTTAGCAAGACACTGTCTCAAATTAAAAAAAAAAATTTAAAAATGGGCTGAGGATGTGTCTCAGTGATTAAGCACCTCTGGATTCAATCCCTAGTACCAAAACAACAGAAAACAGAAGAAAATGACAAAGAATTCATTCAGTTCCAAAAGCAGACCAGAAGCTATACTATATCTAATGTGATATTTTTTCCTTAGGCTCCAAACAAGTCTATAAGAAAGATTATATATATATATTTTTTCTATTGATGTTTGAGGAAACTGAGGGTCTGAAAAGATGTGACTGCCCAAGGTAGCCCGGGCCATGAATAGATCCAGAGCTGGAATACAGAGTTATGACCCCAACGCTTCTCTACCAGGCAGCACCTCTGTTGTTTCATGTGAGGGACACTTTTGTGTTGCTGTTGAAGAACGACAGGCTTTTAAAGAACCGAGAAAGCCAGAAGAATAGGTGTGTGGCGGTTGCTTCTGCCGCTCAGGACTATGGCTCCTCTCAGGACCCTTATTTCTGAGTTTTGTTATTGGTTCTGGTGGCCTTGCTGGGAGCCAGCACTTGGAGTCTCAGTTTCCAGGCCTCAAATGAAAGAGCTCAGTTAGCTCTCCAGCCCTGGTACTCTGACCTTCATGTCTGCGGGAATATCTGGAGTACCTTTTGTCTGTCAAATTTGGGCACTGGAGTTTCAAAGGGAAAAAACAGAAGGAAAGGACAAAAGCAGAGCCTTGCCCCTGGGATGAGGGAGCAGTGGTAAATTCCTGAAGCCTGCCTCTTCCTCACTGCCATTCCTCGGGGCTTCTTCCATCCCCCAAATCCCTCTTGCATGTCCATACCCAGAACTGTGCTGCCAGTTACCACTCAGCTCATTGCCCCCGGAGTTTGGCAACATGGGATTAAAATGTGTCCTTTTCCGTGGAGCATTTAATGACTGACGTGCGTAAGTAGAGGTTAAAGATTGAAAACAGATAAGTCAATGGACTTGGAAAATTTCCATTTCACTACCCTGTGGTATTCACTACGATGGAATTGAGGAGATGGTTTCAGGAGAAGGTGGAATAATCGGAGTAAGACCAACTGGATCAAGCCTAAGTCTGGATAAGAAGCTGATGGGGGAGCCCAGGAGGGTCCCAGGAGCACCTGCAGATGGACAGTTGGGTGGAATCTGCTTCACGGTGCCACTGGCTGCTCCTCATGGCTACTCCGCCTGGCGTCTTCCTCATCTGCTTGGGCTTCCACACCCAGCTGGTCATTTGAACTGAGAGGAGCAGGTGCCGTCAGCTAGAGGAGCTCTAGCTGCTGATGGTCTACTTACTGCTTGTGTAATCTGTGCAAGTTAGTTTGCCTCCCTTAGCTTTAGTTTTCTTGTCAAATGGGACTTGTTTTGAAGTTAAGTCAGATGATTTTGAAAAGCACCCAACATGCTGCCTGTCATCTGCAAGGGAGTGACTAAAAGAACAAGTCTGGAGACAGGCAGCCTGGGTCTGCACCTCAGAGTCCTTATTAGCAGAGTGACTGTGAGCAGGTTATCTCACCGTCTGGGCTCAGTTTCCTCATCTGCAACTTGTGACTAATAAAGATGCCTACCCCAAGATTAAATGTGTCAAATGTGTGAAGTGGTAAAAAATCCACTTGGTAAGTGGTATGAGAGTGTGCTTTCTCATGGCTAAGGTTGGCCCTGGTCAGTTTTCACTTTGCTTAGACTACACTGAACCTGCTGTGGGTAAAGTCCATTTTTTTCGATTCAGGCCACACAAAGATAAACAGATAAACAATGACCTAGTGACCTGTGGTCTCCTGGGTCTCCACATGCAGACAGAAGCCAACGGAAAGGTGCTCTCTCTCCCTGTGTGAGACTGCAGGCCAGTCACATTGCAGAGGAGCCCAGTATTGTCACTGACCCCTCCCCAACTCCTCCCTGTACCTGAAGCTCTGGGGTTCCGGCCCCACTTTGCTCTTTGTCTCTGGAGTGCACATGTTAATTGAAATTACAGCTCTGCTGGGGGCACCCATGACCAGGGGTGTCCCTAAATCTCTGGCGAACAGTGGGAGGTCTGAGCCTGGTGGGCCTGCATCCAGTCTGCCAGTCAGTGGCTTTGAGACGCCAACTCCTGGAGAGGCTGCGGTCTGAAGCACACAGACCCCCAGGGAGCTAAATAGCCCCAGGGTGAGTTGCTCATAGCAGGAGTAGGGGTGAGAGGCAGAAGAAACCGCAGTGACCCACGTGAAGATGCCTTGCCGACCTCATGTCGTCACAAAGAATGAAGCAGCGCTGCAGGCTTTCCACAAGGTGCTGGTGGCGTGTGTGCTGGTGTGCGTGCTCACACTCGCGCCTGCATACACTCATGCTATAATGACCTCCACGGGAGCCTCCTCTGCCATCCTTCCCTCCACACAGTCGGAGCAATTAGGTAGGACTTGGGTGGAATGATTCATGCTTCAGTAAATTCAATTTCAACAAAACATAATTATGGTGAGTCACCTAATCGCCGCTGTAATCATGGCCCACCCCTCCAGAAGTGAAAACAGTTGAGGGCATTCAGCGAGGGCAGCTGAGCCCTCGGGATGACTGCAGCCTCCACCTTTTGCCAAGCAACCATTTTTGGGACTCCAATTTCTTTCTAATTTTTTAAATTACAGAACATTTCAGACATACATAAGGCTGCAGCGAATACTCCAGTGAATGCCATGTATACACTAACCACACTAAAATTAAACATTGCAGGTATGGTTGCAATCCCTTGAACTGCTCTTGGTTCCCATTCCCCAATTTCTCAGGAGACACAGTAGTACTTGATTTTGGTATTTATCATTTTCCTGTCTGCCTTTATAGGGCTACTCTTTTGCATCCTTAACTTTATATAGCAATTTTTTATACATTTAATGTTAGATAAATGGGATAATTTGTGTATCCTTCTGCAACATGGTTTCTTTTCTTAACTTTTAAAGATTATTTCTATTGAACATGTATTTTAGTTTTATTGCTCTAACTTGCTTTTAGAATCGCAGGTATAAACAGGTCAAAACATAGCTTTATTCATTCTCTTGGATGGGTGTTTAGTTTGTTCCCAACATTGTCCATTACAAACAGTGCCTCCAAGAATAGCCTTAGAAATGTTCCCTGTGCAGGTCTGAGTTTCCCTCGGAGTTGGGTGGCTGGGTTGTTGCATATCCCCTTTTACTGCTCATACCATTAGTAGTGGAATTAGTAACAGCTGAATTTAGGCCTTATCGTTTGATTACATTACTATTTGTTTCTTGTTCCTTTGTTCTTTTCCTGCCTTATTTTGAAGCACTTGAATAGTTTTACTATTTTGTTTTAATTTATATTGGCTTGAAGGGACACATTATTATCCTAGTGGTTGACCTCTATCATCTATGTATGTATGTATGTATGTATCTATCTATCTATCATCTATCTATCTATATCTATGTATGTATCTAATCTATCATCTGTTTATCTCTCTTTCACAGTCTCCTGGGAGCTGACAGTACCACTCATGTAATCCAACAGCTCTACAGATTCATTTCCTCCACATCCGCCATCTTTCATATCACAGGTGTTATACGCATAACATTTACATACACTGAAAACCTCACCAATAATAACATTTTTAGTGTAAGCAATTATAAAAAGAGTTAAAGAGTTATAAAAGAGTTAAAGAGTTTGAGAGGAAGGACAGTATTGTTTCATATTGTCCCAGATGTGATGGCCATTTGATGCATCAACTTGGCTAACTTGTAACAGTCCCTGTTATTGGACCCAGCACTGACTTAGGTGCTGCTGTGAAGGAATTTAATAGAGTTGATTAAACTCTGTAATTATGACCAGTTATTTAAATTGATCAAAAGGGAGCGTATCCTGTGTTGGACTTTTAAAAGAGGGCTAAGACTTTCCCTGAGCTCAGAGACCCCCATCCTGTGGGCTCATCTTCTTCCCTTCTGGGTCATCTCCCCTACCATATTCATATAAGCAAAATCATTGGTAGCAGGCCATTCTTTCTTTCAAATACTAGATATGCAGAGAAATAAATAAATGTGTAATATACATAAATACATATAATTACAGAGTTATAACCATCGCTTAAACATCAGATGTTGACTGGTTTTGATACTTTATTCTTTCCTGAACAAACTCTAGTATCTTGTTCTTTTAGTCTGAAAAAGTTCTTCTAGCATTTTTTTATAGTGCAGGGCTGCTAGCAATGAAGTCTTAGACTTCCTTTATCTGAAAGTATTTTTTTTTTTTGCCTCCATTTCTGAAGGATGTTTTGCTGGATATAAAATTCTGGATTGATAATTTTTTCCCCAAATAGAACTTTAAAGTTATTGATCTACTGTCCCCCCACCTCCTTGGGTCCTGATGAGACTCCATCATCATTTGCATAAGTTTTCTCTTGAATGTAATATGTCTTTTTTTTACTGTTCTCAAAATTCATTCTTTATTCATAATTTTAAGCAGTTTGATTACAATTTTTTTAGAGTGGTCTTTTTTTGAATTTTATCAAAATTTTCAGAGTTTTCTAAATCTGTAACAAAAACAATTTAAAAACAATAACTTGAAATCGAATTTCTCTTCCACCAATTAGGTAAGTTTTTTGGTTGTTATTTCTTCAAAAAATCTTTTAGCCTTATATATTCTTCCTTCCGGAACCTGGATTGTATACATTTAAACCTTTTGGTGGTCATTTTCTCCTCTTAATTTTTAGTCACACACACATATGTACCTATATATTTGGATAATAATCTTTTAATAGTTATATGTTTATAAATTTCTCCTGCTGATCTATTGCTTATCTTTTTTCACTTTTTATAGTATCTTTTGTTTTATATATATTGTATTTATTTTAATGTAAATAATTTTAATCAATCTTTATTGTTGCTTTTAAATTTTCTTTTTAATATATATTTTAAAATTATTTCCTACTCCAAGGAAATAATATTGCCATATCTTTTAAAGATATGGCATGATTTATTCTAGAAGATTTTAGGTTTTCTTTTCATGTCTGTTATTTAATCAGCATGAAATACAATTTTGTGTAAGGGGAAATGTAGAAAGGTTTTTTGCATATTAATAACAAATTATCTCATCACATATTCTTTTCTCCAGTGATCTGCAGTGCTATCCCTATTTTTCATTATGTTTTCAAATATGGGGTTCTTCTTATTTCCTTAGAAAAGTCTTCACCATTAGAGGAAAGAGATTCTCCACCTAGGAAGCCTTTGTGGTTTCCAGAAAAATTCAAAAGAGAGGAAGAGTCAACAGTATGATTTTATTAAGACTAGTGGTTACTAAATTGGCTTCCAGATGTTCTTTGAATTTATTTCTGATTTTGTAAAGGAGGAAGTTTGGGGAGATGGTCAGTGGTAAATGCACTTTCTCCCAGTGGTGAGCTTTGGGGGAACAGATGTTGACCATTTTGTTTGTGGCACCCACCAAGGCTACCAAGCTTATGAAAAATAAGTCGATCGTGAGGAAGATCTCTTGGGCCAGTCTTTCCCAGTCACTGTCCAACTAGTGAGGCCACCCTCTGGGTGAACACAATTTTTAGTGTCTTCCTGATGGAAATGGAGGGATTTAAACTTCAAATTTCTACTAAACTCCAGTATCTTGAGTTCAAGTCATGCCTCTGCACTTTTTTAAAAAATATTTTTAGTTGTAGATGGACACAATACCTTTATTGTATTTATCTATTTTTTCTGTGGTGCTGAGGATCAAACCCAGTGCATCACACTGGCTAAGCAAGCACTCTACCACTGAGCCACAACCCCAGTCCCCTGGCCTCTGCTTGTAAGAGGAAAACTTCCCTCTCCAGCCCTCCTTGGTAGAGTGGAGAGCTACAGGAAAGAAACTGGAAGGCCTTTGTTGGCTCCTCTCCTCTATACTGAGCCACATTCACAGCCAGAAACTGTTTCAAAGGCTTGGTTTACACTTGGAAACAACTGCTGGTTGCAGATGATGCCCTTCGTCCTCCAGCTGTCCTGACCACATAATAGCCAGCCTAGTCAGAGTCTGAACTGACTTCAGCCATCAGGTACTCTGGGCCCCTAAATGTTGCCTTTGTATTTAACCTGTTTTTTTTTTTCTTTCTTATTGCAAGAAAGGGCTAACACAGAATTCTCACTCTGCCCACTGACCACTACCTCTTCAGAGACTCAAAGAACATTTTAGATTGTGTCTACACAGTTCCAAGGAACTAGTTTTTGAAGAATGTTCCAAAGGGAAGAACAGTAGAGTGAATCCGACCTCACTTTCCTATGCACATATATAGATGGGCTACACTGAATCTCACCGTTATGTTTATCTACAAGGGACTAATTACAAAAAGAACTGTAAGTGAAGAGCAGTAAGACCAGTAGAGAGTAGAGGGAAGGGAAGGGAGGAGGAGGAGGGGAGAGAAAGGGGACTAAATTAGAGCAGATTATATTCTACACTTTTACTAGTATGTCAAAATGAATCCTCAAGTTATGTATAACTAAAAAGAACCAATAAAATAAAAATATACAGAATATTCCATTTAACTTTTCTATTTACCAAACTGATTTTTGATCTTAAGTGGCCTCTTATAAATGTACAGTGTGATTGGAACCTTCGTTTTTAATTTTCTTGATAGGAAAAATTCCCCCATTTTCTCTTCCTGTTTTCTGAAAGCCCCCTCCTTGTCTTCTCCAGACTATATTCCAGAGTCAAAAACGGGCATATCACTTCAGTTCTTTTTCTCCATCAGAAACACCCAGAACCACACATCAAAGTGCTGATAAGGATGTGGAGTAACTGGAACTCCCATATGTCACTCATAGGAATGCAGAATAATAAGGCCATTTTGCAAAAACAAAATAATCACACATACACACACACACACACCTGAACACAAAGATGCACCTGGGTGTTGGATGCCTCCCATGGAAACGTTTCTTTGCTGTTTACTCCATGTCCACCAATCGTCTTCCTTCATGTTCCATAGGGAATAGCTCTAGCAGCATGCTGCGGAGCTGGCTCAGGACTACATAGAGCCAAAGCACCAATATAAATTAAGGTTTTGGCTTTCATGACACCTTTCACCTTATATAATCTTCTTCTTTGGCTGCCCTAGGTCAGCAAAGCCATCTGGAAGCAGTGCTATGCAGAGGAAGACCATGGGACCAGGAGGCATGAGCTGATGGCCAGCTGGTCATCTCGGTCAAATCAATTTTACATCGGTAAAGATCAGGGATCGCAAACTTAGATGCCAAAAGGAACTAGTCATTTAGGTTAAATAGGGTAAGTGGATCTGGCAGATCCTGTGATAAGCATGGGAGTTCCTTGTTCCTCTACAAGGCCAACCCTAAAAAGAGCGCTTCGTTAAGATTGTTGCTGTGGGGATGAGGGCCCCAGTTCTCAGGTCTTCTGAGTTTTCTAGAGATACCAACTACATGCATTTTTTTTTTTTTCAAAAGGAGCTATCCAATATCTTGGTATTGGCAACTAATGCAAAAACTCAGAAATTAAACTTTCTGTGTTCCTAGTAAAATATGTCTCAATCCCTGGATCACTACAACTAAATGGTAA
The DNA here is from genome assembly GCA_020662805.1 of Glaucomys volans. Classification (NCBI taxonomy): domain Eukaryota; kingdom Metazoa; phylum Chordata; class Mammalia; order Rodentia; family Sciuridae; genus Glaucomys; species Glaucomys volans. Next base: position 305,126 of record JAJEJO010004577.1, on the reverse strand, counting down.
CCTCTACACTAAATGGTATTTAAAGCCTCTTCCAGCACTGAAATGCTGCACTTCAACTCTCCAAATGTTCTAAATTGAAGAAAGAACTTGTGTTTGAATATGAGGAAAATTTTCCTGGCACCCAATTCTCGTATTTTGAAACAGGTGACCAGCGTGAATTGTGAAATGTCCTTCAAGTGATCTTGAAGAATAAAAGACACTTCCCCTGTCTGCAATGAGTTATAAGTAGCTGTTGGGGGAAAGGGGGCGGATGTTCCCTTGTAATTCTTCTCGGCTGGGATATTTGTGAAAATGGTATTTTATGAGTTTTGTTTCAAATGTCCTCAGGTTCTTTCAAGAGAAAAAGGAGGTGATAGATAGGTTTCTAGTTCCCAGGACCTCTCCCCACTCAATTCCTGGAACTATCCTGGGGGACTCTGTAAACTGAAATTTAAAGTTTCAGTTTGTAGCTTCCCCTCTAAGGTTTAGATTAGGTTTCATAACTTGGAACTGAACTCAGGCAGTAGTTGGAGTGCAGCTGAAAACGTCTACAGCCCTGCTTGTCAGCATGCTAATGAAAACCAGAGGAGGCAATAAATAAAGGTGGGGATGAGTGATAGCAAAGATAGGAGACTTTTAACCTCGCTTCATTTTCACTATAATTCTTTCCTTAAGAAAATTGATCACAATGACCCTGATCCGTTTTCTTATGGATTAAAAACACCTAGGAAACCCACAAACATCTTTTATGCATGATATGAGCTCAAGCCCAGAGTCAGCAGTTCAACAGAGAAAATTTAGTGTAGTTACTGATTGTATCAGGATAAGTACGAAGCCTCTGATTCCAAAGTAACCGCAGTAAAATAAACACACCACCACCCTTAGAAAGAGACAGAAGATAGAGGCAAGAAAACAAAATAGAACACAGATGGATTTGGTTATTAATGAAACCCATTGCAACAGCACCGTGCGTGTTCACGGAGGAACAGGAGGTGGACTGAAGCCCAGAGGAGATAGGCTGGGCGAATGATCCACTTTCATGTTTAAATGAATAACGGGTCTTTGATAGTGAACCCAAATGGTTTTGATGGCCAAATGGGAAGACAGCGCTGAGATTATATTTGTCTCCAGTACCATTATTATCACCCAAACTTTAAGTGCAAATCCATATGCCTGTTAAAATGGAGAAGGGACAGAAATATCTAATTGAATGCTGTATATGATGGCCATGGTTTAGATATTATGAAGCGCCCCTCCAAAGCTCATGTGTGAGACAATGCAAGAATGTTCAGAGGTGAAAATGATTGGATTATGAGAGTCTTAACCTAGTTAGTGCTTGAATCCACTGATGGATTAACTGGGTGGCAACGGAAGGCAGGCAGGGTGTGGCTGGAGAAAGTCGCTCACTGGGGTTCTGCCTTTGGGGTTTCTGTTTTGTCCTTGGTGAGCAAACCTTCTCTGCATGCTGGTGGTCATGTTCCAGGCTGCTTTGCTCCTCCACACCCTTTGGTTATGATGTTCTGCCTCATCTGGGCACAAAGCAATGGAGCTGGCTGTCTATGGATTGAGATCTCTGAAACTGTGAGCCCCAAATAAATTTTTCCTTCTCTAAAACTGTTCTTTTCAAGTCTTTTGGTTGCAGCAACAAAAGAGCTGACTAAAACACCACGTGTTGTCTTGCCTTTCCAGCATCCAGTTTGTGTTTCTTATGACACTGGCTTGAGTTTTCTTTGGGGCACCACTCCTCCAACACCGTGTGCAGTTTAAGTGGGCCTCTCCAGAAACTGGTAACATGACCAAAGCCTGGACCTAGGAAAGGACAAGACCTGCTCTCTGAAGAATTTGAATCTTGAGAGATGTGACGAGAAGACCAAAGATCATCCCAAGAGAGACAGTGGGTATGTCCCCTAATGCTGTTCTGAGACCTGCCTTTTTCTGAGGTCTGATAGTTCATCTTCTGTGACTTGTAGAACTGTCCCAAAGCCTTCAACTAGATTCTGCTTTACACCAAAGTTAACTAGAGTCACCTCTGTTGCTTACACTTCAAGAAACTTAAAAAAGTATTCCAGACATCTTCCCTGTGATTTCACCAGCTGAAAGCTGAGGGTGAGAAGACAGAGTGAGAATCCATAAAAAAATTATCAGCATTAACTAGTTAATTTGGTAAGATTGCTGTATACAAATTCAATATACAAAAATCAATTGTATTTCTATTTATCAGCAATAAATAATAAAAAATAAAATTTAAAAATATACCATTTATAAGAGAATCAAAGATGCCAAATACTGGGGATGAATCTACAAGTGAATCTATATGTATATAATCTCTACATAGATATCTATAAAACATTATTGAGATGACTTAAAGAAGACCTAAATAAGAGAATTGTTGTCTTATGTCATTAAATTTGGGGCAGCAATTGATTTCTGAAATAGATTCTCAGGGCTAATGACGGTGTAGCACAAGTTCCTTTGCAAATGGGAAATTGAGACTAAAAGGACAGAACAGGCCATAGGAGTTAGTAGAGAAAGATCTTGAGTAGCTTCTTACTACAAGTCTACGCATCCCTGTAGTTGGGGTAGACCTATTCTTTGTATCTCCCAGGGCCAATGCTTATACAATACGGTCTTTAACTGACTCTGCCATTTTCCTAGTGCATTCTACTGCCATGGAAGATCATCAGGCTGGGCTTACTATCTGTGAGATTCTCTGCCTGAATTAAACATATAAATCCATGTTGATTTCCAAGGTTGGTAACCTGCTGTATCGCTGACTTTGAAAGCAGCAGGTCTTTGCTGGGAGACTCCCTCATTACACCGGGACCACATGCAAACAAAGGGCATCTTTTTGTTGCAGTTTTCCACTGTCTGGTCATAGACATGTGTAAATGCCACTTCTCTTCCTTCCAGAATAACCAGACTTTAGTAACCAAACTCAGACTGAGATCTACAGAATTCTATCCCACTCCCACCCTTGATTTTCCCTGTGCTCTTTTTTCCTCTCTTCCATGGGTTATTTTTTCCAACTTGGAAGACAAGGAGAATGTGTATCCCAGGTAAAGTGAGGAGGGAAGGGGGAGGAGCTATGGCACAGACACATCAAAAGAGCCTTTTGTGCTCAGGGCACATTATTCCTGGATTCCAATCAAGTGCCCAAAAAACCCAACCAAGCTTTTCAGACAGCACAGAAACCAGTCATGCAGGCCTCTTGGGCTCTGCTTTTTTAAAGCTTTATAGGGTACACTGAATTATTTGGTTGGGTCTTTTCAACCGTGTGACATTTGGGTTTTCAATGGCACAAATGGAGTTGATCATTAATTATTTGGATGCTTTAATTAAAAAAAAACTCACTGTGGATTTATGAGGGTCTGCTGGGGGGCAAGGACAAGGAGGCCTTTAGTGATTCTCTCATTTGAATGAGAGTGAGGGTTGGGAGGGTCTAGAAAGGGAGGCTATAGAATCATCTTCCAGGAAGGTCTTAAACCCAAGTTAGGTTTTATTTGATGGAGGATGGGTACAATGGAGAAAATGGAAAGGGACACAAGAGAACAGAATTCTGGGACCTGCCAAATGCCCTAGGGGGCGAGGCATTAAATAAAAATCAATGGGTAGCAGGGAGCCTTCAGGAGTTCCGGAATCAATACCTTTTGCGTCAAACTAGTAAGTCCTCTGGGTTGGGATGGGGGAAGGATTGGCTTCAGGAACATTGGATTATTTGAAACCAGAGAGGGTCCCTGGGGAGGGGAGTCTGTGAGTGGAATGTTGAATGCCCAGAGGGACAGGACTGATGTCTTCTAACATCCATGCTCTTCCTTTCCCCAGCATTTTGCAAGCTCAGTCTTCTTCTGTAACTTGGATGTGTATCCCTCTTGATTCACACACACACTCTACTTCCTGACATTCTGAAAAACCCCTGCACTCCCAGAGTTTGTCTCTCCACAAAGGTCAATCTCAATGACAAGTGATCTTGGGTAGGGTGGGAAAGCCTGGGAAAGGAAGGAAACTCTTCTCTAGAGACATGGGGGATTCCCATCCATGCAGCCTCAGGAATCCAGGAACCTTAGGAAAAAGACTATCACATTTAAAGACTATTGATGAAAATCACTTAACCTTGACCTCAGGATGCACAGTCATGCCATATGCTAAAAAAAAAAAAAAAACAAACCAAACCAAAACCAAACAAAACAAAACAGTGATTTGTGTGTACATTTTTGCTGATTTGCCCATTTGGATTAAAAAAAAAAACAAACAAACCAAAAACCTTGCTTCTAGTTAGAATAATTCAATATGGGAAAATAAAAATAACACAGAAATTTAGATGATCCTGTTGTTTCTCCTTCTAAAACTGCACAAAATTGCTAGAGGAATAGTTTCTGTGGTGCCACTTGACAAGACAGAACTATTTACCCCATTTCACAATCGGGAGAAACTGAGTCTGAAGGAACTTAGACAACACGCTCAGAGTCATCAACTATCAGTGGGGTAAAGTTTTAGCCTCTTGGAGAAAAACATTCCCCATAAAAAATCTCTCAAACTTATCCACAGGGCTAGAGCACGGGGCTCCTCAGAGGGTGCTCCAGGGAGAAGTCCAGAGCACTCACGAGAGAGTTATTGTTCTTCTTAGAGACACTTTCCTTCAAAGACCAGCCTGTATGCATCCACTTTATAGATGAGGAAAATGAAATTCACCCCAATGTTTGCAGCAAATCCATCTGGGGGGTTTGGTAGTGTTTGCTTTGTCCAAAGTTAAGGGTTGGAGAGGTTAAGAAAAAAATCTGGAGATAAACCTGGTTCCAGTGGTTGGACAAAGGAATGATGGAATTAGAGACTAGGGACCATGATGTGGTAGATTTGCTCAACATGAAAGCAGTAGCAAGCTTTCGGGTCCCCTCCCAGCCTCAGGAGACGAGGTTTGGAAGGTGGGAGTTCAAAACCAGGAGGGAAGAGATGGATCACAGCTTTTACCCCAGCAGGCAGAGAGGACAGTGAGTCATTACCTCAGGAATTTGTGTGCTCCTCAGGACTGCTGTCTGCCTCAGTTAGAGAAGACACAGGGACCCCACCAGTGGGTTTAAGCAGGTCAAAGTACGCCATTGTATCTAGGCTCACCTTGATTTTCTCTGTAACAAGAAGCAAGGGCCCTATTTTGGTGTGAAGCTTGTAGGGAAAGGAAGTCGGTGCCAGTTTTCATTCTAACATGTATGGATGACAGATGCATACTTATATTTGCACCTAAACTCAAGATGCTACGGTAGGATAGTTTTATCATCTTACTTACAATTTAGGACTTGCAGGTTTCAACAAATTTTAGGGCTGTCTGCTGAGAAAAGAAGATAGGCTATTGAAGAGGCAGTTTGGGGGACCAAACCCTGAACCAAAGTAGATGCATCTGACGTTCCTTTACCTGGGACCTTCTTTCCCTTCGTATTTACCTAGCAGACTGGTACGCTTCATTCCCATCTGACCTCAGTTCCTTAGAGATGCCTTCCTGTACTCCTTAGTCTAAACTAGATCTTTATGTTAGGGGGTGCAAAGCATCTCTATTTTTCCTTTATAGCACTTGTTACATTAAAATAAAAGACGAATGGTGATCAGGTATTTAATCCTTTCTTTCACTGGATAGTAAAGCTCTTGCAGATAAGGACCATGCTCACATCTGATTTCCAGTGACAGGCAATAGCTGTTGGAGGCGTAGCTTGACAGGAAAGCCCAGTCTTAGATTGGGTTTGCTAAATGCCTTGTGCCCTAGCTCAGTTCCAGGAGGCTCAGTTCCATCATCTGTTAAGTAATGAGGTTGGAATGGACGATCTCTAAGGCCCTTTTCAACAACATCACTCTGCAGTGCATTGTGACCCACTTGTAGTTCAGTTCTCCTTTGGCAGCTCCCTCAACTCCTTAATTCACCCCTCAAATAGTTGCACCTCTCCAGCACATTAATGATAAGAAGATGTTTTACTATTGATTCCACAGTTCCTTTGGACAAAATCACAGCTCACAACTCTGAAAACTTCATTTCCCAAATTCCCATTTGTCATTTCTTCCCTTATTTCATTTTTTGGCTCTTTGCTGCTTCCTCTTCCCTCTGGGACTCTCTCTCCTCTCTGCAGCCTCCAAACGTTCTCTATTTTAGTGAGAACAATTTAGGACTTTCACAAATACCCTTCCCTATTCAGCTGCCTCAGGGTATACCATTGTTGCTGCTCAGACATCCAGTGAGCTGACTGGATCAGCTCAAATTCATTGTGAATCTCTCTCTGAATCCACTATCTGTGACATGTTGGTAGCTTGAAACCAGCCGCGGTAAAAGTATTTACACCACGGAAATTGGCAAATGCTACAAATCAGAATATTTGTCTCTTGGAGGAATAATTGTTAACATTGACCAACATATCGCAGCCTAAGCTCCTCCTCCAGCCAGGTTGGGACCTAGTTTAGGAAGTGGTTGACCAAATGACCTGTCTTCATTAAACATCATCAGGCAGACTGGTCAGAGCTGAGAAAGATACATAAAAAATTGGAAGTTGTATTGGTCACTTTTCAACCAGTCAAATACATCCTATGCCAGGTAAGTCAAGTGAGGGACCTTAATAAGAAACTTGTAGGTATTGACAGAGCTACAGGGGCAAGTGTGTGAGGTGAGCCATTGGGTCATCAGGAAGCCTCTATTCCCTCAATGGCTGGACTGGCCAAGAGGGAAGGTGGTGTCACCAGAGTTTAGGAACTGGGACTGCAGAGGGACAAACTTCCTAGTGGAGTGGAATCCTAGAAGAGACTAAGCTGCTGCTGCCGTGTCTCCAACAACATATGGATTGAGAAGAATGCAGTGATTTTTTTCCCCCTTCCTCCAGCTTTATGCTGAAACTTAATCAGAAGCCACCAGGCATTTAGGAAATGTAGCTGGCAGGGGTCAGCCCCTCTGATGCAGAACGGCACAGAACAAGGGCTGGACTGAGTCTGACAACAAACAGGTAAGTCACCATCTCAGAACTGGACATCTAATACCTTCAAGGCTACCACCAATCATGTCGATTTCCTAAAGTCCCAGAGTCAAGTGTTACTCTTTGTACCTAAATAATAACCTGATAATCCGACTCCTGGATTAATTCTACAATCAAGAGTGATTAAGTTTCAAAAACTAAGATGCTGACAATTTTGATATAGGTTCATATAGTTGATCCCAAGACCAGGGAGTCATCTTGTTTTGTAGACCAGGGAGTCATCTTGTTTTGTAGACTTCTCTTTTATTCATGGGATGAAAATAGTAATGGTTAGATATATTTTTTCCTTTTTCTTGTCTTCTCTTTTTCATGTATTTATTATTTTCTGAGAATCTAGGTACTATACTAGATTGCCAAAAATGTTTTAGGATTTGCTATCAGAGAACTTACCAGTAGGATGGGGAGCAGCTGATGATCATGCAGTCAGGCAGGCATAGGCAATGTAGGATTCACAGACTAACCTCAAAGGAATAAAGATGCTGCTTCTTGGCTTGCTCCTATCTAGGCTTGCTGCAGAGGCAGAGCAGAGCCACCCTGGGCTCTCTCTAGCAGTTTCAGTGCCCCCCAGCCCTGGCACTTGGACACTTTTGGGATTAATTCTGTCTTTACTCATGTAAGGCCATCTTTCCCTGGGGATGTCCTCACATGCACTTTTCAGTAAGTGCAGATGTCCCTCAGTGTCTGCAGGAGGCTGGCTCCAGGATTCCCATGGACACACCAATCTGTGGATGCTCGAGTATCTTATATATTTATCTAGTATTTACATACAATCTGAGCATTTTCTCCAACATACTTTAAATAATCTCTGGATTACTTATAATACCTAATGCAAGTGCTCTGTAAATAGTCATTATATGTATTGTTTAGGGAATCATGATAAAAAGCGAGTCTATACACGTTCAGGACAAATGCAATTAAACAGAAATTTCCATCCACTGTTGTTTGAACTCCTGGATGTGGAGCCCGTGGGTATGGAAGGCTGGCTGCACCTGCCTATTTGGCTCTCTACTCATCTTCCCACAGGGGCTTAGTTTTAGCATTTTGTAATAACTCCAGTGTCGAATACACTCAGCAGATGTCAGAAGATTTCTTCCTTGTCTGGAATGTGAGTCTCCATTTCAAGCCTAGGTGTTTTAGAGAGTGGTGTGTTTACACCAACACCCTCTGACCACTGGGGCCATTTGTGTGTTGGTGCAGCTTCTCACGGGGTGCCAGAATTATTCAGCACTTTCCCCTCCCCTCAAGTCTTCAGTCTGTGCTCTTCTAGAGAATCCAACATAGAGAGCAAGATATGAAGGGGGTGAAAGTGAGAATGTAAGAATGAGAACATAGACGGCATGTAATGAGGGTCTGCAGGAGGCATGGTGGAGAGAATCAGGGAGAGACAGTGTAGAGAGGAGGAAGGGGAACACTGGGGGTGGAGGAGGAAGAGAGAGACAGAGAAAGAGATTCATTCTTGTTGCCATGAGCAGCAGCAGCCCATACTGGTGAGCAAGGAGACATCTAGGAAGGACTGAGTTGGCCCCTCTGTGTCTGCTCTGGGGACCACCCTGTGCTATGTAACACAGTGCTGTCGTTCAACCCTTGAACAACCTGTGCAGTTCAGCCTTGTGATTTGGGAACACTGTGACTTCTAGAGATGGAATTCCAAAAGACCCAACCCAGGTCACAGAGATCCTGTATTCCAAAGATTTGAATTATGATGTTCAAATTATGAGTAGTCATGAGTCCCTAGAGAAGTAGCATGCGTGCAAGTATAGACAGAACCCTGGAGGTAGGACAGGGATCTGGGGCTGCTTCTGGCATGGTGGCTTTTTCTCCTTGTGCATTTGAGTAAGTCACTCATTTTCTGATAGCCAGTTTCCTCATCTGCATGCAACAATGACGATAATCCTGGTCAACTACACAGGTTTATTGTGAGACTCACTTGAATTCTGTCTGGTGAAAGCATTTTATAAATTGGAAGGTGTTTCAACTATGCAAGGAATTATTATTTAAATGACATTTCTTGGTAGGGTTCAGCTGCTTCCCACAAAGTGAGGGTCAGATTACTAGTGCCACCCTCATTGATGAAATTGTCCCAACTTGCATCTTTTAGTTTTCCCTTTACTAAATTGGAAACTAAACCCTCTTCACTTACAAGTGCAAATTGCTACAAGGTGTATGTAACTTAGAAATGCCTGAAATATTTTATTCAACTTGGTTTAAATTGTCCACTTGAGGAGCAGGAAGCTATGAAGGGCTTCTCCAGAAGGAAGTGTGTGCCCAGGCCTTGTGTGCTGCAGGCTCCAGGCCACCAGACTTTCCAAAGAACAGCAGAACGAGGGCTCTTTAGGTTTCCACGGGTGTGTTCTGCAGCCTGGTGGGTGAGCATTTGTGTATATGTGTCTCCATGAGCTGGTGCATTTATTAGAGGATGTGGTGGTGGCTGAGAGCAGGTGGTTTCCGGTGCCAACACGCTGCTTGCTTTGTAGGAAGAGTGGAGTTTTCCTTGGCTCCACAGCCAGATGCTTTATCTGTTTTCATTTTAAAGATGTGTTTCCAAAGCAACATTTCCTGAAATTTCTTGGCTGCATCCAGGTATGAGATTCATAGTTGCAAGTTCAGGGAGAAGGTGAGCTGCCAGGAAGACGTTTACAGTCGGGTGGGCCATCCTAAGGAATGCAGCTGAGGTCTTGCCAGGAAGTGGAGAAGAAGCCAAAAACGAGGACCCTCCATAGGGAAAGGTCTCGCTCCAGCCCTGACTGGAAATTCATGTTCTAATATTTTTAGTTTGAACAATCAGACTGGATTCTTCTAATTGAGGAGGGAATATTGAACTTTAACAAACTAATAAAAGTTGAAGTGAGTGCTTTCCTAGGAGGAGCTTTGTGTTCAGTTTGCAGTACCTCCCTATGTTTGGTGGCACTGTCTCATCTTGATCTTTTCTGATCACTTGGGTAAATAGCTTGCATACCCTGCCAGAATTTGAGCTCTGAGCTCAGGTCAAATTTATCCCTAAACTCTCCAGTGTCTTACAGTGCTAGCCCACAGCTCGTACTTAATAAATATGGGTTGCATAAACAATCAAATGACGAAAACATAGAGATATTAACCCTAAAGATAACTTTTCCATCCCCCATTTTATATATCCTCAGCTGTTGAGAACTTCTTGACTCTGAGTAACTTCTGCTCATGTAATTCCCACATTTATGGTCACTTTTCCCTGCTCAAGGCCTGTCCTAGGTTGTGGGACTTACCTTGCTGAACTCCAGTTTGAGTTGACATGACTTCAGGGTAGTTAGTATATTGCATTTCTCTCTCGGGCTCTCCCATCGAACCTAAACACAGAACAACAGTGTTTGTTTTTTCCTAGTTCCCTATTTTTTACCCCTTGTATGGCCCCAAAGACTTGACTAGGCTTTGTGGATATAAGTTACAGAGAGACAATTCTTCTCTTAACTTGAGGAAAAACTTCTAACAGAGCTGTGAAATAATGAATCAGATTCAAGATGCAATGAATTCCCTGCTACTGGAGATTCTCAAGGATCGATGGGACTAATTTGGGTTGTGGAAGGACTTCTACCTTGAGAGAAGTACCACATGCTATGACCCTGCAGAATTTGAGGTGAACCATGGTCCATGAATTTTCATCTCTGACAGGGGTACTAGTAATCAGGCATCCGGGTAGCTACTTGTCATCTCCCTCCAAATACCAGAGAAGCTCTATATCTCTTTTCTAACAAGTCTGAATTTGCTAGGTATAACCTAATGGATAGCAGAGAGGCTTAGCCTCCCTGCTCTCAGATCAATGATGGCAGCTCGGGGGGGTGGGTTGACAGGGCTGGCAGCCTATTGGTTCCACACTCGCCATCCATGATCATCTTAGTTCTTTTTCTTCCTGCATATCCTAAGCAGAAGACATTTTGCTCTAATTCTTTTTCTTACTGTGATTCCCACCAGTCTTTCTTCCCTTCTTTGTTCTCTCCTAAAGGTTCTGGAATATGGCTCCTTTCTCTTCCATGAAATATGCTTTTCTAGGGCCATGTTTTTCATAATATGGAACACTGGGACTTAAGTAGTGAGGCAAACATCTCTGGGGAAATTCTCTTTTGCCTTCCTTTCTTCTAGCAGCTGGGCTATTGAAATCCCATAGGGACTTATTAAAATGTGAATACTACCCACTCCCAATCAGGAGTCAGTGACCCAAATAGTAACTGCATTAGGATTGGTAAATATCTATGCTAAGATATGCCTGGGTATGTAAGCCAGGAAGAAAGAGGGAAGAGTCAGGGTCTCACCACAGGGCAGAGAAGGGAGCTGTGTGTGTGGTGGGGTGGGGAGGCACAGGTCTGTACACTACTCCAGTTGGAAGGGGCCTTGAAGGTCTAGTCTCAAAGCCCTAAAAGAGGAATAGACATAATCAAAACCATAGGTGTAAAAACACACTCAATTTTCCTCTAGGAGTCTCTGAGTGTTTTGTATAGGGGCTTTTCTGGGATGGAGTGAATTTTTCTAAGTTGGAAAATTGGGATAGATGATGACCACTACTGTTCAAAAAGAAACAACATCACAGAACTGTACCCCATCCACTGAAGCCAAGTCAGGACTAACTGGTGCCCCTTTGCGGTTTGTGTATTTTGGAAAAAAATGACTAACAATTTCCTTTATCATAGGAAACACAAAAGGATGCTTTTGGATTTCTACCTCTGGAGGGCAAATTATATATTACACATCTTCTCTGACCCTCATCTTCAACATTTTTACCCATGGAATATCTAGGACAAGGTAGGTGTCCCCAGATGCTGCAAAGGAGGATGAACTCTTAGCTGCTCCATTTGTGGGGTGTTTGTATAATCTCATAATAGGATTTCACAGACAAATGGCAAATGTTGGAATCATTTGCTATCCTTTCCAAGGGTTTGAAACGGTAGCTAGGTGTCTTTCTCTGGGGCTAAGGTCCTGAGCAGCCATAGTACTACTGAGCAGCACGGAGGCACAAAATGGTGCCGTGATCCCTTTTTCCTCTGGGGGAGATTGTCGATGTATTTTTTTCAACACTTTCAAAATCCCAGTTGTTTATAGTAACTGGAGATGGTAGAACCTGGCTGAAGTGGGAAGGCAGAGTTTTATCTAACCTCTAATTTACTTCTCCTCTCAAGTTTGTCCAAGTTCCTGAGACGCCTTTCCCGTGTAAGTTAAACCAGTTTGTCAAGGGAAATATAAATTAAGAGCTCTGTTTCTGAGTTAAATGGAAACTTGGGCTAGGGAAGCAGATTTTTGCTATGCTCCTCAGATCTCCAGTATAATATAGGATTTGGAATCAGTGTGGGACTGAGACTTGATGGATTCTAGAGGAATACAAAACTCTAAGAATGTGGGAGTAATGTAAAGCCAAAAGCCCAGACTCTGACTGATCAGTGCTGGTAATAATCAGGTTGGAAATTCCATGGCATTATTAAAAGAGGAAAGTTTCTTCACTTTTAGACAAAATGAGTTATGAAACCATCCGTATTCTCTAATTTGATTCCAAGATAAATGAACCAAAGACCATGCCCAAACTGACAACTGTGATGCCTTGGTCATCCCCAGGTTATTGTAGAAAGGCAGCTAAGCTTCTAGCACTGCCTGGGCTGTCCAGTTATGGACCTCTGGACTGTATGACTTGGAAGACACACAACTAAGGAATAACTCTGGCAAAACTGGGTTTGTAAAACTGGCGTGGAGCCAATAAGAAGTAACACAGATTTCCTTCTATTTCTCTTTGCTGGCCTAGAAATAATGATTGCAGGCTTAAAGCCTTTACTGTGAAAGGCAAAGGCAACTGGAAATCCTGTTCTTTAATGGACACTCACAGGGCACTAAATGCTACCTTTTAGTACTTCCCCAGTCTGATGACCATTAAACCAGTATTTCTCACAGACCTTCGTAATGGTTACCTCATACACCTCACAAAACACTGAAAATATTTGATAAGAGATGATAATGTGCTAACAGACTGAAAATTGCTACCCTGTTTAGTTAAATTATGAAGAGCCACTTCAGTCAATAGGCAGACAATTCAAGGAAGAACCCATGGGAGAGTGTTCCTCAAGCATAGTTAGCAGGTGACTGCTATTTAAAAGCACAGAGGAGGGTAAAATGCAGTTTCTAGGATTGTGCTTTCCACTGGATCAGATTTGCTGGGAGTGGGTCCTGGTGGTCTGCATTTTAAGCAAGCTATTATTGTAGATTGGATGGTATCATTTGCATATATATGCATTATGATTTTTAAATACATAAGGTGCTGTTGGAATTAATAAATCATATTCAAGAGGGTTCTGAATTTGTACAGCTTGGAGTTCTGATGTATTCTCTTAATCACAACATAGTTTATGAAATTGCTTGGTTTTAAGAAATGATATTCACCCTTGGAAAAAGTTGGGAGCCAATGCTCTAAAACAAATAAGTATTCAAAATGTAAATCACTGATAAAATCTTTCTGGAATCATAGATGGATTCAGCTTTAACAGACACTTAATGGGGGCCTCCCATTCAGGGAAGGGTTCTCAGAATTGTCCAGCGGTTGACAGGTCTGGGCTCCAGCACAGGTCTTAAGACTCCGAGTCCAGTTTCTTCTCACCTACATATCTTCTGGAAGAGATGAGAACAGAAGTGATCTGACCTTATGGGGAAGAGGGATGCCAGGAAAGTAGTAGGGAAAGGACTTCACAAGTAGGAGACTTGAGCTGGAGACATTTAGATTTAAAGTGTATGACTGTCCTGTGGATATATTCTGCATAATATGATAGGAGTCCTGGGTTATGCTAGAACTAATGGGGTTGGAGGAAGCCTGGGGCTGGCAGGAGCAGTTAGCTTGAGCGACTGGGGCCTGGAGGATTGCGACTTAGGGATGAAGTAGAAGTTGGCCCCTTGTTGCTTTGTGAGGCCACTCTGACTCGTGCCTTTCCCTGTCTGGGTGCCAAGTTGTGAGATTAGCAATTCTGGGGCAGGATTTGCTCTTTGAAAACGGGCAACTCTCTGGTGTCACAATGCCACCACACCTTCTGCCTTTTGATCTTGATGTTGACCACCCAGCCTGAGCATGCTGCCTTATACTCCTGGGACAATGACGTGACTTGACCCCCACAGTGGAGGGCTAGGAAATCCTTGTGGGCAGTCCTCCTGAGGTTACTGCAGGGTAAGTCCTGTCGGTCCTGGGATCCAGGGCCTCATGAGAGAATCTGGGCCCTCTTAGCTCTATTGCTATTCTAGTTTATTGAAAACATAGATGTGTCACAGATTCAGCAGAAACAAGTTCAGAGAAGCAAAGCTTTTATACTAAGATAAATTATCTCATTGTTCCCTAGGAACTGAAAAATTACAATTTTCTATAGTCATCATCTCGATACAGAAGCATCTCACCTTCTTTTTATATATTTATAAATCTAGTAGAAGAGTTTAAGATATTAATTGATTTTTTTCCTCCAATAATTTATCTACCCTGTAGCATTGATGTGTGTGTGAGTGGGCACACACACACCCCTTCCCTGCCAGTCAGTATTCTCAGGACAAGGTAGGGCTCAGGTCATGCCAGAGAATAGAAATGAAAGGCTGTTTGTAGCTTTGGTCTTTAAAGCCCATGACATGTGAGAGCAAGAAAGGACTCAAAGAAAAAAATAAGCTAAGCCAAAAAGAAGCCTAGAAGAACCACCCAGAAAATATTCCCTCAGATAGAAGTAGAGAAGAAAATGAATGGGCAAAGAATGAGAGTTTACCCTTGGTGGGTACTAGAAAGAGGGGCCCTGCTTTTTATGCCATCTGCTGAGACTCCCAATGCCCTTGGAGGGTACAGACATCAGAATGGTGTGGAAACCCTGGGCCTAAACAGGCAGGCAGCAGGAGCAAAAGATGTCGAGTAGCAACCCACTTGGATTGATGGCCACTAATGACCAATTACTCCAAGGGAGCTCAGTGAACCCTCATGTGGCTTCCTAGCCTGAGGTCTAGATGGGCTTTAGTCCTTTGTCTTGGGGAAGATGAAGGATTCTTGAAAGAACTGACTTCTGATTCCATCAGAATAGCGTCTCTAACTATGAATTTAGTTGTTACCACTCTCCTCTTCCCCACCGATCACCTACCCCCCAGAGTTATTTCCTGTACATTCTGGTGGTCATTTGCAAGCTGGCACATGCTGTCATGGGAGAGTCTCCTGAGTTGTAGCGAGCTGGTGGCCACAGTCACCCCATTCATTTGTAATAGACAGCTGTGATGGCAAAGGAGCACCTTCTAGACAGAGGCTGGCCTGCATGGTCACTTGGGGGCCTTGGGTCCCTGTTGTTCAGCAACTCTAGAGCTAGGGTCAAGAAAAGGGTCTGCCAATGCTTTCTGAGCCACACTATTTCCTCTTAAATCTACACGATTTGGGAAAATGTGAGTCAGGACAGAGGAGACAACAGAAATATAATATTTGAATATTTCTAGGCTCACTCATTCTGGAGCAAAATACTCAGACCCACAAATGAACATTTACTTTAATCCTTTTGTCTTTAATTTGATTCCTCTGATATGTTCCCTCTGAAACACTTTCAAAGGTGGGGAAGGGGAAGCAATTTATGCCTTCAGAGAGTGGACATCCTCCTCAGAAGTCTAGGAAATCTCTTACAGATTTCAAAGGCATTTTAACCTTTTCTGACATTTAAAAGCAAACAGAAACTCTGCCAGATAAAAGTGAGCTGAAAACAATGGTCAAGTTGAGGTCCAACTGGAAGGAGCCTGGTTCCTCCAAATTCCTTCCCGTTTGCACACTGCTGCATTGCACACACACACACACACACACACACACACACACAGGTGCTGGATTGTCATGTCTAAAATGAGCTCAGGGCAAATTATCAACAGAACATGGTTCAGATAATATTTTATGCCTTTCTCTATTATTAAGGCTTTAAGGGTAGGTTTCAAAACTGGGAGGATTAGAGCTGAGCAGCTAGAAAATACACAGCTGAGCACTGACTCTCTCCCTCTCGCTCTCATTGACTCTCTCCTCTCCCTCTCCTTCTCTTTAACAAGTTAGCAGCATGTGGCTTGCCCTTGTTCCAGCAGCGATTATTAAAATAAAAAACACCTTTGGCCATAAACACAAGTGAAAATTGAAACATGCTCATGAAATTTTATTATTTTTCGCTTCAATAACTTCACCCTACATGGAGAACTTTATTGGCCTCAGGAGGACTTTGGTTAGGTAATGAAAAAGCATAGGGGTGGGCGATCCCAAACGATCAGGGTTGGGAGGCAGCCGGGTTGCTATGCATGCATCTTGGCCTGGGGCCTGCGAGCTGCTCAAGTGTGCAGGTTTGCACACACGCGCTGCTGGAGGCCAGCTCCCCACCCGCCTCCTGGAGGCTGCTCTGCCTTTGGGTCATAAGGGAGTTGGGTGTTGAGCTGGTTTGAAGCCAGCTCTCCCACTACTGGCTTGAGGGACCCATGTTCAGGTCCTTTGGCTGATTCTAGAGAGTTCGTAGAGCTTTGCTTCAACTTAAGGCACTTTTGCCTCTCCCTGGAATCTCCTACATCCCCCAACTCAGAATGAAGGCGGGAGGGGTGGAAGGGTAGATCTTAAGCAGTCAAAGAAAAGACAGTGGAGAGAGGCCTACAGTCACAGAGGGGTGGTCCAACTGAAAAGAGAGAATCGCCAGTGTTATCTGATGGTGGTCGAAAAAAGCTTGAAAGACAGCACTTGGGTCTTTGTGTGAGAGAAATAAATATCTATACCATTTAAATGACAGTTATATTAGCCTTTTAAATTTTTTTATTTTTTGGTTATTTGCAACTGTGGATAGTCCCAATATATAGTCACCCATTGGAGAGTGTATGCTGTCTCTCTCAGAGGTGAAATACAAGGTGTGGGGATATGCCTTCCTAGACTGCTGTGATGATTTTGCTCTGGGACATTCTTGGTGACCTAGGCTCTGTAGAGATCATTATTGTAGCATTTCTGGAATGTGGTCCCCTTTGTCATCCTGGCCCAAGATGGTGCTGTCTATATTTAAGGGAGAAGGTGAAGAAAGAGATGATAAAGAAGAGGGCAAGGGAGTATGCCATCTGCCTCCAAAGGGAGGTCCAGGGGGCTGCTGATGTGTGTATCCCATCAGCAGGAAGTTAGTCCCTTGGCCATGCTATCGTAAAGGAGGCTGGAAATTTCAATCTTTATTATGAAGAGCATTCTACTCAGCTAAAAATTTTATTACTAAGGAAGAAAGAGAGAAGAGATCTCAAAGGACAATGAGCAGACTCTGCCACAGCAATTAATGGGAGTCCAAGCCTTGGCCATTTTAATGGTCTGTGTTGCTTTAATCACTGTTCTTTCCATTGCTCCATGAATCCATGTCTTCATAGGAAATCTAGGCTCATCATTTCCTGGTTCATTTTATCTCTGGGACTTTTGGTCAACAGCCTTCCTCGATGCTTTCCCATGGATTCTTGTTCTCTGTCCCATCAAAATTGTCCTTGAATCAACTTTATGCAAAACCTGCCAGCTTCATACTCTAGAATCAGAACTTGGGTTGGAACTAATAAAGAGAGAAAGAGACCAAGTCTATTAACCCCTGTGGTAACGCTGTCAGAATTTTTAAAAATTAAGGATCTGGGCACACAGGCATTTGCCATAGGGCTTGCCTTGCACTTGTCAATGTGAGGTAAACTCTACCGACTTCCCAAAGCCTTCCTAGGAATGGGTTGGGACCAGAAAAACCTTTGGATGCCATCTGGCTCAAGAACTGTGGCTTTTGTTCTCCCTGTGGAGCGGCATGACTTTTGCCCCTCATCCTGAGCAGAGTGACTCACATCACATCAAATCTCCCTTTGACTTTCTGAGCTGCCTCTCTCCTGAGCCATGTGCTGCTCCCTTTCCAGCATAATTAAATCCAGTAGTCCTTCTTGTTGACCTCATGAGTCTGAGTTAAGCCCATTTATGAAACATGAAATGATCCCAAATGCTCATGATACAGCTTTCCCAGGCCTGCGGAGGTGGATCATAAGCTAAGAGCTTCCTGCTGGAGATGCTGAGGGAAGGCAGATGTGGCATCCCTGGAGATAAAGCAGCACCTCCCGTGGGTTGGACTGTAGCCTCAAGGGGTGTTCATGGTCCTCAGTGTTCCCTAAGAGCCTCTTCCTACCATCTCCCTGCCTCACTCCTCTTTCCACTTGCAGGTACCTACTCTTCTTTTGAGCAAGCAAGGAAAACAAAGATAATGTCATTTCACAGTGGATTAATGCTTTGTATTGACTTTTCATTGTGATTGGAGACATGGAGCAGAACTGAATTAACTGATCCATATTCACAGAGGCATTGTTTCAATGGCTAAGTCATAGGACTGGGTTTCTGCTATTCATCATTCATACAAGAGGGGAATCAAGAAGAGCATGAATGAATCAAGGCAAGTCAGCCCCAATCGGGGAAATGAGAGCTCGCTGCACTTATTGGGTAGTTTGGTGGGGACAGCCATGGAGCATATCAGAGACAGGCCTGATATTAGGAGACTACACCCACCATTCCACCTGTCATGCTTTTGTACAGGAGAAAGGGCTTCTCTGTTCTATCCCTCATAAGGGTGTAGAATTAGAGGACTACTTCTGGTTTGTCCCTCCTCCTCTCACCTAATTCCTAGCTCCCACCCCTTCGGCCCACCAAGCAAAGAGAAAGAACACCACATTTTATTGGCAAGACCATGTCCCAGCTCAGCACTTTGGTGGGCCTTCTCATCAGAGCTTTCTGATGAACTAGCACGATCCCTTCTGCTTTACCTCACATTGACAAGTGCGAGGCAAGCCGTATGGCAAATGCCTGTGTGCCCAGATCCTTGATTTTTAAATCATGTCCTCCAACATAGTAAGCCAGAACCCCTATATTGCAGGGCAGGGAAACATAGCCAGTGCCTATTTTGATCCTTATCTAAGTCCTGTTTTCAATTTTGTAGAGATCTGGGTATGAAATCTGGGGAAAGGGGCATGCTGTGAGTTGGTTCTGTGCCTGGTCCCTCTTGTCATGCTCACTACAAAACTTTCTCAGCATTGACCTCCTTGAACACCGTGCTTTCCCTCATCCCTGATCATTTTCCTGTTCACTCCAGGTTTATTGCATCACCCTCTATTGTCCCTACAATGGGTAAGGAGGACAGAAAGAAGAAATATTAAGATGGAGAGAGATAATACATGATAAGAACAAGATTGTCTTGTGTGATCAAAAGGTGAACTGTTAAAATGCACAAGTGTTTTGAGGATGTTGGCCACTTCTTCTGTGTTCTGCCTGTCCCAGACTTGAATCCCAGTTCCATATCCTTCTAGTTGGGTGATCTTGAGTAACTTTCCTGACACCTCTGTGCTTAAATTCAATTGTACTGCCAACCCTATAGGATTGTTTTGAAGATTAAATAAGTTTTTATATAGCACCAAGCACATCAGAGACTATTAGTTGTCACCACTACCAAGGCTGCCATCATCATCATCAGCATCATCATCATCATCATCATCATCATCAATGTAGAGTTCTCAGATGGAGGCTCACATCAGGCCCAACTTAGGTGGTAGAAAAGATTCAGATCTTATTCATGCTTTGAAGGAAATTATCAATATACAAGAAATGTTCTGGATTGAGAAGTGACATATTTACCTTCTGGTCTCAGCTGAGTGTGACTTTGGAAGCTCTTCCCTCTCTGAGTTTTAGTTTACATGGATAAAAAACAGAAGGCTTGGTTTTTAATGGCTTCCAAGTGGAACGGCCACATGAGATAAATCTTGGTGCTCATAACAAATGCAGATTCCATGTCTTCTCCCAGCATCTCCCAGACATTTCATGGGTCTGAGATGGTTCAGGAGCTCAAGTTTTTTCAAATTTAGGCTTTGTTTCTCATGTGCTGCCCTTATTTACATCTGGGATACAACTAGAGCTTGGACATCAGGACCCTGAGTCATCTTTGAGTCCCTTGCTCTAAAATGGTCTGCTTGTGTGGCAATGGTGTAGAAAGGATGGAAGGAGGAAGAGATCTGAACAAGAAGTGTCAGAATAAGGGCTGGTTGGCAGAAATTTCCTGAAGGTTTATCTTTTACCATTTTTCTTCTTTAAAAAAAAAAAGAATTTCATACTCAATGTATAACAGACTCCAACTCTCAGCTGACTGGAGCTTTCTGCTGAGCTAGCGTGACCCCTTCTGCTCTATCATGAGACACAGAGCCAGACTCTGGGAAAAGAAGTGTCTCAGATAAACTGGATGAATCCTCTTCCCAGAGCCAGTTCCCAACACCTCCATTTCCTTTGGAACAAATGCTCATCTGATTAACCAGAATTTTTGGCAGCCAAAAGCAGAAAGGAGAATCCATCTTGTTGCTCCAGCATGGGGTGTGGCCGTTCTCAAATCTTCCCATCTGAGGGTCTTTCCTTGGCAAACAGGATGGCTTTGTCGTGATCCCACAGCATTTCTCTCTTTAACCCAAAGAATGAAAGAGAAAAACAAAAACAACAACAAAAAAAATGGTTCCTTCCACCAATAAACTGGAAGTCCTTTCATCCATTGAATGACATGGTTTCTCGCTTCTTCCCTTCACCATGGGGACAGGGTGGAGTCCACATTCCCTCAAGGAACCCAAGGTCATGACATTCATGGTGAACAAACTGCAGCCTCTAGAAAGCATTTCCAATTAACACACACAAAGCGTTTCCTACTGTCTCTTAAATTATGGTTCTATATTTATCGCTGCCAGCCAGCCCCTCCCTCTCCCCCAGTTCCCCCATGCATGACTCCTGCTCCCCCTTTCGTCATTTGTAGAAGTGTTTCCATTCTTCTTTCTTCCTTTGTCCATTTTCAGAACCAATTTTGTTCTAAGAAGAATGTAATCGTTGCTAACATTTTGATATCCCTGTCCACTAAAGTTTACACGACACTGAGATTTTGTGATAAAATTCCTCATTTGCTTCCAAGATTTCTGTTGCAGGGCCCTTAGTCGGTGCAGAACTTCATTATTCTCTGATTTACCGTGGCTTCAACCCAAGCAAAGACTTTTCAAGTGTTAACTTTTCCCTCTTCCCCTTCCTCTCTGCTTTGCTTGTTGTCCTTCTAAACACACACACACATGTGCTTGTGCTTGCTTTCTCCATCTTCTCTCTCCTGCCTTTCCTCTTCTCTCTCCTCTGCTTCTTGGTCTCTGTCTCTCTCTCTCTCTGTCCTCTCCTCATATTCTGTCTTCCCCTAGTTTTGAGTTTCAGTGTTCACATCCCATGGATTGGCCTTCTGGCCTTGTCCTCCCCCAGGACACACTCCTCTAAGGGAGGTGAGGGAGCTCCTTCTGTTGGAAGAGTTGTATTGAAGATCCACAGAGTGGCCTCAGAGTCCCCTTGAACAACTCACGGGGGCTGACCCTGAGCCCTCTGAAGGATGAGTCATACTTCAGCTTCCTAAGAGGCCAGTGTATGCAATCTAAAGGACATGATTTCTGCACAATGCTTGCAAAATAAGATGCCTAATGTGTGTGTGTGTGTGTGTGTGTGTGTAGAGAGAGAGAGAGAGAGACAGAGAGAGAGAGATTCATGCAATCAGCAGCAGTGAGACTCTCTTGGTGTCACTTGTTCTCATCTCTTTGTTGACACATCAGTCTCTTGGAAGGCGAAGGCCCACAAAATGTAGGTTTCAGTGGATTTTCAAAAGTGGAGAATTCAGCACCTTAATCCCACTCAAAAACACCCCAACACAGCGTCAGGGCTCTTTCTCCTTTTACCTAGTCTACTAATACTCATCCCTCATCTTTTTAGTTGCCTGTTCTCATCACTAACTACCAGTCCTTGTACTCCGTGTCATCCTCTCTTCTTGCCTTCATGTGGACAATATTTTTTAAATTTTTTTAAGTCATTTTATTTATTTATTATTTCCTAAATTTTGCTACTGGGTATTGAACCCAAGGATGCTTTACCACTGAGCTACATCCCCAGTGATTTTTTAATTCTTTTTTAATTTTGATTCATTGTACACAAATGGGGTACAACTATCATTTCTCTAGTTGTACACTAAATAGATTCACACCATTTGCATAGCCATACATCTACATAGAGTAATGATGTTTGTCTCATTCTATTATTTTTTCTTCCCTCTTCCCCACCCCTCATTTTCTTTTTTTAAAAATTTATTTATTTTGATTCATTGAACACAAATGGAGTACAGCTATTGTTTCTCTGGTTGTACACAAAGTAGAGTCACACCATCTGTGCATTCATACATGTACACAGGGCAATGATGTCTGTCTCTTTCTGTTATTATTACCCCCCAACCCCGACCTACCCCCTTCCCTCTATGCAATCTATCCTTCCTCCATTCTTGCCTCCCTTCCACCCCGCATTATGCATCATCATTCACTTATCAGAGAAATCATTCGGCCTTCGGATTTTTGGGATTGGCTAATCTCACTTAGTGTGAAAGTCTCCAACGTCATTCATTTACCTGCAAATGACATAATTTTTCTTCTTTATGGCTGAGTAATATTCCATTGTGTATATATGCCACAGTTTCTTTATCCATTCATCTATTAAAGGGCATCTAGGTTGGTTCCACAGTCTAGCTATTGTGAATTGAGCAGCTATGAACATTGATGTGGCTACATCACTGTAGTAATCTGATTTTAAGTCCTTTGGGTATAGGCCAAGGAGTGGGATAGCTGGGTCAAATGGTGGATCCATTCCAAGTTTTCTAAGGAATCTCCACACTGCTTTCCAGAGTGGCTGCACCAACTTGCAATCCCACCAGCAATGTATGAGTGTACCCTTTTCCCCACATCCTCACCAACACCTGTTGTTGCCTGTATTCTTAATAAAAGACATTCTAATTGGGGTAAGATGAAATCTTAAGGTGGTTTTGATTTGCATTTCTCTTATAACTAGGGATGTTGAACATTTTTTCATAAATCTTTTGTTTGCTTGTAAATCTTCTGTAAAGTGTCTGTTCATTTCCTTGGCCCATTTATTGATTGGGTTATTAGTATTCTTGGTGTAAAGATTTTTGAGTACTTTGTAGATTCTTGAGATTAGTGCTCTATCTGAAGTGTGTGTGGCAAAGATTTTCTCCCACTCTGAACGTTCTCTCTTCACACTGCTGATTGTTTCCTTTGCTGAGAAAAAGTTTTTTAGCTTGATTCTATCCCAATCATTGATTTCTGCTTTTATTTCTTGTGCTTTGGAAGTCATGTTAAGGAAATCTGGTCCTAGGCCAACATGATGAAGATTTGGACCTATTTTCTCTTCTATTAGGTGCAGGGTCTCTGATCTAATTCCTAGGTCCTTGATCCATTTTGAGTTGAGTTTTGTACAGGGTGAGAGATATGGGTTTAGTTTCATATGGATTTAGCTGCATATGGATTTCCAGTTTTCCCAGCACCATTTGTTGAAGAGGCTATCTTTTCTCCATTGTATGTTTTTGGCTCCTTTGTCGAGTATGAGATACCTGTATTTATGTGGGTTTGTCTCTGTGTCCTCTATTCTGTACCATTGATCTACCTGTCTATTTTGGTGCCAATACCATGCTGTTTTTGTTACTATTGCTCTGTAGTGTATTTGAAGGTCTGGTATTGTGATACTCCTGCTTCGCTCTTCTTGCTAAGAATTGTTTTAGCTATTTTGGGTCTCTTTTTCCTCCAAATGAATTTCATGATTGCTTGCTCTATTTCTATGAGGTCTGTCATTGGGATTTTAATTGGAATTACATTGAATTGGTATAGCGCTTTTGGTAGTAGGGCCATTTTGACAATATTAATTCTGCCTATCCAAGAACATGGGAGATCTTTCCATCTTCTCAGACTTTCTTTAAATTGCTTCTTTAGTGTTCTGTAGTTCTCATTGTAGAGGTCTTTCACCTCTTTTGTTAATTGATTCCCAAGTATTTTATTTTTTTTTGAGGCTATTGTGAATGGTATAGTTTTCCTAATTTTGCTCTCAGAGGATGCATCACTTATGAATAAAAATGCATTCGATTTATGAGCATTCATTTTATATCCTGCCTCATTTTCCTCTATACAATCCATCTTTCCTCCATTCTTGCCTCCTTCCCAACCCCCTTCTCATCCACTTATCAGAGAAATAATTTGGGCTTTGGTTTCTTAGGATTGACTTCTCTCACTTAGCATGATATTCTCCAACTCCATCCATTTACCTGCAAATGCCATAATTTTATTCTTCTTTCTGACTGAATGATATTCCATTGTGTATATATACCACAGTTTTTTTTTTTTATAAATTCATGTATTGAAGGGCATTTAGGTTGGTTCTAAAATCTAGCTATTGTGAATGGACGCTGCTATCAACATTGATGTAGCTGTGCCACTGTAGTATGCTGACTATCCTGTAACCTTGCCCCTACCTCCTCACTGTAAAAACCCCATCCTTCTGTGTTGCCTAAGCGTCTAGTATCTCAGAGTCCAGTGTTTTGTTAGTGTGACTCGATGGCTAAGAGGCTAATGTTATGCCTTTGTGCACTTTAATTAAGGCAGGCAGAAGATGTTTCACTTTTTCCAGAAGAAGAATGCTATGTGGCAGGAAATCTAGGTACTTAGAAAGCTTACCAAGAAAACATGAATAATCGGGAAATGGGTCCCCTCAAGTTACAACTTGCCTGCAAAATTCAGAGAGCATCTCTCCTTGATTTGTTAAAACTGGGAGGGAAAGGTTAATCTTGTGTCCATAGATATGCAGACAAGGTGAGACCCATCCAGCATCCCCTAGAAGATTATTAGGTGTTATGTTTGGATGTGAGGTGTCCCCCAAAAGCTCAGGTGTGAAACAATGCAAGAAGGTTCAGAGGAGAAATGATTGAATTAGAGTCTTAACCTAATTGGTGAATTAATCCAGATGGGATTAACTAAAGTGGTAGGGTGTTGCTAGAGGAGGAGGGAATTGGGGGTGTGGCTTTGAGGTGCATATTTGTATCTGGCAAATGGAGTCTCTCTCTCTCTCTCTCTCTCCTTTCTGATCAACATGTGAGCTGTTTCCTCTGCCACACTCTTCCACCATGATGTCCAGCCTCACCTTGAGCCCCAAGGAATAGAGCCTTCTCTTTATTGATTGAGACCACTGAAATCATAAGCCTCCAGATAAATTTTTCCTCCCTTAAAATTGTTCTGGTTGGGTCCTTTTAGTCACAGTAGCCAAAAAGTTTGACTGAAACATTAGGAACCCTTCTTGCCATTATTCTCTTGGGTTTTTATCGGAACCTTCAGATTGGATCCATTCGTGAGTACCGCGGCTTGTTTCCCCTCATTGAAAGGCTCACTAGCTGCTGGACTTATTATTCTGATGGACTTAACAGAATTCTCAGCTTTAGGAAACTGAAACATTAGCAGACTCTTTGTTTTTGTTTTCAATTCTTGAGTTATCTCTGACTTACAGAATCTGGGGTGAGTTGGGTGACTAGAGAATTCCAGAAACCAATAGAATTAGAAGAGGTTTTCCTCTGTTGGAAGCCCCTACATTTACATCTTGACTCAAGGGTTGTCCAGAATTTAGTTGGAAAGAACCCCTAAATCAGCTTTGAAAATTCTCCTACTATGGTGGTTTTATAATATGTCTTCAAATTCCTGGCAGGCCTCCATTGAAATTTGGATCCCCCTGCCCTTTAAGATGGACCGGGCTTTGCCACTTTGTGACAAATGGAACCTGGCATACGCTGGGCTGTGTGCGTCAAGAGCTTGGCTGGTTCCTGGCTCGCTCTCTCCCTCCCTCTCATGAGAACCAAAACACCATGTTCTTAGGGGAAACATGGAGAAGACACAGAGGGCTCTGGCCACAGGTCCATCTGATGGCCTAGCTGCCGGCCAGCATCGAGTCAGCAAGTCCAGATGATCCCCTCTTCCAGCTGCCCCAGCTGATACTGATCAGAGCAGAGATGAGCTTTCTCCACTGAGACCTGTTCATGTTTCAGACTCAGGAGGAAGAGAAGTGTTGTGATTTCAAGCTGTGCAGTTTGGGAGTGGTGTGCCACACACCAGTAACTGGAACACGTGGCTTCTGGGTCATTCTTCCCAAGAGGTATAAGTACTGCCACAGTTTTTGAAATTCCTGATTTTGAACTAAGATCCTCATTCTAAGTACTCCAGTTCTAAAATGGCATGCTCCTATGAAGGGATGCTATGGACTAAGACACCATGTGGAAGTGAGTTTACCCCTTCCTATCAGTATGTAGCTTTGCAATTGCACTGGTAACCCTTGGACTTGGTTTCTTTAAATGGAAAATAATGGGGTGGAGCTAGGTAACATCCAAGGTTTCTTCCAGTCCCGTTCATATTTCCTCTCCTGTGGGTCTCCTCTGGCTTTGAGAGTGAGTTTACTTTCTAGAAGTTCAGCTTCAAATGACTGAGCTGGCTTTGTATCACAGACCTCTCTTTACAAGTATTGTTGGTCATTCAGGAATGGCTTTCGGTGTCTTCCTCCAATGGCACCAGTGATGGGGGTGGCTCAGAGACTGCAGCAGTCTCAGGGACAGGCTGTGTCTGTCCTGGATGTGAGAGATGAGCCCTGATCTGACTGCTGCCAGATATTTGGGAGTAAGCTAGTCACTGACTCCCCACTTCATTACATGTCGCCTGAGATCATTAAAGTGATCCCTGCCTGAACACAGAAGGCCATGCTCCTGACATTGCTGGTATAGAAAGGACCTATGAGGCTCTGAAAGCTATCTGATGGTCCTCCATTCTGTGACAGTGTGGATCTCTGAAATTCCCCCAGAATTCTGGACCCCTTTCTGGTCCCATTCAAAGTGAAGGCCTGAGTGATGTTTCTTCTCTTACTTCAGAAGCCTGAGAGAACTTGTTACTAAGTGTGGAAACCCCATGAGAAGAATTCATGTCCAGAGAGGGATTTCTTCTTAGTCAGTTTCTCCTGAGAAACAATGAATTGGCTCAAAGAGATGGGGGAGCAGGCCAAAATATGTTGGGAAACCAAAAGCAAAAGGAGAATAAAACAGGATGGAAAGAAATAATAAAAAGGGTTGGAACTCTTATAAAATCCCAAACCAACAGTGGTAATTCTGAAAGTGCAGGATTTGATGACATAGCTTCATAAAGACTTTGGTCCTGAGGATGACCTGCTAAAAACACGCTCTCTTCCCTCCCTCAGTTCAGCCAGGTGGAGGATCATCCACAGAGGCCACTGGGCGCTTCTGGTGCTGCTTTGAATCTGGAGTCTTTCCCTCACAGTAATGGCAGGGAAGGTTAGGGCTGGTCTTCATTTGTTAATCCTGAAATGCTGGATTCTGAGTCTCATTTTATAGGCTTTTGTTGGGCAGCTTGAACTGTTGGTCTTTTCTTGACAGGGACACCCTTGACAACTCCAGGATGACCTTGTCTCTTCTGTGGGGACTTTGATTCTTCAAACCACAGAAGTGTCTGAATCCCTCAAGTTCTTCTAACATGTCTATATTCTCTGAAGAGAGAAAAAGGATGGTCACCCAAGTCTGGTGTCTGCCATGCTTTGTCCCAGGTGACAGAACCACACCTACCTAGCTGAGTGGCATTGTGGGGTCTCACAGTGCACCCCTAAAATCTGTTCTGAACCTGGCAGCTTCTGTACGCAATCTATTTTGTTCTTACTTTGGCCACTGCTGTGAGCCCTCTGTGTCTGAGGACTTCTTCCCCATCCCACTTCCAACACCTACTTCCTGTCTCCTGTGAAACACTCTTTGATTTTTGTGATCCACATCAACTGCCACCTTTCAGTGAGGGTTCTCATGTGGGAAGAAACACATGTAGAGAAATGTACAAAGCAAAAAGTAAATAGAGCTCTCCACACCAGCCCCACTCTTCAGATGTAAACATTCAGAGCTATTTCTATATTTAGAACTTCTGCTGATTATCTCCACATGTGTAAAAAGCATGCTTTTACCTTCATTTCAATTTTTTTTTAATAGCATGATTTTATAGCCTTGCTAAGTTGCTGAGGCTGTCTTTGAACTTGAGATATTCCTACTTCAGCCTTCCAAGTCACTGGGATTACAGGCATGCACTACTGCACCCACCTATTTTATGCTATTATAAATGAGAAATTTAGATTATTGCTAAAACCCCTTCCATTGATCAATTTATTACTTTAAATAATATATTAAAATCTCTATTTTTCTATTGAAAAAAATTTAGAAAATATCTTGATTTTTGCAGTATTTAAGAATGAATTCAGTATCTACTGACTTTCTTCTGCCTTTTCTCTGACCCACCGTACCTTCGAGTATCGATATCCTTTTGAAATTAGCAAGCATATGGCATTTGCATGAAATTTTGTAGCCTTAAAGTCTTTAAACTTTTAAATGACAATATAAATATTGAGAACCAATAAATGGTATTTGAAAAATATTACTTCCTCCAATCTTTACCGTGTATTTGGATATGAAGAAAAAGGGTAGAGCTTGCATGTTGTCACTTAAAAATACTTCAAAGATCAAGATCAAATAAATTCTCCTTGTAGATTCTACTGATTCTTTAAAAATCATAGCACAGATGATGATAAAAAAGGGGGTAACATAAGGAATCCTGTCTTATCTCTGAGTTGATTAATGAAGGTAGGGGGAATATATAACATGGAGAATCAACTAACATAAAGGCCATCCATGTCACACTTCAAGGGATCATGGGGAAAAGAATGAAGATAGAGGAAGAGGAAAATTGCAATGTCGTGCAGCAGATGGGATGGTGTGGAAGATCAAACACTTAAGAAGCATCCAAAATAGCTACATAACATGGAGTTTGAAGGCTGGGAAACATCTTCTTTACCTCTTGGAGGGGCTCAGCAGAATAGAAGCAGCTGGCAGCTTGCCACATCAAAGTAAAATTGATAGGCCCGGAGTCTGGGAGATGGAAGGCATGGGTTTTTTTGTTTGTTTGTTTCTTTTGAGCTACCTGGGTTCCTGTGCTGCTTGGGCAGGATGTAGACCTGGAGGTGAGAAGTTGGCGAAGAGGCTGAGGGG
Organism: Glaucomys volans; assembly: GCA_020662805.1. Taxonomy (NCBI): domain Eukaryota; kingdom Metazoa; phylum Chordata; class Mammalia; order Rodentia; family Sciuridae; genus Glaucomys; species Glaucomys volans. The sequence goes on along the minus strand of JAJEJO010004577.1, from coordinate 276,208 downwards.
CAGTGGGAGTGGACTTCTGGGCAGGAATGAAGAGGCATTATGGTTATGGAATGGATCACCTAGGCTAGAGCCTTAGGGTGACTCAGTTCGTCCTGAGCACCATCCACAATGATAGTGGCAAGGCTGTGTCAAACACTGGAGGGTTGCTGGGCTATAGCCAAAACAAAAGAGAGATGATACCAGGAATTGTGCCACCCAGGGCCCTCAATAGCTAATGTCAGAAGATTAGCCCGGATACAACCACTTTCCCAAACTTGACAGCATTGATCAGAGGGTGCCATGAGGGCCTCTCTCTCCCAGGCTTTGAGGACACTGCAGGCTATGGTCATATGCCTACAGACCAAGGTGGGAAAGGAAACAATGTGAGAGTCGTGAAGTCTGAGAAAGTGAGCATTTTACCTAAAAGCACTGTTGAAATTATTATATTTGACTGAAATGATCTGTTTGGTTTGAATATACCTTTTTATTCTCCTGTCACTTGTGGGCATCTGGGGAGGATCATACCACTTACAGAAGTGTGAAGAAGCCACACTTTCTCTGCACATCTGGGTGTAATGTGAGTGTCTGACCCTAAGAGATCTGGGCTGTTATTGGATACCATTTTTTGTAACCACTCAGAGTAGAAATATCTGGCAAACATCCTCTGGCCGAAGAAAGCTTGCACTGTCCTATAAAAAATTTGGGATTATTCACAGTCATGGGGGACAGGGAGAGGCTGGATCCTTGAGACTTCTCACAATAATTTAAAACTCTCATTTTTGCTGAGAGTTGATCATTAACCAAAATTTGCTCAGAGGTTGTCAAATGGACCGATTTGAACTGTGTCCCTTTTTACTGTCCCTTTCAGAGGAGTGATATTCCCTGTCTGTGAAACAATTAAACATGGTTTCAGCTTCCTTTAGTTGCTGGCACTGGACACGGGGTGGGAGTTGAGAATGGAGGTTGAGGATGACGCTGGGTGAGTCTCAGAGTCATCCCGTTCTGCCCTAGGAGTGCATCTCAGGGTGTCCATGACTTTCCTCTGAGCTCTTCAATGCCTTACTTCCAAGGGACCTAGAAGGAAACCAAAGTTCCTGTATAGGTGGCCAGGCTTGCCCCCACTGGGCTCTGCCTTTCTTTTTGACACCTTTGTGTCACTGTTTTCTGCCCCACTCAGTAAGCATCAGATGCTCTGTTTTATGTCAATGCAGTTAAACATTTTAAAAAATTTTTCTGCTTGCATATTTTTCTTCATTGGGGAGCTTTTGTCCTTATAAAATTAGTACAAAACTTTTAGAAATATTATTTTAGACTTATTTTCTTTTTTAAAAAAATTGTTTTTAAAAATAGAGTATATTTTGACATACAATACATACATGGAGCATAACTTATTCTAATGAGGATCCCATTCTTGTGGGTGTACATGATGTGGAGTTTCACTGGTCGTGTATTCATCTATGAACACAGGAAAGATACGTTGTTATACAGCTTTTAGAAAACATTAAACTCTTTTCTGTTCTTTCAAGACATGACCCTATTTTCTTCTCAAAGTCCTCTTCATGCCTTTCTTTCCATAGCTTGTCAACCTCAATGTCCCATTTTAAATGTCTTCTCTTTGGAAAGGATCTTCCATGACCTCCTGTGACTCTTACCTATGATTACCTTTCATGACACCCTAGTTCTTGACTTCTTAGGCACATATCTCATGTTGTGACGATTTCATTTATTGACTTGCTCCTTTGTCCTTTTCCCCACTGGAACATAAGCTCTCAAAGGACCGTGCATGTCTTTCTGATCATTGTGTCTCCATTAAACAGCATGGCGCTGGGTATTGACTTTTCTCTCAATAGATGGTTGCTGGATGAATCAAGTAGGAAGACATAATTTAATACTTTGAGCTCAGTTCAGACACACTGTAGCCAAGGGAACCTACCGTATAAACTGGACAAGGTCTGTTAAGGACTGTGCCTTGGTTGGCCCCAGGGAAATAGATTAAATTAGGTGATGTGGCAAACTACCTCATTGGCAGAGAGAGGATCAAAATTGAACAGAGAAAGAAAAGACAAGTGAAGTTGGTTCACAGCAAAACAGATGTTTCACCTCAAATCCACTTTGCTTCCATCAGGAAAGGGGGGGAAGGAGTGCTGAGGAGAGATGATAATGATTATTTGCCTGGACTTAGCTTCCTCTGAGTTGCCCAGTCACCAGTGACCTGGGGCTCTGAGCTCCCTCCTCCCCTTGACCCCTTTCTGCCTTAGCAAATGAGTCATGGCCAAAGCGTTTGTGGAAAAGTTCTAGCAAGTGGCAAAGGGGAGGGGGCTGGAGAAAACCCCAAGAGAGCTAGCTTCTGAGAGGTTCTGGAGTGATTTCAAGTCCCAGAAGATGAGTGTGGTTGTCTTCTGGGCCCCAAAGTAAACATCATGCTTGTGTGCTGATGTGCTGGGCCCCAGACTGTGGGACCCTGTGAGACTCAAGATAAGTTCTCTGAGTGGTGAGGTTTCCAGGACACTGGGGCCTGATGAGGGAGGGAGAGAGCTCACCTCCTCACCTCACCTCAGGTGGACAGAAACTCCACCTGGCCTTTGGCAGCTGATTGATTTTTGGCAGGGAGGGATATAACTGGGGGTCATGCTGGAGGCCGTTCAAATACTCGGGCACTACTGCTCATACTCAGTACTCAAGAAATAATTATTAGGTACTTATGTATTTTTATTATTGAAAAATCAACATAGTGAACAAATGGTGAAGTTTGGGCTCACTAGAGCACACAGTCCAGTGGGCTGATTATTGGTATAGGTTCATGTCACATGTCCTTACATATTGGGGACATTCCAGTGCTGACAGTTAAGCTGCCCTGTTTGGAGGCCCCTTAAAAACCATTAGATCGGTGGCATTCAAGAATTAGAGTGACTGGAGTGGTCACACTTAAGATTCCAAGAGAGCAAAGCAAAAAATGTTTTCACAGGACAAATAGATGTTCAAATCCATGATAGGTGGGTGCTTCAGAGCTTCCTGAGGCCAGAATGAGAGAGGTCCTTGGGGCTCAGAGAGACTGTCAGTGTGGAGGAAGCAGCTCCTGGGCTTGTTTGGTGTTCCTGGCAGACAACAGGGCAGATTGTCCTGTTCCCACCCTTACTTCCAGGCCATTCACAATTATGCCACTCCCTCACCTCCTCCTCTGAGCTGCAGACATTCAATCCTTCCGGCTCCTTTCCTTCCAAGCTCCTCCGTCTGCTGGCTGGGTCCTCTTCATCTGGGCGGGCTGTCCTTGTTGGCTCTGTTCCTTTGTTCTCTCCACATCTGCCACTTCTTCATTAATGTTTTAGATGGGATTTGTTGGGTAAGGCAGGATGGTGGTCTCTAGAGGATGCTAAGAAATTACCCCAGTCCAGATAAGTTATCATTACTTTCTTCTTTGTTCTCACTGCAGTTCAGCAATCCTTTGTGAAGGCTACATGCAGGTGGCTCTCACCTCCCCAAACTCCCCAAACCTTCCTCAGATATTGGAACCTCATGATCCCCTTGCTGGGCACTCTTACCTCCCATGACTGTCCCTCCTGTGTTTGGGCATGACCTCTGAAGTCATTACTTTTCTTTTATCCCCCAAGGATGTTTGCATTTAGCGTTACCCCTGTCCAAATTTGCTTCTCTTGTACTCAGTATAGACTGAGTTAAAGCAATTTGGTTTATTGTTATAAGAGGAAAATAACCTTCACTTAGCTTAAGCTAGTGTTTGATATATTTTCTGTTACATGAAGCCAAATACTTGACTCATCAATGCATCAGAAATCCCTGGTCCATTTGATTTAATTATTTATTATTCATTTTATTTTTTATTATTTATGATTTTATTGAGACATCATTTGTACATCTTTATGGGTTACATTATGGTTATTCAATACATGCACAACAATCAAATAAGGGTAATAAGCATTTCCATCTCTCCAAACATTAATCATTTTTATGGATTGAGAATTCTCTACTCTTCTTTTTCAGTCATTTTGAAAAAAGTCATAAATTAGTATAGCCTATAGTTACCCTACTGTGTTAAAGAAGAACCAGAAGTAATTACTTGACTCTGTGTTTTGGTGTCCTTTATTGAATTTCTTTCCACTCCTTCTCTTTTGTGCCCTTCCTAGTCTCTAGTGACCACCATTCTGTTCTTCCAAGATTGACTTGTGAGGTTCCACAATGGAGTGGGAATATGTGATTGTCTTTCTGTGTCTGGCTTATTTCATTTAACATGATGACTTCTAGTTCCATCTGTGCTGCTGTAAATGACAGGATTTCATTTTTTAATGATGGAATAATATAGCATTATGTAAAACTGCAAGTTAGGAAAATCAACATACAAAAATAGATTAGGTAGAGGAGAGTGAAGGGCGGGGAAGGGGTATGGGGGTAGGAAGGACAATAGAGTGAGACAGACATTATTACCTCATGTACATATATGACTGCATGACCAATGTGATCCTTCAACATGTACAATCAGTAAAATGAGAAATTACACTCCATTTATGTATGATTTATCAAAATGCATAAATGCATTCTACTGTCAGGCATAACTAATTAGACAAATAAAAAATTTTTTAAATAGCAATTTTTTATACTAGTAATGAACTTGCCAAAAAAAATTAAGTAATCTTATTCAAAATAGATACAGAAAATTAAAAATATTTGTGATTAAATTTAACCAAGGAAATGAAATATCACTACAATGAAAATTATATTGATGGAAGAAATTATAGAGAACATGGTTAAATAGAAATATAGCCCACATTCATGGACTGGAAAACTCACTATTATTAAAATAATCATAATACCCAAAGTCATCTGTAGAGTAAATGCAATTCTCCTTTGATTTTTGATGTTCGATGCTGTAGCTGCTAAGGTTTTTCATGTCTCCTCTGATCGTACACCTTCCATAATTTTAAGACTGATAGTGCTGCAAGTGCCCTTAGATATTAATATCTAGTCCCTTAATTTTGTATATGGGGAAAGTAAAACCCCCAGGGGAAAATAAGAAAATAACATGGAAGCCATTGGGAAGGTCAGGACTGGAGCTCAGGAATCTTGAAAGCTAGTCCATCATTCAGTGCCAGTCATATTCCAATCTCCTTGACTTGAAATCCTAATAACAAAGGTTAAGGGTGTGGAAGAAATCTCTGCTCTGTCTTTCTATGGCTACTGTGGACACACACTGAGCACAGCCATGTGGCTTTGAGGCTCTGACCATCATGTGGAAAGACAGACTCTAAAATCATGGGCAGTCATCACAACCTGGGAGAGTGGGGAGACCCAAGGCACTTGCTCACTGAGCTTTTCGGTCCAGTTCTCTAAATTACTTTCCTGGAGACAAATCATCAGCTTCTGTTCAGTGGCCCAGAGCCGCATTCAGATGTGAGCTCTGTGGTCACACACTTACAGCTCCCTGAGCACACACTAATTAACTACAAGAGGCACACACAGGAATCATGCTGCTTGCCAGCTGTCCATTTCTGTTTGTCTTTCTTTTTTAATCTTTACCTCTGTTACATCCCATTTGAATGTCCAACGTGTTACTTCTCTTACCTCCATTTCTGTCTGTGTGTGTGGCATCTCAGCCTCAGCCTTCACTTTGAATACTGAACATATTCTTTATTTCCTTTTTATAAATCCCCAGGAGGTGGTTGAATGTACTTTTCCCTCTGTTAGGGAAGTTCTCCCTCTGGCTCTTCCTTTGGCTGCCTTTTGCCATTCCTGCCTGAGCACAAACATCAACTCCTCAGAGAGTCCTCTCTCACCAGCTTGTGCTGCCTGTCACCCTCTCACATGCCACTTCCTTCCCTGCTTGGCCTGGATGTCTTATTTTCTTCACAGTGTTGAGCACCAACTAAATGATTGTGTTTGCATATGTGCTTGTTTAGTTTACATTCTCTGCATTGGACTGCAGGCATCTCTCCTAGAACCGAGGTATCTATTCTTAGGCATCCCAGTATCAAAACTGTGCTTGGTTTGAAAGAGACATTCCAAAATCATTTGTTGAACTAAAGTGAACTGAAGATGAACTTTTGAAATTAGCTAGTTCTGTGTCGTGGGCTGTCAGTGATGGGGGTGTAGGGCAGCCACAAGACCCTGGACAAGTCCTCATGTAGGCTGTCAGTCTTAGATGCCAGATACAGTGAAGGATGAGCATGTTGTGACTTCTCTCCTGCCACCCTTGCTGCTCTCCTGATGGAACCATGAGTAGTCTCAGATGTAAATTAAGCTTATTTAAAGCCATACCAAGCCAAAGAGTGGTTTTCTTTTTCGAGGATGGGGGAGTTTCCTCTAAAAGGTTTTATCAAAGGTGCTTGCCTTCACTTACTGCCTCACTCACTGGCCTCTAATCCCCTCTACTTAACTTCTGAGCTTTTTCTGGGAAAGCTACTCTCCTTCCCCTGATCTGCCTGAACTGGAAACCCACAATTATCAGAAAATCTCCTGTGATTCTCCTTGAGAGACGAGAGAGATCACAACTTCTTACATGTCTCCACAGATGCTTGGATGGGTTTCCAGCTTGGCTGCCCATGTCCCCTGTGTTCCATTCAATCTAGCCTCCTTATCTTGAGCTTCATGGGCTGCTTCCCTCTCCACAGGGCTGCATTCCCCGGCCCAATCTTACCATGTGCCCACTTCCTTTTATTTGCAGGCTCTCCTAAAATGGTTCCTGATCCTTGCCTGCACGCCTGAACCCCTGGTTCATTGGACCCTTGGCCCGTCACCACCCCTAGAGGATGTTCCTCCCTCTTCTTGTTCCAAATTTCTTCCTCATCCACAAATCCTTACTCAGAATTTCTTCCTGTGAGAAGACTTTCCTGACTCACTCTCTCTGGTTCTTACTACCTAATTCCAGACATCCCTCCAGTGAATCTGTCTGTCTGCACACAGCTGCATCTATAGGGTCCAAATGTGTCCAGATATGAGTAGTATCAGATTTTGGGTTCCCATGTAAATTTCACGTTTGGTGGAATTTCTTCCAGGTAAGAAACTCATTTTTCTGGTTCTGGGGGTGGGCAGACAATTTGTCTACATTTTATTTAAATAACTTCCTTTCTCCTTTGTGGGCATCAGAGTGGAGTATAAATTGGAAGACTGTAAATGAGTAAACGTCACCATGCCAGGGCTATTCCTCCTTGTCATTCTTGCCACCCTGGCTCTTGCTCACCCTCTCCAAAGCCCTTGCTACTTGTCAGCTCAAAAAATGATCTGAGTCAATCAGACACTTCTTTTTGAGGCAGCCCAGCACAGTTTGACAGGAGGAAGCAGAAGAAGTTAGCAGGAGAAAGTCCCTCTGTCCTCAGGGGTCTTACAGCTTATTGGAGAAGGAGAATCAGCAAGCAGACATAAAGGAAAACATTTTACAAAAGTGGAAGGAAATGGCTTGGAAGCCAGAATTTGGTTTCTGAGTCTTTGTTTCACCCACCGTTGACTCTCCTGGCAACTGTCTAGGAATATTTCAGAGTCACTTGGGTAGATCCCGGGAATGAATCAAGTGTCTCTTTTCATAGACCCACCAGGCTGGCTGAGAGCTGTGTCGGTCGTTCTGTCCATTCCCTTGCCTCTAGGCCAGACCACATCAATTCCTCCTGCCCAGCCAGGGCTATCTCCTGCTTCCAAACCTCACCGGAGACGGATCCTACCCAGCTCTCTGTCTGCTTTTCCTGCCCCAGTGGTTTTGAGCCTCAGTAATGAATGGCTGAGACCGCTGCATTCCTTGGACACCTCCTCGCCCTGCATATTTGTCAAGCACTCCTGGGGAGGGAACTCAAGGAGATGTAGAGGCAAAGGCCTCTGTGTGGTGGCCCAGCCATACTCAGCTTTTTCCACTGGGCTTCTCAACTGCATTCTGTCTGTGCTCCAAGGAGGGGAAGTGGTTCCCATTTGCAAGAAGATGAATGTCGGTATTTGACTTATTGCTGTACCAAGGCCCAGAAACCCTGGCAGAGAAAGCATCTCTTTAATTTGGAAAAAAGACTGAATTCCACCTGCCTGTTCAGTCTTCAGCACCTCTTCCTCTTCCACCCTACTTTTCTCTTCTCACCTCTCCACATGGGATTGCAGCCTGTCAGGACAGGCCTAACCAACAGTCCTGTCTCTGCTTGGGGTCCGGCAGTTCTGCTACCCTGACGGATGGAGTACTGTCAACTGATATTGTTCTGTGCTGCAAGCTGATGCTCTAAAGTGAAGAGGAAGTGGTTTTGGGTGAAGGGGTCATACCAAATGAAAAGAGAGTTGATCAAAGGCTGAGATTTATGTGCTTTTAAAAGCAGATACTTCTGACAAGTTTTCTGTGTGTCTTTGCTATGGAAAATTCCATTCCTTCCAGATCTCCTCAGCTTTTCCCATTCTGAAGAGTAACTTTGTAGATATAGAATTTGATGATCAACTGTCATTTATAGCAAGTAAAAGATACTGGCCATCACATGTGCAGTAAAAATGAGTATGAAATGGGTGTGAGGAGTAGTTTCATGGGTAGCTTTGAATTGGGTCATGAGATACCCAGATTTGGTCAAATACTATTCTGGGTGTTTTTGTGTCAATATTTCTGGATGAGATTAACATTTTTTTTTTTTTTTTTGGAACCAGGGATTGAAGTCAGGGACACTCGGCCACTGAGCCACATCCCCAGCCCTATTTTGTATTTTATTTAGAGACAGGGTCTCACTGAGTTGCTTAGGGCCTCGCTAAGTTGCTGAGGCTGGCTTTGAACTCGCGATCCTCCTGACTCAGCCTCCCAAGTCGCTTGGATTACAGGCGTGCGCCACCACACCCGGCTGAGATTAATATTTTAATTGGTAAGTAAAGCCCCTGATCCATGGGCCATAGGTTCAAAAAGCACCAGAGGCAGCTACACGTTCAATTCTACTAGAGCAAAACTGGGTGTAGGCAACCCCATCTCTGCCTTTGCTGTCAAGTCATGAAGAGGCTGGAGGAAAATGCTTCATGAGCCTATGGCTTATTTAAAACGGCACACCTCGGGAGGTGGAAGATGGCAGAAAGCCCCTGAGCAAAGGCCAAGGTCAAGATTATTGCTGGCTTGGAGATTAAGCCTGTGATATTCCTAAAATCACACCCAGGTGGAAATCCCCATGGCCTCTATGTATGTTTAAGTGGTCTTACACAAGATGAACCTGTAGGTCCAAATTCTGAAACACAGGAAGAATAAAGGAGGCATCTGATGAAATAAAAACATGGAAGAATGAAATTACCTCCAGTGAAATTAAAAATAATAGAGCAACCTGAAAATAATTTAAAAATAAGTCTATTTAGGATTGCCAAAGATATAAACTGCAATCAAAATTTAATGTTAAAACAAAAAATAATGAAAGGAAGAAAAAACCAAAGCCACGTAAAAGAATATTTAAAGTAACAATAGTAAATTGTGATACTAAAAAATAAAGTCATTGAGAAAAATTGCTAATAAATGGAATAAACTCTTATCTAGAGTTTAGAGCCCAAACATTAAAAAAGAGAGAGAAAGAAAAGAAATTTAAAAATTAAAAAACAAAAATGGGTGTGATGATTAACTGTATGTATCAGCTGGACCATGAGGTACCAAACATTTGCTCAAATGTTATTCCAGGTGTTTCTATGTGGATATTTTTAGATGAAATTTACATTTTAATTGCTACAGTTAAGCAGATTGTCCTCTGTAATGTGAGTGAGCCTCATCCAGTCAGGTGGGATGAAGGCCTGACTGCAGCAAGGTCATGCTCTCTCAAGTGAGAAGGATTTTTCCAGCAGACTGACTTCAGACTTTATCTGTATCATCGGCTGTCCTGGGCCTGCTCGACCACACTGCAGACTTGGATTTAAGTCTCCACAGTTGCATAAGACAATTCCTTGTAATGAATTTCTATCTACATATGTACAAATCCTATAGGTTTGATTTCTCTGGAGAATTCTATTACAAAGGAAAAACATACCCAGGAATACCACAAAATATGAACAGAAAGATAAATTATACCTAGATGCAAATATGTGATGGGCAGTTAAGAGTTGTGGGAAATGGATTGAGAAGCTCCAGTATGCATCTGATTTAGTTCCACAGGAAAAAGATGCAGAGAATGACATAAATTTCTAGAATTGAAGTCACAAATTCTTAGGTTGAAAGTTCACATTGAATGCAAATGGTATGAAAAAAAAGTAAACCCACATCCCACATTTATTTATGCCATTGTGATCCACAGAATCTGAATACTAAAACAAAATCTATCAGAAGAAAAAAATTATTGACAGAAGAATTATTTCCAGCTACGTTAGGGCCCCAAATACAAATGAGTTAATATCTTGACAGTGCTAAGGAAAAAGGCAACCTAGAATTTCATACCCATCTAAATTATTGTTCAGTTGTGAAAGCAAAATAAGAACACATTCAGTTACATAAAGACGAAGAAATTTATTACTCTTGGAGCCTTGTATTTATTTCTAAAAGGAACAAAAGTGAAATTAGAGCAATTGGAAGCAAGACAGAAATAGTTGTAAAGTATTTCAGTGAAGAACACTGATTATTGACTAAAAATTTTTTTGTGTTAAAAAGAATCGAGCTAGCTGGGTGTGGTGGCGCCCAACTGTAATCCCAGCGGCTCGGGAGGCTGAGGCAGGAGGATCGCGATTTCAAAGCCAGCCTCTGCAAAGGCAAGGCGCTAAACTCAGTGAGATCTTGAGTCACTGTGGCTCAGTGGCCAAGTGACTCAGTAAACCCCTGAGTTCAATCCCCAGTTCCAAAAAAAAAAAAGAATCGAGCTAAAAGTCCAAGCAGCATCAAAGAACATTAGTGGCAGCATTAGTGGCAGGGATTGCTCAGTTTGGCAATTAAAACCAATTCTACAAACCTTGTGTTGTTTAAGGGGAGGCTCGAGATAATGAATACATTACGAACTTAGGAGGAATTTTTGTGTGTGTACATATAATTAAAACTTTGTGAGTAACCATTAAAATAGAAGAAATAATGATTCAGCTTCTAAACAAGAAGCCTAGTTGGAAAAATTGGTGACAGTGGGGAAAATAGCTGGACCTCTATTGATCAAAAAGAAGTTAGGGGAAAGAGGAAAAATAAGGATTTAAAAAAGAAGTATGAAAAGGGAATGCACAAAATAAGTTAAAGTAAACATTGGTTTTAAAACAGCAAGTAGCAGAATCTCACATACAGTCAATCCCACTCATCTTTAAGTTTACCAAACACACAAAGCAATATAAGTGTCTCTGTATAAAAAATGTACTAAAAATGCAAACACTTGTGCAGAGGGGAAACATTTTTATGGGAGAGGCTACCAAAAATAGGAAAGGTTGGTAGGAAACTTAAATTGCATCTTTAATGCTTTATCTATTTATTTTGTAAGAGGCCTGAAACATATAGGATGATATTAACATTTTTAAAGTGTCTATGATGGCACATTATTTTTTTCATTTTCTCTAGAATTTTCTATGTATTAGAAATATGTTATGATTTTTGAGAGAAGAAAAAAAAAAGAAAATTGAACTGTATAGCTGAAAAAAATGGGATTAAAGCAAGTATAGATTTATTTCAATGGTGCATTTCCTTAGGCCTGAGAGCCCAGAAGGATTTTGAGGTCACAGGTAGGTAGATACAGATGCAGTCTGGAGATCATGCAACTCCATACTCATGGAGATCTTGCCTAGGTCTATGAACAGCTAGGGAAGTAAAAGAACAAGCCATAAGGAAACCCAGGGCCAAGTTCTAGAAGAAGATGTGGCACAAAGAGAGGTTTGGTCTCAGAGAGAACCAGTAAAGGACCATTCAGTTCTTTAGTTATCAGACTGACTTCATACACTTGAAGCGACTACAGAATTTTTACCTTATTCATTGAGTACTTGTGATTCAGAAGCCTCTCTGCTACATGTTTGAACTGTGTTATTTTACATAACCACTTTCAGCCCATGAGCACTAGACTTATTGACTAACTATTTCATTATGAAGCAGTAAAATGCAGTGATTGGGGTCATGGACTCCAGAGTTAGATCACAGCTTTGCTCATCACCGGCTTTGTGGTCTTGGCAGCTCACTTAATTTCTCTGTGCCTCAGTTGCCTCATTTTTAAAAAGGGGGTAATAATATCAGTCTCACTGCATTGTTGTGCAGATTAAATGTATTGATAGATGCAAAGAAGACTGGTTGGCATACAGCCATCACAATATAAGTGGTTGCCATTATTTATTGCTAAAAATGAGAAAAAAAGGTCTAGAAAGACAAAGAAAATTGCAAAAGTTCACAGCTAATAAATGAATAAGATCTGAAATCCAGGGATAACTAAAGTCAAGTACTTAATTGCTGCACTATTCTGCCTCCCCAGAAACAAAAGAAGTATACAGACATCAGAAAATAGGAAACATTGAGTTACTGGAGACAAGTAGGGTGAGTTAGCAAGAAAGAGATAAAGACTTGGTGGCAGAAGTCTTTCTTGATTTCCTCTTACATGATAGCAGACAGAAGTGATTTCCCAGTCCTTCAAACTGGGTTGCTCCCATAAGAAACAAACAAGCAGGAATTCAGTGGGGGAGACAACAATGATCTTGCAGCCCACGCATCAACATGTTCCCCCTTGCCTCCTTTTCAATAGCCTGCTGAGTTTGAAGGCATCTGCCTTCCTTTGTGAAGAATGGGCTTTGGGGAGGATGAAGTCACATCTTCAACCACAGAAGCTTCTTCATGATTTATTTGAGCCAGTAATAGTGGCCCTGTTCTTACTAGAGATTGACTTGGGCAAAGGTATGTCACATATTCTAGCTAAAAAATGTGAGGAAAGGTCTTATGAGGAGACTTCTGTGGGAGGCATGTTAATGTGGGAATAGATGAGCTCACTCTTCTGCTGGACACTGCTATCTGGGTGCCATTGTCCATTGGCTGCAATAACAAAGTACCATAAACAAGCTGGCTTATAAACAACAGAAATTCATTTCTCAAGTGCTATAGGCTGGGAAGTACAAGAGCAAAGCACCTGCATTTCATACAGGACATACTTTCTGGTTTATGGATGGTTTCTTGCTGCTTCCTCACGTGATGGAAGAGGCAAGGTTGTTCTTTGGGACTTCTTTTATAAGGGCTTGGCTTTCCTAACCCAATCACTTCCCAAAGGCCCTGCTTCTTAATATCATCAGATTGGGGGTTAAATTTCAATATATTAATTTTTGTGGAACTCAAGCATTCATTCTCTATCAACAGGATTTGGTAGCCATCTTATACCATTGGCTTAGCTAGTCTAAGGATGAGCTCTCACAAGGAGGAGGGTAGAACAAACAGATGGAAAGAACATGGGCCTTGGTGATGTTAGTGAACTACAAATTAACCAATCCTGGAATTGTTCTACCCATGAACTTTTGTCGTGGGAGATAATATGCTTTCTAAATTATTCAAGTCAGTCGAGAGGTACAGTCTTCTGTTACTTGCAGCCCAGAGCATCCAAGGCAGTTCAACTACCAAATCAAACTCACCCATCAGGGGAGAGAAAGCAACAGTGCCATGGGAACTTTAGCTTTCTCCATTGAGGGGCAGCCCCAAGTTTATGGTTTTGTTCCTGAGAGTTGGGAGCAAGTTGTGGCAGCCCAGCATGACTGCTGGGCTTGGTTTCTTGTGCTGGAAAATGCATACTGTGAAGTAGGTCATGAGCAGCTGGAGGACAGAATTTCCCCAGCCTTTTAAACCAAGGAGCTCTAGTAACAACCAAACAAGCAGGAATCCAGGGAGGGGAGTAGAGATGACAATGCTCTTGGAGCTTCTCCCTACTCAGATCAGATACATGAAGGTAATAAAAACCACCCAAAAGAAACTGTTAAAAAGAGGCCTTGGGAAGCACATCCAAGAGAGTGAAAAGAAAGGAGAACAGAAAGAAAATCTTCCAGACCAAATGACTCTCCAAAAATAATGAGACCAAAGTTCAAAGAAGTAATTTAAACCAAAAAAGGCAGGGAGGGCCTAGCCAGTGAGGGGCAGGCTCACTCTGCAGGGAACAGAAGAGCAGCGGGATGGAGCTGAGCAGAGTTCAGTTTAGGACAGCCCATGGGTCACAGGGAATCCAGAAATGCTGCTACTGTGCAGGTCAGCGAAGCGGGCAGGACCAGAAGGTGCATCCTGTTCTCCTCCCCTGCCCCGGTGTGCCTGGGATGTTATTTCTGTCCTCACCATTAGCCAGACTACTTGAATTTGCAAAGTACAAATCCCATGTGGGTGGGCATTCTGCTGCTGCAACAGAGAACCCGCTAGACCAAGCCAATGGAGGAAACCGTGCTTGCTTATACCAAACTTCTTTTTAAGCCCTTATTTATATTTTATTGCAGCAAAGAATTACAGGACCATCCAATAAGCCAGGGATGATGGATGCTAAACTCATTAGCTGCCTGCTCAATTTGTAGGCTTAGGCTCTTGATGATCCTGTAGGGCAGGTAATTGTCCCATGGGTAAGAAGAAGAACATCCATCTGGCTCATCCGTGTCTTCTGCATGTGAATATGTGTGTGCATTTACATATTGAGAAGAACTTTCTATTTATCTTTCTACTTGCCACATGCCCTATTTTAAACTCAAACTTTCTACCATTTACCACAACATTTTAAATCATAATTGTGTGTATGTATGTGTGCATGAAATTGGCATTTAAAGAGGTACTGCAATGAACATAGAGATTTAAATTCCTAGACAGAAAGCCCTAGAAAGTTTTACATTCCATGTTCTTTGCTTGATTATGACCTCTGATATTTGGAAGATGAAACTGAACTGCGTATCATGGTCACCGATTTACTCTGTATTCAGATACACAAAGAAAATGTGACTTTTGTAGAGTTTAAATTTTTTCTATGACTGATCTATTAAGAGTCCCAATAGCACTAGCTGATGGCATAACAACCTTGTCAGTCAATGATTTCTCAATTTCTTCCAGTTAAATAATATTTATATCAAAGGTACTTACTGAGTTATTTGAAAGTCTCTTCCTTCCTCTACTCCTTCCAAGATGGCACCTGGAAGCTAAGGAGGTTAAAAACAGTTCATGATGAAAGAAAAGAAGGGGCTCTAGCCAATGTGTTATCCCATGAATTTCCATTGGTTTCCACTGGGGTGGATGTTGCTCCGGTCCCAGGATTGTTGGTCTCTGATCTCGTGATACACTGGAGGCAATGTGGTGTCTGGGGTCTTCTCAATACCCGCTTGGCTCCTCTCGGAAACACTTATGAATTTCTGGGTCCACTGTTCACTAGCAGGCCATGGAGTGTAAGATATGATGATTTAAGCTTGATTTTGTAGTACCTTTCTTGCTCTGCTGCTAAGCTATCACTCAGACCATGTTGACTATGGTTTTGTGTGTGACTCCTCCAAGAGGCTCAGAGTTTCCTCCAAGCTGTGGTCAAGGAAGAGTGCTGCTGGCCACCTCCCATAAATGTTTTCAGGTTCCTTCCATTTTTTCCTGGAAATTTCTCCCAGGTTTTATTTACTTGTTTATTTTTCTGATTTGGGTTTATATCAGGGATGAGGAAACAAGGCCATGTAAATCCAAACTCTGCTCTTCCTCTGTGTGCTCCCCCAAATCTACTTTGGAACACAAAGATGGTTTCCCTTCCCCTCTGGTCTGCAGAGCGCATGTGCAACATTCCTCTAGTCTCCTCCACCTGAGATGTGACTTGCCCTTTGCTGTTTCCTGAAGCAGAAAGAAAGATAGTGTGTGAGGAAGGAGAACTTGTTTACACAAGTAAATGGACGTGAATTTTGAAGTATTTTTTAAAAATACAGCAATTGCATTACCATATGTAGACCCTCTAGGGTGACTGGGAGCCCTGTACAGATAGGGAGCTTAACAAAGCCAGAATGTTTTCTCTGATATGTGGAAGCTGATTCACAATAAGAGGGGTGGGAGAGGGAAGAATAGAGTCACTTTATATTAGGTAGAGGGGAGTGAAGGGAAGGGAAGGGGTGTGGGGGAGGAATGACAGCAGAGTGAAACAGACATCATTACCTCATGTGCATGTATGACTGCACGACTGATGGAAACCTGCAGTATGTATGATCAGAAGAATGGGAGATTACACTCTGTTTATGTATGATGTTTCAAAATGCATAAATGCATTCTACAACTCATTAGAACAAATAAAATAATTTTTTAAAAAAGAGTACTAAAAAAAAAAAAAATAAAATGGCTGCTTCCTAGCTGAGAGGGGAAGAGGAGTAACTGCCTAGGAGTAACATCACCAAGGTTTTTGCATTTTCTTTCCTTTCTGAAATGCAGGACTCTTGATTGTTTCTGCTTTCTTTTAATTTAAATAGCACACGCTTCTCCATCCGTCCCTCACCCTCCTGCAGAATGTTCCTAGGAGAAACCACGGTAGGTGTCTATCACATAAGCAGGATGCCTCCAGGAAAGATCCTTCTATGCTCTTTTAATTCAGAAAAGTCAAAAGACTAATATGATAAACATAATAACATATTCCATCCATATTTAAAATGTTGGCTTTTTGCCGTTTAGGCTTCAGATAGTGTGTATACATCTGATCTTACAATTTAAAACTATTTTGTTACTCTTCACAATCCCAGTGTCTTCACTTTATCCCCAGAAAAAATAACTATCAAGAATCTGGTCATTCATTCTTGGCCATGGTCTTATTAGCTTAATACAAATTTCTTTTATATTATAATTGTATTATATATCCTATAATATATAGTATTACTCTGCATATTTTTAAAAAATTCCTAGATGATATGTACTATGGTTTGGTTATGAGGCATTCTCTGGAAAGTTCATGTGTTAAGAAATGCAGGAATGCTCAGAGGTGAAATTAATTAGAGTATGAGAGCCATAACATCATCAGTGAGTTAATCCTCTTGATGGGTTAATAATTTGAATTGACTATTGGGTGGTAACTATAGGCAGGTGGGGTGTGACTGGAGGAAGTAGGTCACTGGAGGTGTGACCTTGGACAGTGTCTTGTCCCTGCCTTCTCCCACTGTCTCTACATCCTGGTTTCTCTGAGCCCAGCAGTGTCCCTCCATTGTGCCCTTCCACCTGATGCTCTGCCTCACCTCAGAACCAGAGCAATGAAGTCAGCTGACCACAGCCTGAACCTCTGAGACTGTGAGCCCAGAGTGAACTTTTCTTCCTCTAAGTTGTTTTTCTCAGATTTTGGTCACAATGATGAAAAGCCGACTAACCCGAAACGATACTACATGAATTGTTTTGCAACTATTCTTTTTAGTTTTTAGTCAACAGTATGTTTTTGAGAGTTCATTTTTTTATTTTGCATATAGACTCAGTTCATTCATTCAAGCTGTTTTCAAATACTGTATTCAATTGTGAACATATCACACCTCTTAATTACCCACTGAAAAAAATTCAGATTTTCTCTCCAATACTTTCAACTGGTATTTTAGTTTTAATGTTAGTAACTAGTGACTCGACCTAATACTTTAATTTCAGACCAGATTTTACTGAAAAACTGTGTTGCTTGTAAAGCAGTCTTTTTTTCCAGTTGATTCTGAACTACTGTCAAGAGACAACTGAGCATCCTCATGTGCCCCACACAGTTACAAGTTACCTGTCCCTGGGCCTCTCTTGGACTCAGTTCCTGTATCTGGAAAGTGGGGTCATAACTGTTTCTTTCTCCTTGGGCTGGTATGAAGAATATAAAGGATTCTTGATGTGGAACCATACCCAGTGTCCAGCAGCAGATAGTAAGTCCTCTGTTAGCAGTAGATATAGAGAGAGAATAATACAGAAATTAATGTCTAGTATAGAAATAGAACCCAGAAGCTTGACTCCCTGGCCAATTTTCTTTCAGGGACTCTTTTGAACTGTCATCTCTGTTAATAAGATTTTGCCTTCAAGAGCGTAGGGTCTGTGAAGACACAAATCCAACGTGGACTCATGGAGACAGCGGCCACAGGCAGAGGCAGTAGCTGTCTGCGGTCAGGACTCGCAGGTGCTGCTAGCCAATAGCTGTCCGCCGGGTTTTCGGAGCGTGCCTTTGCAGGGCCTGCTTGGGCCTGCTACAGTTGAGTGCTTGAGAAGGGCAGCTCAGATCCCTTGTGATAGGCCTATTCTTTGCACAGGTCTGGCCAATCAGAGCTCTGTTGCTATGCGGGCCCCTGCAGGCAGAGGCTCTCTCTCCAGCCCCGCTCACAACCAGCATGTTGTCCACAGACACCCTTTATTGTTTCTGTTTGGATTGATTTTTTTTTATAAACACCCGATGCCTACCTTTTCTCTTCATATTCTTCCCCTCTGGCCCTCTATTTAACCCATCCAAGGCCCTACCACCCAGACACACAAGCCTACACAGGAATCAGACTTAGACTATTAACAAAGAAAATTGGTCCAAGACAGAAAAAAATCTTTTAAAAAGATCCCAGGTTATGCTAAGCAATGCTGAGAAAAACTGCTCTGAAGGATATTTGGGAAATGAGAGGGGGGAGGATGGGAGGGTATGAAAATTGGTGAAATGAGACAGACATCATTACCCTATGTACATGTATGATTACATGAATGGTATGAATCTACATCATGCACAACCATGGAAATGAAAAGTTGTACTCTATTCGTGTACAATGAATCAAAATGAAGTCTGTAAAAATTTAAAAAATAAATAAAAAAAGAATATTTGGGGACACTAATTAAAAGGTGGTACCACCCACACATATTTAAATGCCTATTCTTTTGTCTCTCTTCCAAGAGTACAGAAAACAACAGAAGAGAAATAATGAGGTTTCAGATAATCTGCTCTCTACCTACTATTCCCACCTCTCTCAAGGACTCAGCCCCAAAGCTAGTGTGACTATTCACAAGCCATCAGCACTGCGGGTCTCTCAGGCTTTCTTTTCTTTTGGCAGAACATCTGGATTCTGTCTGCCATCCTGCACTCTCTGATAAGAGATAGGACAGAAGCAAGGCAAGCACATTCTTGAGAGAAAGGAGGTTGCATGCAGCCAAAGCTCACAGCTCCAGAGCATATTGGGAGGGGAGAAATGGAAGAGAGAGAGGATTGACTGACCAAGATGGCGGGATAAAATGGGTGGATTGGAGGAAAAATTCTACTGGGGTAGGAAAAGTATGACGGTCTTTGATTTGGGGATGCTAAAGGACAAAACAAATTAGGATTCTAATAAGTGACCTTGACCTATCTTATTGGAGCTCTGGAAATGTTAAGAAAGAGATATGAGTACAAGTTGGAATAACTGTAGCCATGGTGCTTTGAACTCAGTATTTCTCTGGTATAGGTCCCATGGCTTTTAAAGCATTATACTGGTTTATTACTCCAATTTTAAAGTCGTTTCAGCAGAACATACATAAGTAAATTGATGGCTCTTTAAATAAGGGTCACGATGGTATAGTGCTGGCTGTGGTAGGGAGACCAATTTCCTGGAAACCTAGCTAAAGCTAGTTAATACACTGTTGGTACTGAAGGAAAGGGAGAGTTGAACAGACCTTGCTTCAGATGAGTTTTCTCCAGAGATCTGATTCTCCTACTTTCTTCCTTAACTTCTCCGTCTCTCCCCACTTACTAGGTAGTTGTTCCAGGGAGGGGGCATTTGTAGTGCTACAACATACGTAGCAAGTATGACGCAAAAGCTTTGAAAGAGTAAACGTCTGGGGAGCTCTGATTTTATTTTTGAAAAACACAACTTAAAAATACACGTGAAATACAAGCTGTGTGTGTCCTTAAAAACCAGTCAGTCTAAAATAAATAAGAGTTAGAAAAATAGTATCCCTGTATCTTAAGGTTTTAAAGAAAAAAAAATCTTTTAATAATGAGTATCTCATGTGGTAAACAAACATTTTTCTGATATCAGGAATTCCTTAAGTTCATAACAATCTTTATTTAAATTCAGAAAGACTGAGTACTTTTGATTTTTAAAAAGTATAAAAGAATAAGATCCCATTTTGAAAAATTATACCTGTCTACCTATATTGAGAGATGACAGGAACGATTCATTCCTAGGAGCGATAAGGGCTGTTTTAATTAGGGAATACTGAATGAATTTTAAATGTTTTTTGTACTTTTCAGTTTTTTTAATTGTTATTTATAATTTTAAAAAAACACTAGCTTCCTACTGATATAACATAATTTCCTTTAAAAGGAAAAGCAATTAAATTGAATGCCACACACTTTTCCCTGTGGATCTCATAAGGTTTCGTGTGTGTGTGTGTGTGCGTGTGTGTGTGTGTGTTTTGAGAGTAGCAGAGTCAGCCGTGTCTCAGTGCATCTGTTCCTAAGAGATACTTTATGATATTGAAATTCCAGGGAAAGAAGACCAGACAAAGGGGCAGAAGTAGTGAGTGAGAAGAGAAATGGGAATTAGGAAAACGGGACATAACTCAGCAAAAACACACTGTGAAATTTTCAGGGAGCTCAAACTCCCATTTGCCTCTAAATAGAATGACCCTGGCCCTTTCAAAATTAGGTGGGTGCTCTACCCTTGCCTGGGTAAGCTCTAAGAGAGGGTGGGGAGGAGAACGCAGGGAGTGTGCCAACCTGGCTCTTCCGTCCAGAGGGGAGGCCAGGGGGTGAGTTCCCTGTCCGGTGCAAGCAGGGAACAATGTTCTTTCTGTAGCTGAATTGAACTGGAGGAGACCAGAGGCCTGGAGGAAATTCTCAATAGACAGCATTTCTCAGAAATCCTGCGGAAGTCTCCCAGACAAAGCAGACAGGTTGGCATCTCTTTCTTGAGAGTCAGAAGAAGGGGAAGGAGCGGGACAGACCTAGCCAACATACCAGGGACAGTGGTGAAATCCCGGGAATCTGGGGGTCTGCCAGCCATGCTTTCACAGCAGCTTGGACGGGAGCACTTAATGCCTGCATCTGCAGGACTGGCGTGAACTTGGCTGCCAGGCCACAGAGGGTCACCCCTAGACTGAAGGACCTACTGCCCCTGAATTCACTTGCTAGTGCCAGCTCCTAACTATAGGGATTGGTAGATTTGGACTCTCAGCTTGGGTCCTGGGACACTTGGGGTCCACTCATGTGCTTGACATTCTGTCACCTTCTCTCATCCCTGCCTCTTCCTCCTGCATCGCCAGACACCATTGTTCACCTACCAATACACATTCATATTTGGTGTAACCCAGCATGCAGATGAAGACCTAAAATCTAGTTCCCACAGTCTCTGGGTCAGTAGTACCCCCCCCACCCCATAACCTCAACTCCTTATAACCTACAAAGAAGAAAACAAAAAGCACAAACAGAAGTTAAGAACAGAAGGGAGATTTCCTGACTGTGGCACAGCGGGAAGTTGTAGGCACACAAATGATGCTCTAAGTCATATGTCATGACCCTTAGGTGGAGCAGCCATATCCTACATCATCTCACTGATATCATTGCTGTATCATATGGCTGTATCATTGAAGTGCTGAAATTAACCCTCTTGTCCTATAGTAGGTCAGTTCTAGTTGTAATAGAATTTTTCAGATGGAAAATTGCGGAGAGAAGTGACTCACTCTGAATTACATAGCAGGTATAAGTAAAATGAAGAGAAGCAGTATAAGCCTAGACCCAATTATTTGGCATCCCAAGACCTTTCCTATGTGGTTGAAAATGACTTGACTGAGAGGAGTGTCTGGAGAGTTTTTATAACGGGAAGCCAGACTGGCAGACCTCATAGACTTCATCTGTCTAAGTTACACTAACTTTCTCATCTTATTAGCTGAGTTTGGGATATAACATGGGAAAAGCATGTTTGCTTGAAATTTTATCCAAGACAAAGTAGAAGTCCATGTTCCACTTCTGTCTGACCTGTTTTATTCTGGACCCATCTTTTCAAGATCATCTTCTCTTTCTTTTACATCAAATACCAACTTAACTCATTCATACATCTCATTAGTAATTTAGTTGATACTCTAGTATCAACTTGACTAATTTTATTCCATCACAAAATGAGTTTCCTGCTAGCATGGAGGATGAGATTAACAGATATCAATTAAAAAACAAGAATGTGTATGGATGAAATGGTGACTTCTTCAGGATGGTATGACCTGCTTCCAGGCCATGGCAACTTTCATCCACACCCCATACAGAGATCAGCCACTTTGTGCTATGTAAGCTAAAGATGGTGCAGTCTCTTGGTCACTGCCTGAGTGATTCACAATGGGTGCTCTCTTCACTCCAGATGAACTTGGTCAGAACAGGAAGCTCCATGGGCTTACCCGAATTCCTCACTGGTACTACCATGTTTTACTTTGTGGCATTACATACAACTGTTTACCTAGAGTTTTCCTTCACATATTCTAAGCCCATGACCAAGGACTCAAATTTTGGTTAGATGACACTTCTATCAGTTCAAATTGAGATGGTTATGTAGTGAAATATTCTGTGTTCTATAGAAGTGGGAAAGGTGAGAGAAAGAGTTGCAGAAGGAATTGTGTTAAATATGTTGGATCAAATCAGTGCAGGAGTCCTTTGGATGAATCTCAGTGCCCTAAACTAGATGAACAAATAAACCTATAAAACTCAGTGGAGAGTCTGTTTACAGAAAACTTCATTATTCATAATTTCCACATCGGAGCTGCTCAGACTCTTGCTATGCCTCTCTTGTTCTGACCTTAGTAAATTGAGCTGAGATATGTGGTTCCTACCCCCAATTTGCCAATATGGGCAGAGACTTAGAGGTTGGACTGCACACAAGTCCCCAAGTAGCTGGCGGGCAGAGGCAGAGGAAGCATTCTGCTGTCCCAATCTCTCCCCTTGACCCCACTGCTCTGCAATAAGGTGTCCACAGAAACCACAGCCATCTCTTCTTTGTAAGACAAACATGAATCTATCTTGGCCTAGTACTCTGGAGGAAAGCAGGATATGAAAAGACATTTCTTCTGTCTTGCCAGATGGCTTCAGGTTAAAATTCTTACCCAAACCAAGTGTTAGAGTCCAGTCAACTCTTTCAGGGAGGACAAGC
The DNA here is from genome assembly GCA_020662805.1 of Glaucomys volans. NCBI lineage: Eukaryota > Metazoa > Chordata > Mammalia > Rodentia > Sciuridae > Glaucomys > Glaucomys volans. The sequence continues at coordinate 253,327 of JAJEJO010004577.1, read as the reverse complement.
AGTAACATGAAGTATTGGATCCTCCTTCTTCTCTCTGATCCCCTATACCCAAGCTTGGTGTGAGCATGCCTTGCAGAGCCAGGCACGATCACTGAGCTGAAATCAAGAAGATGGGTCCCTGGTAGAGTGAACCCTTTTAAGGATGAGAATTGGATGCTAGAGAAATCCTAGCCACCTTGGCAGTCACAGGTTTGAGGTTCCAGATTGGACTCTCTCATTTTCCATACCTCCTGAAGAGCTGGCTGGGCCAGACATGAATAAACTGAAGAAAACTGAACACTATCCAACCCATCTGGGAACACACAGTGGAAAATTATGGGGGTAATAGGTTGGGACAGCTCTGACTTCTTATAATCAATGCATACTTCTGGGCTATATTGCATTCTTTGCACAACCTTTCATTTTGAAAAAATGAACAGGAAGCATTTAGAATGGCTACTCGTTCTTCAAATGCTTTGGGGAAGCCAGAACTTGGTGAAGCCAATGCAAAGGAGGGTGGTGGCAATCAGGAAAACTTGGTTCACAAGACAAGAAGGAGGAGCTTGATGTTGGCTCTCAAATCCTATCATAGCAAACACTTAAACAATTTGTGCTTGGTTTTTGTGATAGGAGGTAGCTTAGGACCCTTGAAGGCATTCATGGGCTGTGCATTATGTTCCTGTTTGACACCAAAGACAAAGAAGGTAAAAAAAAATGAATGAGACATGACTTTGGCACTTAAGAAGTGCTGGAAATATCGTTTGTTGTCTCAGGTCAAGTGAAACTGGACTGCTGAAAATTTTGAAACACATTCACTTTTAAAAATAACACACATGCACACACACAGACACACACACACACACACAGAAAATCAGTGCCCAATTCTCCCAGTTGTCTTTTATCACCTTTGTCCAATGTGGCACTTATATCTCCTGAGAATTTCCTAGTTGTTCTGCATTTGCCTACATCTGGTTAAACTTAGGGCAGAATGTTCGAGTGGGCCTGTGATACCAGCTCACCCCAGTCCTTCTCAAGTAGATGAAGGAATAGAGCTTATAGAAGACACGTGGTTGATGCAACTTCTGGAGTGGCTTTTTTGATGGTTGAGTCTTCCTCTTCAGTGGGTTAACATGCCCACTGAGAAGGCAAACTTCAATTGTAATCCCCTAAATAATCGGGCCTCCAATGGCTCTCTGGTCCTAACCTGCTGAAAAGGGTTTGCTTAGCACCGTTCCACATCTCCAGCCTTATCTGCTACTTTTCTCCCCCATATTCCCATCTTAGAATGAAGACAAGGTCTTAAAATTCCCCTGGTGCACTTTTATCCTTCCTCTGCTCTGTGTTTCTGCATCTGAGATCTACTGTCATCTAAAGCATTTTACATTAACTATGCATTTTAAAAATCATATTTTTCTTTCAAAATCGATTGCTCCATCCTTCCACATCTAACTTTTTGTCCCTTCATTGATTCCCAGTCGTTCTTTGTTCTTGTTTTATTATCAATGAGCTTCACTTCGATAGAGACAATACCTTACTTGTTCTGTGGTCTAATAGAGCCTTGACCATGTATTTGCTTGGGAAACATTTCCTTTTTCTTTTGTGGTGCACATGCTAGGCAAGCCCTCTAACACTGAGCTATACCCCAGCTCCAGGAAACATTTCTTAAGTAGAGATACCCCATGGACCCCACAACTCTTTGTGACAGGACCAAATTTAGAATTCAGAGTTCTTTTACTCTTACTCCGTTTCCCCTGACTCCTAGTTCATCAAAGTTCAGGACTCATTTGATGTCTGACCTGTTTGTCCCATTATCCCTGTTATGCCTTCTCTTGGTTTCAGGAATCTAATGGTTAAATATGTCTTTGGACAGATGTTGTTTTAATGTGTTGTTAACTGAGTTGAGGGCCCATACTCATGATGCTTATTGCCTATTGACTGGTGATGACTTGCTAAATTCAGAAAGAAACAAGGCTTTGAAAACATAAGAGATTTCTATTTAGATGTTCGACTGTTTTTTCTTAGACTGTTCCTTTTCTTTCTCTTCTCCACTTTTCCTCTCATTTTTTTCTGCAAAGCTCTATCTAAGTCTGTTAAACAGAAGCTAGTCCAGGTGGTTGTGATTTAATAGATATGGACAGAACATCCATCCTGGCTGAAGAGACATACCTGCACGATAGACCTTCAGGGTAGAACACCAAATGATGAAGCACTCCAGGAAACCTGAGTGGAGGCTGACTCTAGAGGCACCCACCCTGGGTTAGACTGGGAACTCTGGCTTTGCATTTGGAGTCTCTCCACTTCACACCGGGGCATTTAGAGTAAAGCAGGGCAGATGAGCTGGAGGTTTTCCTGCCTCATTCTGAGTGGGAGACAGGGAAGAGACCCAATGCCTGACTAAGAATATGGTCCCTGGATGCCTGAGTGAGCTGCTCCTGACTCTCATGCGCCCTGCTCCAGGTCCTCGGCCACCCCTCTGACAATTCTTTAGTTTCCCAGTTCTTTTTCCTCCCTGCTTTTCAAGTACCCATTATTCAGGTGCTGTGTTCTTTATCATCTTTCACAAACACTTTCCCTACCTCAACTGCTCCCAAGGCTTTGTCACCTACATGGTGTTGTCTCAGAAACCTGAACCTCTTTCCTTAGTGCCAAGCCTAATTGATTATTAGACTTCATAACTGAATGTCCCTCTCGAATAAGACATAGTCCTAAACTCCTGACCAGTTCTCTCTCTAGTATCTCCCACCTTAGTAAGTGACACCAAAAATGTGACCAGTTTCTTAAGTCAGAAATCTAGGAATAGCCTGGACTCTGTGTCTATTGGAACTCTCCTTAGTAGTCACTAAATATTGTCAATCAATCACAGTTTCCAGAAATCAGTGGCAGCCAGCACCTTGACTTTGTTCTCATCTCTTCCATTCTTTGGTCCCATTCATTCCTGTCTGCAGCTGCAAGCATGGCTCCTAACCAGTGTGATGCTCTACCGCGGGACTGTGAATACATCCATTAACCTCTCTGTGCTGTTTCTTCATTTAACACAGGAGGGTCCCTGAGCTACCTCTCTGAGACTCTTCCCTGTTCTGACCTCTGTAATTTGCCAGCTTCTGTTCCTCACAGGTCCCAAAGTGAAAACCCAAGTTTCCTGCCTTTCTGTTTACTCCCCACCTCCCAGTGGTTGTTCTTCCTCCTCCACTTTGCGAAAAGAGATTTTGATTGCAATATGGCCTCCCTAGGACTCAATCCTGTGACCCGGATGTGAGTTCCCAGACATTCCTGAGGGAAACGTCCCATGTCCTTTCCTCCTCTGTCACAGCAGAGAAAGGGCTGAAGCTGAAGCCTGCCTGAAGCCAGGGCTTAAACAGAGTGGCTGTTGTTGTCCTCTGTGTTCCCACTGTATTGTTTTGAGGGTGCTGTTCCATGGCTCTGCGGAGACTGACACACTGATGGAAGGTCGTATTACTTTTGTTCCTCCTTCAAATTAATTAAAGGGCAGATTATTCCTTTTCCCTCTTCCACCTCCACCTCTGTCTGTCCTATCAGCCAGGATACCAGGCTTACTAGCTTCTAAGCCTTCAGTTTCTCTGAAGATCATGGCTCCTATGGTCTTGGTTTGGAAGTGTCATTGCAGGTCATCAAGATGGCACACCTGCTGTGGAATGGCAAACTTACTGTGGTTTTCAAAATAACACCACCCTCTCTAAGTTTGAGGAGTTGCCATTTTTTGTTTCTTGCTGGCTAGGAGAAAGGGAAAGACTGAGGCTTTCATTCTCCAGGACCCCAGAGTTGCATTTGCCTTGTCTTATGTGTGAAGTGGGCAGTTTGTTTGTAAAGCTCTAACCACTTTTCTCAGGACTGTGCACAGTATATACAAATGTCCTTTTTCCTTCCCTACCAATCCCCTAACCTCATCTTCCTAGAAGTCTAGAGAAGGAAGAGATAAATATGAGTGCATCCCACACTGAAGCTTATTGAAATTTCTGGTAAAAAGCTGGCAACGACCATGCAAGAGATATTAAGACATCTCTAGACTTTATTAAATAGCATGATATGAATAGGAATTTGAAGTTATCTGTATCCTCCCCAGCCTCACCCTGCCATTTCTCAGGTATGGAGAATCAGGCTTTCAGCAAATTGGTGGTGTGCTCTGCACTCCCAATCCAGTGTAGTTTCCATTACTGTCTGTTTCCTAATTGCATGTGGATTTCCTGGTTCTCCAGAGCCAAGGAGCATCAACATTTGGCTTCAGAAATACTGCTAAACCCTGAATAAATAAGAGTGAATGAGCAAGGTAGCATTCAAGGTCTCTTATTACTAAACCAGGATGAGGCTCCCGGCTGCTGCAGAGCTTTTAACTTTTCCTTTATAAGTATCCAAGGAAATGCAGGTCTGTGAGATATATCCCACCTCACCAGGCCCCTTATTGCTCTTAAAAGATGGGAGGTTTCTGTTTGCATGTCTGAAGCAGAGAAAGACTTTCTTAAATTTTGGTCAGCAGGGTTTGTTTTGGATCTGGGAACAGTGGAGGAGGCCTCAATTAGAGTGACTTCATGGAGGACTAGGAAGGTTCTCTTTTCTCACCCAGAGTCACTGTTGACTTACATTCAACCATTAGAATTTCTCTAAAGTAAAATATTGACAAATATATTAGTTTGGGACTCTAAATACATAGTTTCCATCCTTGGTTCTACTCCTGTAACTTTTAACTTTATGCATATATTCATTTAATTAGGAAAAAACAGTCATATGTCGGGTGCCATTTTAGGTGCTGAGTATTCACTGTGCAATAACGCAACAATCCTTTTCATTATAGTGGGGAAAGCAATAATTGACATCTAAACAAATACATAATATAATATAATATAATATAATATAATATAATAATATAAATGTTATAAGGAAAACAATAATTGGAAAAAATAGTAAAGAGGACCAGACAAAAGGATTTGTTTGTGTCGGGGGTGTGCTATGGGGCTTTAAAATAATTATCTCAAGAATTTTCTTTTATCTTTTTTTTTGAAAGGTGGAGACTAATTCCTCATCCCTGGAGTATGGACTGACTTATTCTAACAAATAGAATAAAGTGGAAGTGATGGTGTATGATTTTGGACCTGTCACATTGTGAGGCTACTCAAGCAGTTTATAAAGAGGTTCATGTGGCAAGCAACAGAGAACCCTGCCAATCTCTTAGCAAGGAGTCATCCAGGAAATGGACTCCCAACCCCAGTCAAGCCTTCAGATTACCTGAAGCCCTGGCCAACACTCTGACTGCAGTGGAAGGAGAGAACCTGAACCAGACCACTCAGGTAAGCTGACCCTGGATTTCTGAGCTGGAGAAACTCTGAGACAATTAATATTTGTTGTTTAAAGCTAGAGATTTGGAGGATAACTTGTAAAATAGCAATAGACAATGAATATATGTCATATGCTCATAGAGATATTTTCATTTTTTCCTTTCTAATCTGGGTGCCTTTTATTTCTTTTTCTTACCTAATTGCTCTGGCTAGATCCTCTATTACAATGTTGAATAGAAGTTGTAAGAATTGGCATTCTTGCCTTGATCCTGATCTTATAGGGAAAGTATTCAGTCTTAACCATTAAATATTATGTTATCATGTGGATTTTCCATAAATGGTCTTTACCAGTTTGAGAAAATTATTTTCTTCCCTATTTTGTTGTGCATTTTTTTCATGAAAAGGCATTTGGGTTTTGTCATTTTTCCCCTATATTCATTGCAAGGATCATATGATGTTTTGCCATTGTAATAAGGTACATTACGTGAAGTGATTTTTTAGATTTTTGAAATCACCCGGCATTTTGGGATAAGTTCCAGATGGTTTTGGTGCATACTACTTTGTATATGTGGCTTGATTTAGCTTGCTAGTGTTTTGTTGAGTATTTTCATGTCTGTATAGATATGGGATATTGGGTTGCCATTTTATTTTCTTCTAATGTTTTGGTATATGAGGACCCAGTAATTCTGGCCTCAAGTAATAAGATGAGAAAATGTTCCCTGTTCTTGTAGTTGGGAAAGTTTCTGAAGGATTGGTGTTAAAAATTCTTCTTTAGAGAATGGCAAGTTTTAAACTTAACAATTTGTTTTACTTGTCATTAATCCATTTGTTTTTTCTATATCTCTTGAGTAAATTTCTCTAACTTGTGTCTTTCTAGAGATTTCTATTTCATGTAAGTCATGTAATAAGTTGATACAGTTATTCATAGTATTCCTTTATAAATAAATAAATTGGTAGTGACATCTCTTTTTTATTTATGATTTTATTAATTTGAGTCTTTTTCTTTTCTTTTTTGGTTAGCCTAGTTAAAGGATTTTTGTTTGTTTAATTTGTACTGGGGATTGAGCCCAGGGATGCTTAGCCTCTGAGCCACATCCCCGGCCCTTTTTTATATTTTATTTAGAGACAGAGTCTCGCTAAGTTGCTTCAGACCTTCCTAAGTTGCTGAGGCTGATTTTGAACTTGTGATCTTCCTTCCTCAGCCTCCTGAGCTACTGGGATTACAGGTGTGTGCCACTATGCCTGGTTGTATTTGTATTGTTTCAAGCATTTTTTAAAAATCATCTTACGGGGTATTAATGCGTTTTGTACCTATTAGCAAATATACGTTAGCATTTATATTGGCCTTCTTGTACATATATCTCTGTTCTTTGAATTCTCTTGTGAACCAATCTTAACAAGTTACTGATTCTCTTATTAAATAATGGGTTGAATTTCTATTTTTATGAGGGTGATCTTTTTGAACTTTTTAAAATTATACTTTAGCAGAAAGTATGATAATCAGTGAATAGTCAGAGAGTAGCAGAAAATGAAATGAGAGAGAAAGACAGATCATGTAAGGCCTTGTAGGGTTATGTTTATACCGTGTCTCTCCTAGGGACTTCTGGTCTTAACTGAAAAGAAAGAAAGAGGAAAAATCTTTGAATAACACACTGTCTAGCTCCCTATACTAGTGTCATGGATGACACTACTCATAACTAGGGTTAGTGAGACAAAAGATATTGGCAACATCATGGAAAGGTCCTTTCCTTAATTGGGATGGACTTGAGCTACCTGTGCTCTCTCTGCTTCCTTGCAGGATAACTGAGAAGGGAATGAGACTATAAAACAGAAACATTGCTATTGCTGGCACTCAGGCAGGTCATCGACGAGATCAGTTTTCAGACACTAATGATTTGACCTGAATTATTTTTTAAATTTTTTACCTGTTGGCAGATTTCTGAGGGAAGAAGATACAGACAATTCTAGAGTGCTAGGCCTTGTATCCTGAGAAAAGCAGTTTTGTGGAAGAAAATGCTAGGGATTTGTGCATGAACAGGATGGTAATTAGAGCTAAAAGAAGAGGAGATGAGGCTAGAGAAAGCCCCAGCTCAAAAGGCAGGTTTGGCTTGTTTCTTCCTAGCTCACTGTGGGGCTGGCTCTGGGGTGAGGGGTAGAAGCCTAAGGTGGTGGAGAGGTAAGATTGAGGACGGTGGACAGGTCAAGAGAGGGAAACTGGGGTGTGTTAAATGAAGGTGACAGAAGACTTGGATGGATTGGAAGTTTGAGGTTAAAGAGGAAAGGAGAATCTGGATGTGAACATCCACAAAAAGGCTTTGGACAGGAGTGCATTCTCATGATTGGTACTAAGAGAAACAAAGACCAAAAAGGATGACACAGCCAACTAGAGAAAAGGCAACCCTTCAGAGAGTTGGCACGAACCAATTCACAGCATCTCTCCTTAGCTTGCACCTGGGGGTGTTCACAGATGGCAAAGTTAATCAAATCGGGATCTAGTTCATTCAATTTTCTTTTACCCCTGGCTTTATATAATTATCAAGCTACTCATGGATATTTAGGAATATATTCCAGCACTCAAAATCCTCTCTGGCAGACTATTGCCAGCAGTATAACTTGAATTCCTATTGCTATGCTTGTTCCTGTATTCTCTTGTCTTTTGCTCAACAGACTTTTAACCTGCCTTTCCCAGAGTTCAACTAAAGTCCAAGAACTGATGCAAATCCCAGACAGCCACCTGGGGAAGTCTAATGGCTGGAACAGGTGGCCTCCAAGGAAGAACACTCCCAGGCAATGGTCTGATCACACAGCCCTGGTTGCTTGAGGTAATGGGAACCTAAATTACTCTGCTCTCAAGTCTTGTAAGGGGATTCAGTTTATCATCCATGACACTAGCATAGGGGGCTATAAAGTGTGTTATTCAAAGATTCTTCCTCTTTCTCTCTTTTCAATTAAGACCAGAAGTCCCTAGGAGAAACACTGTATAAACATAAGGGTGGAATTAAGATAAATGCATTCCTTTTCCTTAGGAAATTTTCCATGATGAATGAACAGCTCTCTACCCCTTAGTCAGCAAGGTCAAGTGCTGGCTTTTTAAGGAAGATCCATTTTTCCAGAGCTGCGGCTGAGGGTTGGGGCTGGTGGCCCGATAAGGTCCTAGGACTTGAGAAAAAGAGGACCAATGATCAGTCCCAGCTCTTCCCAAGAGGCTTGTGGCTTCTTGGTGATTTCAAAGCTGATGGTGGACTTTGTATGATTGCTTGGGGTCTTCCCAGGGGCCCTCTGGAACTGTCCTATGTGGTCAAGGATGAGGACACTTTCAATAGAGGGTACCATCCTCATTCCAGATGGACACAAGGCTTGTATTTCTCCTTTGCACTAAGGAGTGAGCAGACAGCTAGGCAGTGTAATTAAAAAGGCTTCATGTATCAGTATACCTGGGTCCCAGACCTGAATCTCACTGATGAATGCAGCTCAGGAGTGTGCAAAGGTGTGTGCAGGCTCCCCTGGCTAACATCACACTGATGGAATTGGACCACATTTTTCAAGGTCCTTTCAAATTCTAACATCTATCTCTGAGTGTTACAGAAGTCTCTGAATGTCCTTATAAATTCACTTGCTTTCTCTAATTTCCCCCTATTGTACCGTGTCTCTGTAGTGGCTTTTTGAAAGGGTTGTTCTCTCAAAGTTAGAAAGCCACTGATTAGCAGGATAAGAAGACATTGCCCTTGGACTCTTGCTCAGATTTATTTATAGTGTGCTATTCGTTTTAGAATCATATAAGGATGAAAAGATCCAGAATGTAGGATGTCTAGGAATGTTTGGTCCAATGCACACGATAGCATGAATCTTATACAATAGGAAAAACTATGCACCTGGAGGTGGGGGAATTAGAGGAAAAGGGATGACGTCTATTTTTAGATCTGTGCTCACTTCATGATAAGGCAGGGGTTCTGCCTCTCTGTCAAGGGAAGGGAGATACAAGTTGAAGCGCAGATGGGCAGTGAGGAAGAAAGAAAGTGAGGAAGAACAGGGGGCAAGTTATTTTTGTAACTTTGTATAGGTCCTCAGGACCTTTGAACATCACTCTTAGATGAGCCTCTGTTTGAGCTATACTGTCAACAAGTGGCAAATGAAATCTTGGACCCGTGATTAAGACTCCTTGGGCTGGCGATGTAGCTCAGTTGGTAGAGTGCTTGCCTTGCATGCACAAGGCCCTGGGTTCAATCCCCAGCACCAGAAAAAGACAAAACAAACAAAACCATAATAGACTGCTTGACCACTGCTGTCGGAAAGGTTAATGGGAGTGGATTAGCATGGAATGAACATAATCAAAATTAATATAATTGTTATTTCAATATAAGACAATATTTAAAAGAGGAGGAAATTTAAAAAGAGAAGAGTTCTATCAAAACAAACTAGTCTTCTATCAACATGTCAGGAGATCAATCTCTGTTTCATCTTTAAAATAAACACTTTTCTACCCCTTGGTATCTTTCATGCTAATTCTTAAATACTGTTAATCACTCTTAAATGTAACTGCAGTCTCAGTGTCAGATTTGTTTAAAGTATTCCTTTCTACTCACACTGAACCCTGTCTTTGGTTCCAGCTTCTTAGGAACTTGTATAATTCCCTGAAACTTTTGGCTGTATTTCCACAAAAAATAATCTCTCAAAAATTTTCGAATATTTTGGCAGTGGTAGCCCTGAAGGAGTCCAGCGATGGGCAAAGCTGGGGAGGCATGACTAAACTTTCTCAAAACTGTTGGTTTGCAACTAAGTAGTCCAGGAAGGCAGGAAAGGAGAGCTGGCATTCTGTCCTCCTCGACCATCTTCTTTGCTCTTTTAAATGTCTTTGTGCCGCTCCAGTCACCACTTCATTAAGAGCAGGGTAGTAATAAAAACTGCCAAGCTGGCACCATGGACACGTCATAAGATTGCCTCGAATCTGTTTCTTCAGGGTTGTCTCTGAGGGGCGACCCAGCCTTATTCCATTTGCTGGTTCTGGACCAGGAATTCCAACTCTGACTTTCCCGCTCACAGTTTAAGACAGGAGTTAAGGGCAGGAAGGAAGTGACGGAGACTGCAGACTACGGGGGAGGATCCAGGAGACAGGTCCTGACCAGTGGTCACTGTTGCAGGAATGTGTGACTTGATAGAGTTGCCAGAGCCGGACAGGAAGAAAGAAGACCTGTAGGGAAGCTGGTTCTGGGACATATCACAGTACCAGTGGGCGTGTGATCCTCACAACTCAGGAACAGCAGAGAAGGTGTGACAGTGGAGAAGACACAGGGGTGCTGCTGGCTGGCTGCACCCCGCACAGAGATGGAATGTTTGGGTGCAGACATGATGATAAAGGAAGACCTCAGAAAGATATTCCCCAAGGATGAGTTAAGTTGGGGGACTTTAAATAGAGAAGTAGTCATAAGATTATTGAATTAAGAACAAGAATAAACATATAATTAGAAATCAAAGCTGGTCTTAGAAGGTATGAGGAATACAGCCCATAGGTTCCGTTGGAGAGTAAGGCAGAAGCATAGAGCCCTACATGTGAAGTAGGTGGGCAAATGCTCCCCTTGTTACATCTCATTTCTTTTTTCCATTCTGGACAAGAACAACTCTCTATGCTTCAAATTCTTGGGAAAGAGTAAAGGAGACTCAAATTAGTCAGGACGTAGGACTTGGCCATGTTTCTGGAGAACTGAATTCCAAGGGATTTCTAGCCATAATATTCTAAGTAGAAGTTGGAAATTTTATCTACTTTGTCGGGTCACCTTTAGATGACCAAGATGTCCCCTCTTCCAGCTAGAGGCATCAGAGTTACAACTCGAGGGTTGTATGTGAATGAATGACTGACTGCCCAGTCACAGATCTAGCAGTTCCTGAGTTCTAAGTCCACTCTCAAGGTTGCTTTGTCATGGTAGTGTTGGTGGGAGTGTGAGACATCCAAAGAAATGGCAGTTACCCCAGAAACAGCCCCCAAAAGTACATGACCCCAAAATGCATATCAGAGAATAAACTAGTGTCTGAAAGCATAATCAAGTGGTCCTGATTCTAATCAAGTGTTTCTTATTATGGGTATAACTGACTCCTCAAAAAAAAAGAAAGAAAACATTTCTGAGTGAGTCCCTCTGGCTGCTAAGGGCAGAGCACTGGATATTCTGTTGGTTGTTACATTTTTTTTTGGCAGGATCTGGTTTCTGTAATTAAACATAATTATTTTGAGATTCATCTGTGTTATGGACAAAAAATTACCCATTTTCATTACAGAGTAGAATACCATTATATGTAAAACATATGCCACATCTTGTTTAATGATTCACCTGTTAAAAGACATCTGAGTTGCTTGTGATTTGGGGCAATTATGTCAACTGCTCTAAATATTCATGTTCCTGATTCTTTGTGTGGACATAAATTGTTATTTATCTGGGAGAGGAATTGCTGGATTGTATGATAAGTACACATTTAATTTTTTAAATAAATTGCCAAATTGTTTTCTAAAGTCAAAGCTACCAGCAATATATGAGAATTCCAGTTGCTCCATATCCTTGGCAACAGTTGGTTTAGGGTGGTGTATTTATTGTTAGCCATTCCCATAAATCTGTAGTGGTTTCACATTGTAGTTGAATTTACATTTTTCTAATAACTACTGTTAATTGAGCATCTTTCCATGTGCTTATTTACCAATCATACATTTTCTTTAGTGAATACCTGTTTAAATATTTTGCCCAATTTTATTGGATTTGTTTTTTCTTATTATTTAATTTTGGGGGTTCTTTATTAATTCTGGATAAAACTCTTGTATCAGTGTATCCTTGCAAAATTATCTTCCAGGCTATATTTTTGTCTTTCAATTCTCTTCACAGTGACATTTGAAGAGCAGAAGTTTTTAATTTTGATTAAGTTCAATGTATGAACTTTTCCTTTTATAGATTATGCTTTAGGTGTTGTGCCTAAGAAATCTTTGCCTAATCCAAGTTCAAAAAGATGTTCTCCTATGTTGTCTCCTACAAGTTTTATAGCTTCCATTTTACATTCATTGAGTTATTTTTTGATTATGATTTAAGATATCAATTGAAAATCATCCTTTGCCAGGGATATCCATTTTTGAAAACCTATCCTTTCTACATTGAATTATATTTGCACCTTGGTAACAAAACAAAACAAAACAACAAGATGTTCATATCTGTGTGGGTCCGATTTTGGATTCTTTGTTTCATTAATTTGTTTGTTGATCTTGATGCCAATATCACAATGTCTTGATTTCTAGAGCTTCTATAATAATGTCTTGAACTCAACTAGCGTTAAACATCCCTTGTTTGTTTTTTTCAAATATGTTGATTTTTCTAGGTCTTCTGAATTTTCTTATGAATTTCAGAACTACCTTGTCAAATGTCACCAAAAATCTGCTGGAATTTCGATTGGAATTGCAATCAATGTATTACTCAATCAGGAAGAGAATTGACAGCTTAGCAGCACAAATTTACTGTTCCACGAGCATGTTATCTCTCTCCATTTATTTAGGTATTTTCAAATTTCTCTCAGTAATGTTTTCTAGCTTTCAAGTCATAGACCTTTCACGTCTTTTACACAAATATTTCATATTTTATATTTTTGTAAATGATATTTTAAATATCACTTTCCAATTGTTTTACTAAAAATCCATTGGATTTTTATAGATTCCATCTGATTTTCTATCTAGACAATCATGTTGTCTCTAAAGAACGATTTTACTTTTTCCTTTCCAGTATGAATGTTTTTTAAAATCGGTATTTCCTGCCTAATTACCCTGTGTAAAACCTGCACTACAATGTGGAACAGAAACTGTCAAAGCAGATGGCATCTTCTGCACTCAGAAGAAAAGCATTTTCTTATCACTAAATATATTCAAGATAGTTCTTTTCTATTCCCAGTTTGTTGAAGGTATGTGGGTTTCAGATTTAATTTAAATTTTTTTGATCAGGAATGGATAGTGGATGTTTTTCCCAAAATTTTAAGTGATCACATGGTTTTTATTTTTTAAGTATGCTAATATCATCAATTACTTTAACTTATGGTCAAATATCAAGCCAACCTTGCATTCCTGGGGTAAACGTTATTTGTGTCATATTCTTTATGTCTTGTTGAACTTGATTTGCAAAGTTTTGTCATCCTAAAATATCTTTATATGGTTTTTTTTTAAATCAGGGTAATACTGGATTCATAAAAAGAGTGAAAGAATATTCTCTCCTTTCCAATTTTCTGGCCTTATTTGCACAGAATTGGTATTATGTTTTTAAAAAATATAATTCCCAAATGAAGCCATGTAATCCTAGAGTTTTGTTTGTGGGAAGAGTTTTAGCTTTATTAGGTACAGAGCTATTAATGTTAGTGCTTCTTATTTCATCTTGAGTGAGCTTTTATACTTTGTGTCTTTTAAGGAATTTACGTAGTCATTTAGGTTGTCAAGTTATTAGCATAAAGTTTACTTAATATTTCCCTACTGTCCCTTTAATATTGTAGGGTCTATGAGTGTTGCCCCTCTCATTCTAAATATTGATTATTTCTGTCCTCTATTTCTGTCTCTGATTTTTTGTCATCATTCTAATTACAGGTTGATTAATTTTACTGATGTTTTTAAACTACTCCTATCATTTCATTGTTTTGTTATTTTTCTATTGTTTTACCCTTTTTCATTTCACTAATTTGTGCTATGAATTCTATCATGTCCTTTTAAAATTTGCTTTGGGTTTTATTTGCTCCTCTTTTTTTCCATTTTCTTAAGGAACATGCTAGAATAATTGATTTAAGATGTTTATTTTATTTTCTAGTATAAATATTTGGTGCTATATATTTAGTGCCATGCCCCCAATTTTGATTTTCATTTAGTTCAAAACACTTTCCAATTTTCCTTTTTGAATTCTTCTCTGATAATCTGATAACTATCAAAATTTGGTAACTTTATTATTATTATTACTATTATTATTATTATTATTTTGTAAATAAACAGAAAAATGGAATAGAACATGATAGGATATTGTCTTTACTTGAGATGAGGCCATAAGGGAGGGCTTCTGGGTGGTGGTGACATTCTACTCAACACCAGAGGAATAAAAAGGAATCAGCCAGATGAAGAGCTGAGGCAGAGCATTGTAGACCTAAGCACAGCCAACACAAAATCCTGAAGCAGGAAGGAAAAGACAGGCATCTGAGGAGCAGAAAGGTAGAAAGAAAGTTTCCTCAGGTCCATGCTGAAAGCATGCTTCCAAATACTCCACGGTACAGGAGCAGGTCATATGATGAGGACAGAAAACTTCCATGTTTTGCCTGGCCATAGTCCTTAGAGGCAGGCTAATGGTCCACGGACCTGTGAGGAAGGCCTGCCATGCTAGGGATTCAGTCACCATTGAGTTGCTGAGATAGTGTTCCATCCTTAGAGGGCACTGCTCTATGTTCTTAGTAAATTAAATTCTTTTTCTTTTTTTTCCTCTCTGCGTGTGTGTGTGTGTGCGCGTGCACGCAATGTGGTGCTGGGAATTGAACCCAGGGCCTGGCACGATGCTAAACATGAACTCTACCCCCGGGCTACATCCCTGACCCAAATAAAGTTCTACATGCTTGAAAGTTTACCACAAGTGCTTGCTGAATTATTATTCTTTCCTTTAGACTCTAAAGAAACTTCCCAGATGGACCCTCAATAACAGATTCATATCAAATATATTTCTTTGCTTTCTCCTTTGCCCTAGCCTCCCTGAATGGGTTTCTTTGATTCTGGTGACAAGATTAAACTGATAAATCATGGACCCAATCTGGTGCCATCCATTTTCAGTTTTATTCTTTTTCATCACAAAGGATCTGTGATGGAAAATGCTCAGTCGGTGCAGCTGGCTCCAGCCCTACAGTGAGTTAGTAAACATCTGTTAAAGACAGGCTGAAGACGTGCCTCCCTCAAACTGTTTTCTCCAAGCTGCTTCACTAAGGACTTGTTCTCTTTATCTCTGGAAATCTTTCCCTGGACTTGCTCTCCCCCTTGGCTCCTCTGAGCTTTCATCACCTCTTCCAGTGCAGTTCTCGAGCGAATGAGTCACAGCTTGTATGCTTCTCTCGTGTCAGATTCAGGAAAGTCTAAGAGAAAGTTCTATCTTTTCATCAGTGATGAGAACCGTGCTCATAGGCCTCCGACCATCTTTCACCCTCCAGTAGATGATCAGGGAGGACTTAGCCTCCTGTAGGCAGGGGTGTCATCTTTGGATCATCTCTTAGGACCAACTGAGAAGGCTTCGGATGGGATCAATCAGATATTTCACCACAAAGATGGTTTTATGAAGTTTCCAGAATGGAACCACCCCAAGAGAGAACATTAAGAATTTTGTCCCACTTGGGATCTCTCTCTCCCTAAGTGCAGAATGATTGGTTCTCTCTTGGTCTTTAAGCAAAAGTCCTGCCCAAATCTCTTGTGCTGGTTATGTTTCTGTTTCCTCCGCTCACCAGTCAGGAAACCCTTCCTGATAATGGAGATGAGGAACAACTGCACTCTTCTTCTTCCCACCATCGGCTGGGAGGGAGGGAACATGAGACTTCCACCCTCTTTCTCAGCCTGCTTAGTAGATCCTCCCTGAAGCAGGGTGCTCACTGAACTGACTGCTGGGGAAATGACTTTCACTGAATCCCACTTAATAGGAGTGGGGTGACAGTGTTAAGTGCTGTCCCCAGTTCACACATGGTATTGTTTTTTATTCCTTGGCTCTGTGTTCTTGTGGGGGAATTGCGCGCTCATAGTCTTGTGTCTTTCCCTCCTAGCAAACTCCATACGGCTAATTCCCCTGGCCAGCTCTTTTAGTAGGGGCCTATCCGGGCGATAGCCACCTTTCCACTGATGTCCAGCTGTGCCAGGTGTATGGCAGGCAGGTGCTTCCTGCAGCTACAATACAGGTTGCTAGGCAGGTAGCTCACAGATCAGTTGTCCAAAAAGGTGAGTCCTAAGACCAAGATTTGAATAGGTGAAACAGTAAGCCCCATTCAGATTGAAGTTTAATTTCTATTCTCCAACAATTTTCTGGAAGTCCTGCTTTTAAAGAATGATGAAGTACCCATTTCACCAACAAATTTGCTGGTCCTTTGATCCTTTTGGGTCTTGTGTCTTTTCATTTGATGGGACAGAAATTATAGCTTCCCCTTTTCAACCAACATATAAAATTTTATATGTTAAATGTAGCCTTTAAAAATGAAAGTGAGTTGTAAATTGGTGCCCAGTGATGACCTCCCAGAGCTCTGGAGACTGCTATTGTATGGTTATGTGTCTCTTCCCACTCTTGGTATTCATGTCTGAGAAACTTTGATGCATCTGGTCCGAGCATCCAAAGAAATGGAGACCAAGAGAGACCAGCTACATTGCCTTAAATCACACACGTCGCCAAGCTCCACCCCTTCCCATCTTTTCCATGGTATTTGAGGTGGCATTATGGATTGGTAGCTTGTCTCCTTAATGCTGGAGAATGAAAGTGCCACAATGAGGACATTAGAATTATCTCTACTTCTGCCTACCTGTAAACCACCCTGGTGATGCTCTGAGGAGCTACCCCAAATCTCAGTTAATAAATAGCAAGAGGAATTATTTAAGCTCTCCCAATCCTGGAGAGAATGGACTGAGCCACCAGCTACATCCATCACCCCTGGCGTTGACGATCTGATACCTTTTCTCTGCCTATGTTATCACCACTGATGTAAATTCTGCAGATGGAATGGTGATCCTAGTCCCACGGAGCAAGCTTTGGATGTGTTTAATTTCCTGCCACGCTCTGTGACAAAGAGCTAATTTTTTTACCTTTGATCAAGTAGCTCTAACTTTGCAAAAGCAGAGTGTGTTGGAATAGGGATACTCAGGGTCCTTGTGTCATTTGGGACATAGCCAGGGCAGCTATGGGGTCAGAATGTTTTTCTTTTATTCCTGTTTTATTGCCCTGCTTAATTCTCCCATTTCAAAATGTCGTGGAGTAGGCTGGTGTCATTTGTTTTCATAAATTAATGTCCATTGCAATTTATGGCCACATGGGCCTTGGAAAATAAAAGCCTTGTGAGTCTCTTGGAAGGTCTAAAGCGAAGCAGTGGGCAACACTTGGGGTGAACTTTTGCACTTCAGGGCTTCATTCTGGAGAGAGTAAATACTTCTGAAAAATCTTGTTTTAAAATAGTTGGACACAAAGGATCCCTTCTTAGGATTATTTTTGCCACTGCTTCTAATTCCTGTAGCAACTAGAAAAAATGTAAATACAGTGAATTCTTCTTTCTGGGAAACTGTGTGGATTGGGGAACAGCTTGGCTCAGCTAGGGAATCAGAAATCTAGAGTCTGAGTCCCCCAGATAACGTCAGGACCAAGGAGGCTCGGAGCGGGATGCTGCATCTTGAATCAAGCCTGAGGAGGACGTGCATTTCTCTCTTTGCTGCTCCTTCATGGGTCAGTGGAAAGAACTGGGTCAGTGAGAGGCACGGAGGGGAAAAAAAGGGAAAAACACTGGAGAATTTGATGAGTCTGATTCTAAGAAATAATGGCTTGTGGGAAGCTGGACTCAAAGGTCGGCGTGGCAGCAGCCAAAGAGGAGGCTGCTGCTGGGTCCCTGGGAGCATTCAGAGACCACGTGCTCTGTACTGCATCCTCCCATGGGGCACAGGCCCCGGGTGTGTGAAGGGTAGGACCAGAGCCCTGCTGGTATACGGCTCCGTGACTTCGGGCTAGTAACATAAATGGATTCTCAGTTGATTTCCTTTCTAGGCAAAACAAAACATCTAGACTGTACACCCTCCAGGGTCCCTTCCTTATCCAGCATCCTGTTGATGACAATCTTTGATTTATGAAATTATATTAGGATGAGAGTATTATTTTATCCTCCTACTCAAGCAGTTGGCATTTACATTCCTCTAAATAGGAACAAAGTTATCTAATGACCTTTACCTAACCAATACTCTTGCCATATTGTTGTAGATCCTTACATTTGAATATTTTTTCATATATAAAAACCATGAGGTAGATAGTGCAGGAAAGGTGATTTCCCCTTAGAACTCATAACTGGACTGGGATTTCAACTCAGTCTCTTGGACATATTGCCTCTCTGTTATTCAAAAAAGTCACTTAAATATTTTTTGAGCACGTACTAGATGCAAAGTACTTGGTTGAACAGCAGAAACACAGCAGTGAATGGGCTCAGCACAATCACGCCTTAGGTTGCTCAGATCTTGTAGGAAAATGACATTTAACTACAACACAGCGTGTGATGATAGGGAATGGGAACATCTGGCGGGAGAATTTATCCAGAATAGATATCAGAAAAGATCTTCCTGGAGAAGTGAAATTTGGTGTGAGAAGAATGAGTTTGCTTTAATCAGGCCAAAAGGGAGTTGGGAAGAATGTTCCAGGCGGGGGAAATAACACATCCTTTGCATTAGGACAGGGTTTCCTCAATAGCATGTATATGGGGCAGAGGAAATCACGCAAGAGAAGGAGAGGGACCTATTATTGTTCAGATCTGAAATGTCCCCCTAAGGCTCATGTGTCAAAGGATTAGTTCCCAGCTGGTGGCACTATTAGGTGATGTTGGAAACTTTCAGAGGTGTGGATGTTAGAGGAATCAGCCACTGGGGGTGTTGTCCTTGATGGGTGTGTATTGTTTCAGGCCCTTGGCTTTCTCTTGTCTTCCCAGAAACAATGAGATGAGTGGCTCTGCCTGGCCACGTGCTCCCTGCCATGATGTGCTGCTTCATCACAGGCCCAAAGTGATGGGGCCAAGTGACCACAGACTGAAACCTCAGAAGCCATGAACCAACAAAAATCTTTCCTCATTTAAGATGATTTTTCTCAGGTATTTTATCACAGTGATGGAAAGATGACCAATGCAGGAGCTACAGGACAACTGGAAGATTATTTCTGCTTTATCTACAAATAAAATCATCTTTGAGATTGGTTATCTTCTTGTGTATTTGCAGCTTCCTCACATCAAAAATTTAAAATGTGGTGAATTTAATAAATTAGAAATCAGTGGGCATACTGGATTGTCCATGAGACTGAATGCCTGCCGTATCCATGGCTCCCTTTTATGGTAAAAGCCCATGGCAGATACTCCTTTCCCCCAGGGGCCAATAGGGTTAATTTCATGTGACCTTAGCACTTGGAAACATCTGTGGGACCAGGGATAGAGTTCTGAGCCAATGACCATCCTGAGAGGAGGTGGCCCAAGGGGAGAATCTATATCCCAGAATTACGCCCGACTGGATAATGACCAAGGGACCCAATCATAGTGTTTGAAGGTAAAACAGAAAGACAAGGAGGCCAGTCAGTGCCCTCATACAGAAAGCAAATCCCCAGGGAAGGCTTCTAGAGAGGGAGACTAGAGAGCAGTAACAGTTAAAGCCTAAACAGCCATGGAAGGAAGCAGAATGGTGAAAATGGAAGAATGACAGAGAAGCAATGGCTTCAAAGTCTGCAAGCCAAAGCAGGCCATAGTGGGTGGAGTTGGGATTTCCACACTGCTGCTGAGCGTGTCACCAGCTGAGGTGAACAACCTGATGAAAGAGTCAAGTTAAGGGCTGGGGATACAGCTCAGTTGGTAGAGTGCTTGCCTTGTAAGCACAAGGCCCTGGGTTCAATCCCCGGCACCGCCAAAAAAAAAAAAAAAAAAAAAAAAGAAAGAAAGAGCCAAGTTAAAATGGGCCCTACCTACGCTTTCAAAGAACACCTCACCCAGGCTCCTGAGGGTCGTGTCTGAAGATGTCCATGAGAGTGCCATTTGTGGTGACAGGAACTTGGAGGCCATCTGGAACTCCCTCTGTGCAGCAAATGTGAGCTTACATCCTGGAGAGCTATGCAACAGAGGGAATGAAGAGCCTGGGTGAACACCTCATAATATGGACACATTTATTTTAGTGTTGGGTGAAAAAAGTAAGAAACAGAGATGTATAGCAACAGAGAGTATTTTAAAACTAAAATGCATGCATTATCAAATGCATGTTTCTCAGGACACATACAACCCCGCAGATACAAATCAGACACAAATAAGAGTTGTTACCTGTGGGGTAGAGAAATAAAAGAATAGGATTTAGGAATGGGGATAGAAGGAAATAAACAAGCAAACAAAATAGGCAATAAGCCACAGCCAGAGGAGTGCAGCTTCCTAGCCTTCTGCTGCTGGGAAAGGAAGAAAAGTGGAAAAGTGGGGAAGACAGTGAAGTTGACTGGCACACAGATGCCTGTTTGGCCACATGGCAAAGTGGTGGTGCCATGGCCTCCAAGGTGAAGGTTGAGTTTCCAGATCTACGAGGCCCAGAAACAGCCGCGAGGTTCCTGGCCTTCCAACACCAGTCTCTTTGCAATAAACCCCCACTATCTGAGTGACCTGCACACCTTAGTTATCTAACAGCCAGTTGCATAATGAGGTCTAAATGACAGATCAAGCTGCTTTCATCAGACAATTAATATGTACTAGGCCTTAGTCAAGGTTTACATGTAAAACATCATTTAATGCCTGACAAGAATTGCATGTGTAGGTAAGATTGTCATGCTTCTGTTACGAATGAGGAAACTGAAACACAGGCCAAATCGCATTCTGTTATGAAGTCAGTAGGAAATAAGCTGCCTTGGACCCAAGCAGTTTGATCCTTTTATTTATTTATTTTTTTATGTACTAGGGATTGAACCCAAGGGTGACCAACCACTGACCCACATCCCCAGCCCATTTTATATTTTATTTTGAGGCGGGGTCTCACTAAATTGCGTAGGCCCTTGCTAAGTTGCTGAGGCTGACTTTGAACTTGCAATCCTCCTGCCTCAGCCTCCCAAGCCTCTGGGATTACAGGCATGCACCACCATGTCCTTTGATTCTGAGTCTGTGCTTGGAACCACAAAGCTGTATCAAAAGATGCTATTGAGGGGCTGGGGATATAGCTCAGTTGGTAGAGCATTTGCCTCGCAAGCACAAGGCCCTGGGTTCAATCCCCAGCACCACAAAGCGGTAAAAAAAAAAAAAAAAAAGATGCTATTGAATAAATTCCATTTAATGAGAGGCTATTTTCTCCCAATGTCAGACATTTCTCCAATGTCTTAGATTTTGTTTTGGTTTTCACTCAATGACCCCAGTACAGGCTATTAATAACAACAGATTTGAAGAAAGGAAGTGTTATTCTGTGTAATGACATTCATTTCCAAAACCCCGAACTTCCTTCCATAAAGAACTGACCGCCAAGGCACTGAACACCAAGAACACAGAATTTAGAGTCCCAAATTCTGCCTCTCCCTGATAACTACCTTGGTGAGTCACTGAGCTCTCTTAGCGTCAGTGTCCTCATTTGAAACACAGGAAGAAATAGCAGCTCTGGGGTCTGTTGGCATAGGATCAGAGGAGATCCCATGGGCAAGAACCGTGAACACACACAGCCTGCGTTTGGGTGGCTGGGATACAGCCATTTGAGACACCGTTTGAGGTGGTCCTTCATCTTTTCTTCTCCTACATTGTGCCTTTGTTCCACTGCAGTGTGATCCAGGAAAGCCAGGGCATCCAGGCCATGGCCATCTTGTATGAGCTTTGACCCGGGAGAGAGGTCAGTCATAACCACCTCATGGTGCTTCGTGCTCAGTGATAAACAGCCATGCTGAGTGAGTGTGGCCCAGTCTTGTCTGTTCTCTTACTCTGTCTGGGGCAACTTGGCCCTCCTGGCCTGTACTTGGACTGGAAATGTCCTCCAAAGGCTCATGTGTTAGAGGCTTGGTTGGCAACCTGTGGAACTGCTGGGAGGTGATAGAACCTGTCAGATATGGGACCTAGTGAAGGGAAGTTGAGTCATTAGGGTGACCCCTTATGGAGACAGTGGGACCCCCCTCTTTCCCGTTCCTGTCTCCTGGCTTTTCAGCTGCCATGATGCCAGCAGTCTTCCTCCACCAAGTGCTCCTGTCACCAGGCTGTGCTGTGTTGCCACAGACCCAGAACAACCAGGTTTACTGACGATGGAGTGAAGCTTCTGGAACTGTGGGCCCAAATATCCATTCCTCCTCGTAACTTGTTTATCCCAGGTATTTTGTCCCATGATGAAAAGCTGACGAACATGGTCTGTTCTCAATTTTCCCCACAATTGAAGCAACTTGGATGTGTGTTTCCCCACACTTACTCACTCAGTCCCTGCCAAACTCCTGTTGTTGAAATTGTACCCGCTCCAAATAACAAAATGTCTCCACCAGGCCCTCCCCAAACCTCCTTGACACACCAGAATTTGATTTCCCCTTCCTTGGAAATTCTTCAAATCTAGGGTTTGTGTCTTTCTTAGGAAGTCTGCCATCATATCTTTGGTTATGGTTTTGAATGTGCTGGTCTTGTGCCCTGTGTGCAGTACAAGCTCTGTGAGGTGGCTCCTTGCATGTTTCACCTCTGTACCAGCCCCTAGCCTGGTGTCCACCCCCTAGAGGGCACATAAAAGATGCCTGGTGAGCCCAAGGGAGTGGATGAGGGCTGCAGCCTGGGCTGGCGAGAACACTGGGCTCCTCCAGGCTGCCCGCCCATTCCCCTGCTTTACCCAGACTGCAGGCTGTGGTGGGGAAGGGGATGACTGGTCGTGCCTCCTGCTGGGTAAAGAAAACAGCAGCAACATCTGACTTCCATTTTCAAGTTCTTTACTGACTTTTCTAGAATGGCCATGAACGTAGCACTGTTTGACTCCATTCTAAGGCCCGAAGTTTTCAGTCACCACTATTCATTGCTTGTGAATTCATTCAGGAAACATCTTTACAGTGCTTATTTGTGTCTGGTGGAGGGCTGGGGACTGAGAAGACTAAAACATGCCTCTTGACCTTGAAAGACCATTGTGTGACCAGAAGAATAAGTGAAGGCCAACAGTTAGAATAGTGAAAAGAAATGCTCTAATAGGGATGTGAGCCAGCAGGAAGTCCAACAGAGGAGCCAGACAAGTGCTAGTGATTGTTCTAATGATTATCATGCTGTGGCACTTTGTCTTTAAGCCTCAGTTTCCTCACATGTAACACCATTCACCCTACGGGATTGCTGCCAGGGACAGGATGGAGCAATACACGCAAAGCACTCTCACGCGCAGGGCCCACGGAGACACCTAACAGTGTTCTGTCAACCATCTTTTCTGTGCTAGGGATCTTTGTAGAGTGAGGGTGGGGACTGTACTCACCTGGTAGGACTCCTGTGACACTCAGGGTGTGCTTGGCACATTTCTTAACTGTGAGCACTTACAGAGTTGTTATGTATGATTCTAATTTTGTATGAAGTAAAATAAGGAAACGTAGACAAGCTTAGAGGAGTCAGGTGCTGATGTTTACAACCTCCTTTGAAACACATCAGAAGCAAGATGGATTGGGTGGATGAATAAAGGCACAGCGCAGTTGATGGATCTGATGACACATACCACAGATCCGGGATTGTGGAATCCAGAAGGTGACTCCCTGGGTGTGCGCCGTACCAATCTCTCAGCTTTTCTGTATGTTTGAAATATTTCATAAACCATTGGGGTAAAAAGGAGTGATGAATGCTAGTGTGGTGGGAAATGAGGGCCAGGACAGTGAGATCTGGAAGCAACTATTAGTGATGCCACCGCCCTGAGGGATCATTCCCAAAGTCTGAGCCCCCAGCACAGCAGGGCTTTTACTTTTAAATTCAAGCAAGTCTTGGGTACCTCAAGGCAAGGGAGTGGGTGCAATTCTATTGGAGGGTACATTCTGCATTCCTTATATGGTTCAAGCTTTCCAACATCTTGGGGACTCGGCTCATACAACTTAGGGCTTTTAACTGCACTAAGCCTTAAGGGGAATTGTTCTGTCTCTGTCGCTTTGATTCCCGCTTCTGCTGCTGTGGTTGTCTTTAACAGGTGCCTGTTAGCCACTCAGCCTCTAAGGTTAAAAGTCAGTGGGCAGAGCTGCTGTGTTTCCCAGTGCAGAGCCTCAGCCTGGCAGCTCTCACCCTGCTGAAGTTCTCATTTTGGTCTACTACACTGGGGTAGTTTTTGAAGCAGGATTTGAGCAAGAAAATGGCATGGAAGGGGCTGGAGACCTGGAGTGATCTGCCCTCTACTGTCCTTTGCTGCCTTAGTAGAGAAGAACAAGAGCCAAGGCTCAGAAAAGAGGAGCAGGTGTCTCCTGAAGTGTAGTAAGATGAAGATAATTGAGAGGGACACAGAGGTTCCAGTGGCTAGGGACTCAGAGCAGAGACCCTACTTCAAACCCCAGCTCTGCCCTTACTGTCTGGGAGAAGTTTCTGAAGTCTTTGTGCTTCATTTTCCTTACCTATTAAAATAGACGCAGCACTTACTAGCTTACCAGGTTGCTTTCAGTATCACACGGGGTAATGTCACCATCATCTTCTTCTTAGGAAAACTTGCCCTCTCAGCACTGGTGTCTTCTCCATGTCTCCACCTAATCCTTCCTTGGATGAGAGGCATCTGGAGAGCCTCAGCTGGAGGAGGGAGGACTAGGTGGAAGGAAGGGTCACAGAGGGGTGCAGTTAAGAGAACTGAGTGGGAATTGGGGTCCCAGAGAAACCAGTCCACTCAGGCACGGTCTGATGAGCACAAGAGGCCCAGACTGACTGCTTGCTCAGTGTCAGGCACGTGGCTTCC
Source organism: Glaucomys volans (assembly GCA_020662805.1). NCBI lineage: Eukaryota > Metazoa > Chordata > Mammalia > Rodentia > Sciuridae > Glaucomys > Glaucomys volans. Next base: position 228,472 of record JAJEJO010004577.1, on the reverse strand, counting down.
AATGTTATATTTAAAATGTTACTGAAATTATAATCCTGCTGTAGTTCTTTGTGGACTCTCCATCAACCTGGGCAGAACGCAGGGCTGGCAGGGAGCCAGCAGCATCCCTTGACCCCTCCTCTGTATGACTCAGCACACAGCAGACACTTTAATAGCTTCTAAGTTCAAGTTTGAACTTGCCCCCAAATGAAAGCCTCCTTCCCCTCCATCCCCTCCCCCCCACCATTACAACCCACTCTCCTTTTCCAATTTATCAGCTAGTAAATTCTGAGTTGAACTTGGAGTCAGAGTTTCATTTATTTTTGGCAGAGCATCAATTTCTTCCAAGAAAAGAAAAGAAAAAAGTGTGTGCGGGGGATTGGGTTAGGGCAGTTTAAAAAAAGTCCACCTAAACAAATAGGGCTCATGGAAACAGCCCCGCGACCTTAAGTAGCTCAGTTCAGAGAGAACAGTGCTTTTTGATGCATTAAGTGTGAGTGAATTTGAAACAGAGTTTGCAATGATCCGAGCATGCAGCTGGTGTTACCGACCAAGCGCAGATGGTCTCTTGGTTTGGAGAGGTCAAGGGGTCACTGAGATGCTGGTGACTTCAGAATTGGAGAGAGGATTTGAAGGTAACCATGGTACCCGCACTCAGTTTCATTCTGGATTGTGTGGCTGCTGAACATGTGACATCACTCGGGCTTTTGGGTAGCAGAAGACCTGTTGATAGAAGAGTGCCCTGGTGGGTCTGCCAACCCTCTGAAGAGCAAATGATGTTTCTAGCAATGCAAAGTCTCCTGAGTTACAGCAAAAGACATACAATGAGCTCAACTCCACTCTTAATGGAAAAATGCAAACCAAATCATCAGACTGGAAAAAAATTTTAGTCTGATAATAGCCATCAGCTTTGGAAAATTCTTTTCAAGTTTGATAATATTCACTGCTGGAAATATTATGGAAAAATGACTACTCTCTCATGTTTGTTGGTAATAATGCAAAAGGCATTACCTTTCTAGAAGGAAATCTGACATTATTTGTCTTCACCTGCTGCCCTGATCATTCTGTTCATTCTTTTTTTAACCCACATACAAATTTCCCATAGGAAATCACTCCTCAGAGTCTTCACGTGTATCATTTAGCATAGATTCTTGAAAAATATGAAATATCGTTTTGTGTGGATGCATTTTAATTTATAAAGATGGACTTATGGTACACTTTTTACTTTTTTCAGTCAGCACTATGTGTACAATATTATTATGTAGACATTGAAACTATTGCTTCAAACTGCGACACAGAATTCCTAGATATTCATCCTATTGTTTACCTAACAACTTCCCCAGAGATGGGCTCCCACTTGCCACCAACTTCTCACCTTTGCCCAAAACAAAAACAGTGCACACAAAATAACAACAAAATACCCCCCAAACTGCAATGAACATTCTCGTACATGTCCCTTTATGGATTCTGTGGGAATTTCTTTGATCTCTCTGTATCTGGATCTAGAAATCTATCTACATCTCTTTAGAGAAGGATTACCGGGTTATGATGCATGAGTGTGTTTATTTTGGTTAACTGAGACAGCAGTTTGAAAATACTTCCTCAAATTAAAAATTATGTATATTTATTGACTTGGCACTGGCAAGAATAGATCAGTAAAATTCTATAAATTTCCCGAGATAGATATACAAGGGTATCCCTGGAAACACTTGGTATGGGGACACCCCTGTGCACGACTGCAGAATCAGGTGAACACGTGGAGCAGAGCCTCTAAAATGGGTGACTCTGGAAAGAGGAAGCAATCAGAGGTGAGAACATCTCTGGGGAGTGAATTTGTGCATGAGACCCAGGCCCCTCCATCGGCTGTGTCCCTTGTATAGGTAGGTGACTTCTTGTCTCCATTTTGCAGTGGTATTGTGGGGATCTGGCACGTATTTGTATGCATCAGAATCCTTGAAGGAAACAAATTTCACACTCAAATTGAGTCATTTAAAGAATGTGTAAGGAAAAGGACTATTTATAAAGGTGTGGACAGGGTAAAGGACACCAGGCCCTGCTTGTGGGATAGCAAAAGGGAGCCATTGCTGGGAATGAGTCGGAAGGGGAGGAAAGACAAGAAGAAAGACAGCTTTGAGGAAAGGACTGTCTAATAGGAGCCACTATCCAAGGAGGGAGTTGGACCAGCTGGGAGACTCAGGGACCAAGTGCCTCCCAACCCTCACCCTCCCTCCTGTTTCTTTTGCTGTCACCCATGGGCTGACCCAGCTGAAAGCCAGAGGCAAGGGCAACACACTTCTGCTGCTCTGCTTGCAGATCAGGGTGCAGCATGGACTGGGGAGTGGAGTGGAAAATGGAAGGTATCCAGCAAAACACCTTATGTGACCTTTGTGAGAATTAAGTAAATGTATTAAGTGCTCAGATGAGCAAGTGGCACATAATAAATGCTCAGAAAGTACTTTTGTCAATATTTGATTAATGTTGGTATTGATTGTCCTTACGCCATTTTGTCAGAACCAGATGCATTGCAGTGGGATGGTTCGAGTCACCATGATACATTCCAATGACAAAGGAAGACAGAAGCTGCTTAGTGTAAGGAGTGTGGACGCCTTTGTAGACATGGGGGAAAACGTGTTAATGATGGTGGTGTTGGTGAAGAGGGTTGAAGAAGACGTGAGGATGGGAAGATGCTCTTGGTTTTTGCTCTCTACCTTCTGCTCTCTCGTGTGTGATTTTAAAACCAGGTACATATGTTATATTTTTATTGATGAAAATGCCAAGTGCTGGCTGGCAGGGAGGTTCCTCAGATATGGATTTCTTCTTTAATAGTCACTAAAATTTTTGAGGTATTTGTTAATTTAAGAACAAAGCATGATATTGGGAAGCACAGTATATTCTAAGTATCAAAATTGGCCTTAAATAAGTGTTTTATGAGAATGTGAAGGTGTCTCATTGGCTCATGACTTACCACTTAAATGCTAACTTTGGACTCATGTACTTCTTCTCCTCCTTGACTCTAGCCTGGAATGAATGACTTCCACCAGTCTTAAGCAGTAAGGAGGGACTCTGATCCACAGAGCAAGTTCTTGCCAAATGAGAGATATAAATTGATAAATACATAGATATGAATTGGTATCAATATTGATGTAAAATCAATTAGATATAGAGATGAGAGACAGATATAGACACACATGTGTAATCATTTCACTGTGGTTTATGAATGTACATGTGGATGTGTGCAAATACACACATCTGTATTTTCAACATGGCACTAGTATACCACACAGACGATGAGACTGGGATCTGACATTGCTCTGCTCAGATCACAGTTCTGGCTGCACACTTATCAGCCAGTAAGAGTGGGCAAGTTACTTGACTTCTCTTAACCTTGACTTTCTCATTTCTAGAATGGAGACTGCTACCTACTTCAGAGGAAAGTACCTACCTCCTACTTGGAGGACCAAAGGAAATGAGCATACCTGGCCTTAAGTAATCACTCCATAGGTGGGAGCAGGGTTTATTCTTAAATGTACAGTCCAAGCCAGCTCTGCCCAGTGAAGAATTCTGTGTCAGTTCAATTCAGTCTTTGACTCAGCTCTCAAGAAGATAACTTGGAACAGGATGAAATGGTGGTAGCTGGTATCTCCAGGCATGCAGACCTGGAGGGAATGGAGCTCCTGAAGTTCAAGTATTCTTCTAATTTCAGCCTCCATGTTGAGAGCAATGGGAACATGATGGCCTAGGTCACATTCAGTGACCTGTGCAAGTTTACAAGGTTGGGAATATGAAATCAAGTTTCCTGACCTCCATCAGGCTCCCCTTACAGTATCTGTGCATGACTTTGGAGGGCTATTTATTAAGGAGGGGGAACTGTTGTACCCAAAAGGAATCCTTTGGGTGGAAGAGGGCCATCTGGCCCATTGCCCTGCCATTTGCCCCCTTTCTTGGGAGGATTGTTCAGGGAACATTGGCCAGAAACAGGCCCATCTTCCAGCATGTGAGACGGAGCAGACCTAACAGGCCATGGCTCTAACTTAGCCACCACCTGACTTGCCCCTTGGAAAGAAATGAATGTTCCTTCTTGTGGTAGACGCCTCACTCCTCATCTCAGATGCCCTGTGGATTCTCTGAAATTAGAGTCACTACTTTTGTTATTCTGTTCAAGTCTTACTGCCCACCAAACTGGGCACTTTTAGTGTCCTCTGAGCTGGGCACCAAGCCCCACTACCCAGAAGGGAATTTTTCTGCTCTGGTATGAGCACCTGTTGAAAAGAGGTGTCATCTGAACCAATGTCATAATTATAATCATCACAGAGACTATGGAAGACTAAAGGTTCTGGGCATTGGCTCAAACTGAGGGACTTAAAAGATTTAAAAAAAAAAAAAGTCTTTGCCCCAGTCATCTGGCATGTTTTTGGTTTGGTGTCAGATAAATTCTAATCATTAGAACTGTCTGAAATGAAGTAGTAGGTGTCCCGTCCCTGTGGAGACTGGTAAGCCACTTGGCATAAATATTGCTGAAGAATCGGAAGATCTCAGAAGTCTTTATTCTGTGAGAAGGCCCTTTCTCTTTCCTTGCCCATCAAAGAGAGGAGAGAATGGAGAAAACCCAGTGTAGATTAAGGGAGAATGTCATCAGCTTTCCCTTATTAAAAATTGTTTCTGTGAAGGAAAACCAATGTGGTACATAGGACCAAAGCTTAGGTTTAGGGTCAGGATGTTGGCTGGGTGTTATCAGCCCCTGGGTGGGGCTGATCACTTCTTCTCTCAGAGCCCCTGTTCCCTCACTCATCCTGAGAGGGTAAATAAGAGCATCCCTAAATTTCCTTGTGCTTGGAACTTTGGTTGAGAGCTCATAGTTAGTTAGAAAAGAATTTTCAGTCTTCTGTATGCAGATGGACATCTGGCAGATTCACACTGAAGAAATAAAACTCACAGCACTTTCCAGGTCATTGTTTACTATGTTCCTGACGAAGAAAATAAAGAATGTTGGGTTAATTAGGAGGAGGAGTCTTGAGACCTTTCTGTCAGTCCTGCTCAACTCAGTTGTGAAGGCCTGCAGCAATTGTACCAAAGGCTGCTCAGGTGTTGCAGCTGGACTCCAGGTCAGAATGGAGAGAGAGGACATGTTTGAAATTGGAAGGAGACTGATTCCTGCAACCTAGAAAATTGTTGCTACTTCCATCCATGCTGCTGCCCATAACAATGGACCTCAACCAGGCAGCTTCAACAACAGAAATGTATTGTCTCACAGTTCCAGAAACTAGAAGTGAGGATGTCTGCAGGATGGCTCCTGAGGGCTGTGAGAGGAGGTCTCTCTCTTTGATTTGTAAATGACCATTTTCTTTAAATCTCACTTCACATTGTTTTCCCTCCAACTGTGTCCTATGTGCAAGTTTCCCCTTTTGATACCAGTCATGGTGGATTATGGATCACCCTGATGATCTCATTTTAAATTTATTATCTTCATAAACACCCTGTTTCAGAATAAGGTCATATTCCAAAGTAATATGGGTTAGAATGTGGAATGTAGGGAAATACAACTCAACCCACTCCACCTGTCAAAATTGGCAGGATGGGTAACTGACAGTGAGTCATGAAAACAATATACTCACTCCTTTAGGTTCATCTATCCCATTGGGCTCACATCCCTAAATTAGCATTTGTTTCTTCTATATATATCCTTGGAGTTGGTGGGTAGCAGTATGTTGGGGAGAGAGCTGGAGACAAATGTACTAAGAGAAAAATGTTTGCACAGACTTCCTCCTCCCAGAGTTTCTGCTCATATACACCTGTGGGCTGCATGTGTGTCCAGTTTCCATGTAAATAACTAACTTTGAACTCTTGTCAGGGTTTCCCTGAGGATGACTTACTATATGAATAGAAAGCTATGGCTTCCCAGGGTGAGACAGTAGGCTCACATTCATACCACCAGGAAAATGGTTCAGTGTAAATCAAGTCTCATTTCAGTAATTACCCCAGCAGACATTTATGTTGGGTTGGGTCCCAATGTCCTTCCATGGCTGCCGTCATCTCCAATCTGGGCTCAAATGACCCACTTTGCTGTTGAGTTCATCCTGGAGCCCTATGGAGGGTGGGAGGAGGGAGGGCCCTGAGAAAACATCTTTGCTGTGCTTGGAGTCCCCAAAGACTGGGGCCACTGGACTTGGTCATGATCAGGATGGAGACAGTGTCTGGGCAATGCCCAGCCATCCAGATGATCATGAGGGAATGACTTCCAAGCTCCTGCTGTCAGGATATTTTTTTACTTTCTTCTGGGGTTAACTGCCAAGGTTAATCCATGATCTTGTTTTCTGTGTGACTGGCCAAATATTTAAACTGACTGGAAATAAATTTCCCAAGTCTACCTCTCAACAGTTCCTCCAACTTCATGTAGTGAAGCCTTTAGAGCACACATGAGGAAGCAGATGCAGTCCATTTTGGAGAGGTAAGAACTCAAGCAGGGAGAGGAAGAGCCTGACTCCTATCTTCAGTGACTCAGCGGGTGAGGATGAAGACTTTAACTTCTAGGTTCCCAGTAAGAGCCCTTCCTGCAGACCACCCTTCTGACTGATGTGAGCCCCTCTGTGAAGCTTTGGGAGAGCATTGTGAAAACAGTCAGGAGCATCAGGGCCACCTCCAGTGTCAACTTCTCTGGTCTGTCATCCATGAAAACTCTGAACCTTCCCCTAGTTTCCAGGGTTGGAGAGAGAGTTATCTCCCAATTGTAATGCAAGTCTAAGTAGGTAATGCTAGTGCAAAAGCAACATTAGTTTTACCTATAGCCTGGAAATAAGCAAACAAATTAAACAAATACAAGATGAACAAATGGAATGAAAGAGGTGACCAAGAAAACCCAGGATTCTCCATCCTCTATAAATCCTTGAGCGTGTGTTACAAAACATTGCCTTCCAATTTCAGAAGTTACCAGTTACAGTAAGCATTTCTTGGGCATGTATGATGCACCAGGCATTTTGCTAAGTGCATATCCATTTTCTTACAAAACTCTTAAAGTTAGAAACAATTTCTAAGAGAGGTAAGAGTCCAATGAACTAATACACATAATCATGCCTAGAAAGTATGAAGTGTTGGAAGGATCGAAGCATTGAAGGCATGCTATTATTTTATTACATGACCCCTGAAATTCCTTTAAGCCTAAGAATGACATAGTGAAATAAGAGATGCCTAAAGGATATGCCCCATCACATAGCAGAGAGCATCACCCAGAGCAGTGACATCAGCTTCGGGAGGGTTAGAAATGCTGTTCGACCTGCTTAGGCAACCACAATAATGTGGAACCTTCCTTCAGTAACCAAGAGGGTGTTCAGGTCAAAGAGGTTGGCAACTGCCCAAGATATACATTCTGTCAGCTCCTAGCCGTGGTCTCAAAGAAGCAAAGGCCTGCATTGCCTTTTATGCTTTGATCAGGGGCATAGACTTTTCAAGTTTTGATACCTGCTAGTCTCATTGTCCACTTCAGCAGAATGGAGACAGTATTTCACATGTTCATACTCATGTGTTAAATGAGCTGATGTATTTAAAACATCTATCTGTTGAAGTGATGGCATACAGGAAGTAATAATAATACTTAAACACCCACTGTTTCAGTGTGATTGGGAAATGAAGACTCAGAGCTGGTGGGGCTTACTCAGGGTGACACATTCTATAAAATGGGTGGTGTTTAAAGGGAAGTGAGCCTAGAGGCATAAGAGCTGATGGAGTAGAAATGCCCTTTGGGCAAGATCCTTGCATTTTCTTACTCATCCACTGCCACCCACCTGGTCATTAATCACTCTTTGGCAATGGTTTTCCTGGAGTGTGGACAAATAAAAGAGTCTGTGTGGGGACACCATAGAGTTTTAACAAAAATATTAATTAAGACATATTAACCTAGAGAGGCTAGAACAAAGGGGCATTCGATCAGATATCAGGGTGAACACCCCAAATGAAGAGCTTGGGTATGTATAGATGCACTGTCAAAAGAGGAGCTTTTGAATCAGACACATCTCCATAAGCAAATCCCTGAACTTTCTGAGCTTCACTTTCAAGGATATAATACACTACTTTATGGAAAGTACTGGACCAGCGCCTACTAGAAGTTCCACTCATGGTCCATATTACAGTTCTCCATATCATGTCTACCATGTTCTAAATTATTATTTATAAACCTCTTTTCATTTATCATCCTAAATTATCTTATTTGGTAGTGAGATAAACAGAATAGGAACTAGAAATAGGGATTCTCAGATGAATGTATTAAGTGAGCTGATGTTGCCTGGACCTAATATGTCTAGCTGTGTTCTAGTTGTGATTCTGACACTATCCCCATTGACCATGTGTTGGCCTGCTCTCTGATGGGATTGGACTAAGTAACCTTCAGGTGGCATAGTTTAAAGATGACCGTATAATCACATGAATTCCACAGAGTGAAACAAAGTCTGCCCCATGTTTGGAAGTTGGGGGCAGGAGGGAAGAGGAGTGGAGGGTTCAGATTGAAGCCCACAGCAGCCGTGGAGTCACAAGTTCTTTCAAAGAAGTTCTGCTAAGTAGCTCCTATCTAGTACTAAATCCTCAGAGTGGTGGAAGAAGAGGCCCAAACGAAGTGAATCTTGGCTCTTCCCCGTGGGTTGACCATCCCGCATGAGGTCTGTGAGCGGGTTAACAGAGCAAGATGAAGGAGCTAAATGAAGATGCAGAGCTTGATCAGTTTGTAGCTGCCATGCCTCGTTCTTGTTGCTATGGCTCACCACATCTAAGACTGCAGACTGGACACTCACCAGCTGGTTGTGGTCTGAGATTCCTACAAGGCTCCTTAGATACCAGTTGCCCCATTCAAACTGGGTGGAGAGCAAGGTGGTGGCTGTTCTGGTCCACGGTGCTACTATCCTCTGAGTGCTTCTGGTTCTGGTCCCAAAGTGGAGAGCACAGGCTAGTCATGAAGTGAAGACCATCAGCAGAAGCACCTGGACCAGTCTTGCTGTCCGTTTAATAAGCCTTCCCATTTCCCTGTCTCTTCTTAGAAAGCACTGACTTCCCCACCTGCTCAGTGTGAAGACTCCAAAGGTTTGGAGATGTCGGGTCACACAGAGCCAGGGCAGCAGTCAGCATGGCCTTCTCAAAGCCCAGCGTCTTGCCATTGGAGCAGGTGGCAGCAGAAACTCTTGCTGTTTTCCTCCCATTCTCCACGCTCACCCCCATACACTGGCCATTGCCAGTGCCACCATTCCCTGTGGGTTTGGTCAATCCTCCCACAGATGTCATTTTGTGTTTTGTTTGTCCTCAGGGCTGCTTTTCCTAACTCTGAGTTGTTGCCTTGATAAGCAATCTGCTCCACCTATTTGATGGTGGTTATCATGAGAATTTTTCTATTTTTCTTTTTCATGTGGATGGAAGAACAGAATAATAAGGTCTCATTTCAGAGCTTCTGAAAAGCCATTATTCTTTACTATAAAATGATTTGTGATTTCTCTCCCAGAAATCTCAACCTTTCAAAATTCTTTTCTTAAGCTGAAGGCTTTAGTCCCTGGCAACATGCTAGGAAACTCTGTAGGAAAGGACACACGTTTACACTCATCTCTTGGTTAGACTTTAATAGGATGAGTGTCAGCTTTTGCAGAAAATGAATTTGTCCAGGGACCAGATGAAGGTTGTTTGACTGGGTTGTCAGGAGGGGAGCAGCAGGAGAGATGAGCAGTCTGGGAAATGGGGCTTCCTTTAAGAGGCCAGGAGTTCAGAAAAGAATCACACAATGAGGCTGAAGGAAAAAAGATTTTGTTTTCGTTTTAATTTTAAGGAAAATCTGCCCTTACAGTGAGATTCTGGAACACTGGGATGTAGTGTGTTTTCTCCATCATTAAAGGGGGAAACCATAACACTTAGACATTGTAAAATGAACACATCTAGGATTTTTAATAACTGAGGGTACCAACAAGATGAAGGGGGAATTCAAGGAATCACACATGTACAAGGTGTGCAGAGGCAGAAATTGGATTCCACTTAGATGAAGTATCTAAAATAGTCAAAATCATGCAATCAGAGTAGAATAGCGGAAGCCAGGGGCTGAGGAGAGGGGAACTGAGGAGTTCTTGGTCAATGAGCATAGATTTCAGCTGAGTGAGAGGAACATGTTATGGAGATGGGTTCTGCCGCACAACACTGTACCTGCATTCAATAGTGCTGTATTGCACACTTAGAAATGCATTAAGGTCGCATGTCAAATGTTTTCTTTCTTTTTCTTTTTTTTTTTTAAAGTCACCACTGCCTCCAGGGTGCTTCCTTGGAAATCGCCAGCTGCTTCAGCTCTCCATTCTGCTATCCAGAGCAACACACACCTATCTTCATCGTTTCCTTTGCCATATTTTATTGGCGTATCTCATTCCTATGATCCCATTCACCATTAACACGTAAGCTAAAGGGGGTGTCTTGTTTGCTCTTTCACAAAACATCCCACCATTCCGCAGAGCCTTTGTTGACTAGCTAGTGACTCCTGGTGTTGATGTCAAAGACACTGAGGACGCCTGGAAGGAAGAGCGTGCATTCTAATCTGTAACTATGTGTTGGGATAAAACTTTAAAAGAGTAACAGCGTATTTTGCCTTTGGAACTTTTAAAGCAAATTATGTTCCATGAATGTACGACTACATCAAAATGAACCTCACAAAAACTTTTATAAATCCTGTGTCGATGGGTATGAGTCACAGTGAGCAGGAAGAAGTGCTAGCGTGCAGTAGGCACAAATAAACACATAGATATATAATTATATAGACATATATCTACAAAAATGTATTCTATGTATCCTGGAAAACTAAAAGAAAGGATTTTAAATGTTTCTACTATGAAGAAGTGATAAATGTTTGCGGCAGTAGATATATTTAACCTGATTACACAATGCATACATGTATTGAAACAACACAGAGTACCTCCATTGATATTTTTTTTAATATATCAGTTAAAAATAAATAAATTCAATTTTAAAAAGGAAACTTAGAATCATCCAACCAAAAAAAAAGCCATATGTAAATATGATAGAAAACAATATAAACACATATGTGTCATGAGAGCAAATGTATATTCATATCCACTGAAGACTGGGATGGGAGAGGGGTGCAGCACAGTGGTAGAGCCAGTGCCTAGCATGAGGAGGCCCTGGGTTTGATCCCTAGCACACAAAGACACACAGACACACAAATGTGGTGATGGATTAAAAAAAAGAATGCTAAAAATAAAAAATACATGGTGACATTTCCTGAACTTGTTCCAAACTTGAATGGAGCATCTTATATCAAGAGTCTCAAGACCTTTCTATGGATCGTGGGGTTTGGTATTCTCTTCACCATTACAATGGTTAGTTTTTTAAAGAAATAATGAACCTTCGATTTTGTTGTAGTTGGCTGCAGGGGATTGCTGCAGAGAGTTTGGCAAAGTTGACCTGTGAGCTGCCATGCTGGTTTCCAGAGAGGACAACCAACGAGCACAGCCTCAGAGATTAGCAATGGCTCTCAGGGATTTCTTCCTCTACACTCATATCCTGTGTGATCGCAGGAGAGTCACACCTCAGTTTCCCGTCCCCCACCCCCATAGGAATGATATTAGCTTTGACTTTTTTTTTTTTTTCAAAAGACTCTGCAAGAAAGCCAGAAAAATGATTGTCAAGTGAATGTAAATGACTGCCAGGCCCAGAAACCCTGTACACAGAGGCTGCTTGATTAAGGATCTGGTTTACACATCAGAAGTCCAAGTAAGGAAGAAGGAGATCTTCGATGGCCCTACCAAGCTGACTGGTAGAGGCCTCCTCAACTTGCAAATACCCTTGTCATTTCTCCTGGCAGGCTTCCCCGTGTTATTTGTTTGCAGTGACATGACCCGCTGGCGCCTGGAGGCAGGGCAGGGCGGGGACGGCTTTGGAATCCACACAACTCATTGCCCTCCCCACCCCCACAAAGCTTTGTCCTCCAACACAGTCTCGGGGGCCCTGGGATCAGATTGCTGGCTTCCAGGTGCCAGAGAGACACTTTTCTGTTTGCTCTCCCACCCAGACTGCCCTCAGTTTGTCCTTCCCCCAGGTGGGGGTGGCAGATGACAGAGGCTGATTTGAAATGAATCTTTCTCCTTCCTGCTCTCCCTTTCTTACCTCTACCCCCTCAAACCACAAGAGCATTTTGGCTTCTTTCCATCACTTGGGGTTTGTGTTGGAGATCTGAGTCTGTTCTTGTTCACTGTAAATAGCCCAGAAGTTAATGTAGGGGTGCAATCTTTACATGTGAGCTGCCCTGGGGGACATGAAGGAACATGTGGAGCTGGTGGCACTGGTAATGGTTACTCGACTTCAATGCTAACCCATGCAGCTTGTGGTCCCTCAGTATTTCCACCCTAGTCCAGGTGACCTTGTTCCTGGCTTTTTACCTTCTTTAGGTATCTTTTATGCCCCTGTCAGCTGGACGTGATTCCTTGTCTTGCTGTCTGCATCTCTGCCTTAGATATTTTTGTAAGGATATTTTCTTTATGAGGAAAGCAGCTATTGCTCTTGAAGATGGCAGAACGTTTACATGACTGGGGAATTTTTGATGTTACAAGTTGACAGAAAGGCAGCTCAAACTGATTTAGGCAAAAACAGAAAGGCCATGCTTTGCATAGCTGAGAATTCCAGGGTTGTAGAAGAGTGCAGGGGTTCAAAAGCAGTAAGCAAGACCCAGGCTACCTGCTGTTCCAATTTTCAGATTTAGCAAAGAAACATATAGGACATTCAGTTATATTTGAATTTCAGTAGAACACTTTATATGTGTTTAGTATAAACACATCCCATAATGCTTCCTGCATTTTTTCTGGCCAACCCTACCTGCCACCAGGCTTGGATACCCCACTCAATGAACCAAAGACCTATATCAAATGGACCCCTCTTCCTCAGTTGTCAAATATCGAGGCTTACTTGAGCCGAATACTTGAAGGAAGAAGATCCCATCTCCTTGTCCCTGGGTGACTTCATATTCCTTCTGAGCATTTATAGTGCTCTTCCTGAGTGTGGTTCTGATGATTTATATTTTCTCCATTTCACATGGCCAGGATTTAATTTTTGCTGATACATTTAGGATGATGGTCTGCGTCTTCCTCTATCTCAAAGGGTTGGAAAATTCTTGGCCCCTCCTGTCCATGGTTTCTTAAGTGTTTTTCAGAGGAGACAGTGTTTGTCTCTGGAGTACTTAGTCAAAGTCTGCACAGTGTGAAGTTTTCTCCTGGAGTGACTGTGAAAAACTGCAGTAAAGGCTGGAGCACAGTAGTGACACCATTCATGTGAGATTCCTGGATCCTCCATTTCTGTGCACCTGGGTGACCCTGGCTATTTATTTTATTTTTTTTGTGGTACTGGGGATTGAACCCAGGGCCTTGTGCTTGCAGGGTAGGCACTCTACCAACTTACTATATCCCCAGCCCTGACCCTGGCTATTTGAATACCTAATTGAGGGACCATTGTTCACCTGAGGACTGTCCTGAGTGCACAGGTGTTGGAGACAGGCTACGTATTGTCTCTGAGCCCATAGCAATTCCTACTCAAATACTGCACTGACCTCCAGCCTACGTTCTCCTTCACTATATGTTTCCAATTGCCTGGTTAAGACATTGGATTAGACAAAGGGGAATAAAGGGAAGGAAGCAGAGATGGGAATAAGAAAGATGGTGGAATGAGACAGACATCATTACCCTATGTACATGTATGATTACACAAATGGTTGGTATGAATCTACATTGTGCACAACCATAAAAATGAAAAGATGTACCTCATTTGTGTACAATGAATCAGAATGCAGTATGTAAAAATAAAAAATAATAAAAAAGGAAGATGGTAGAGTGAATCAGATGTAACATTCCTATGTTCATATACGAACACATGACCTGTGTAAACCACATCATGTACAACCACAAGAATGGGAAGTTATGCTCCATGTATGTATGATATGTAAAAATACATTCTACTGTCATGTATACCTAAAAGGAACAAATAAAAAATAAAAATAAAAAAATTCCCTAGCATGAGAAACATTGAGTTAAATTCTGTTCGAGATAGTGTAATTATTTCAAGTTGAATTCTTTGGGGTCTTTTTTAAAAATAAACACATTTTTTAGTTGTAGGTGGACACAATACCTTTGTTTCATTTATATATGGTGCTAAGGATCGAACTCAGGGCCCCATGCATTCTAGGTGAGTGCTCTATCACTGAGCCACAACCCCAGCCTCTCTCTCTCTCTTTTTTTTTTTTTTAAAGACAAATCTCCCTATAGCCTAGTGAGCATTCCCCAGTGAAATGAACTGGAATATGAGGCTCTAAATAAAGATTGCAATGGAGAAAAAAAACTACACTGAAAAATAAATAACCAGTTTGACCAAATGAAGGAATAAGTCATACTTTTGAGTCAATGTTTGGATACTGAATTAAACCCGACAAGAAAAGAACAAAATAGATCTAAATGGCATTGTGTCACATTCCTGCCCCAGGAGAAATGATGCCTACCCTCCTCCTGGAAAATCAGGTTGTATTGTTTTCTAGAAAGGAAATGGACACAACTTCACTTCATTTTATGGTTCAGCCATTGTTAAGTTAGTTTCTATGGACAAATTCAAGGTTGCCCCACTTCCACCAGTTCTCCCTTCCTGCAGGCTGCTGTCCATGCTTTTCCACCCTATGTGAGCCTCGTTGCTCTTGCCCTGGGATCTCTACATCCAGAGCGAGTTTGTTCTTTGTGTCTCTCAGATATTCAGAGTCAAAAACAGTAGCCCAGCCTCTATTTATACTCATTTTTAATGATCAGACATCGCTTCCTTGATGTTTAAAAAAAGAGTCTTTATAGAGGAAGCTCACACACATTGTGAAGTCAGTCTGAAAAGGCAACATACTGCATGATTCCAACTGTATAATATTCCAGATAAAACAAAACCATTGAGACAATTGAAAAAGAAAAGCAGTGGTTGCCAGGAGCTGGTGCAGAGAGCGACTGAGTGGTCAGAACCCAGAGAATTTTTAGGGCAGTGAAACTACCATGCTTGCTGTTATAATGGTGTATCCAAGATGTGTTGTCCAAGCCCATAGAACTGTACATACGGAGAATGAACCCTAATGTGAACTATGGACGTTAACTAATAATGCCTGGATGATGGTGTAGCGATTGTAACAAATATACCACACTAATGAAAAGATGTTAAAAATAGGGGAAACGGTATGTGTGGGTTCTAAGGAAGTATATAAATACTCTCTGGACTTTCTGTTCAATTTTTCTGTAAACTTAAACATACTTTAAATATTAAAGACTATTCACTAAAAATGAAAGATGGAACCAACCTACATGCCCTTCAGCAGATGAATGGATAAAGAAAATGTGGTACATATACACAATAGAATATTACTCAGCCTTAAAGAAGAATGAAATTATGGCATTTGTAGGTAAATGGATGGAACTAGAGAATAACATGCTAAGTGAAATAAGCCAATCCCCCCAAACCAAAGGGTGATAAGTAGAAGCTGATCCATAGTTGGAGTGGGTGGGTGCAGGGTAGGGAAGAATGAAGGAACTTTGGATCCTGTAGACGGGAGCAAGGGGAGGGGTTGGGCAGTGGAGATGAGAAGGACTGTAGAGTGAGACGGACATTATTCCCCTATATACATGCATGATTACAATACTGGTGTGACTCTGCACCTTGTACAGCCAGAGGAAGGAGAAGTTGTGCTCTGTTTGTGTGCAATGTGTCAAAATGCATTCTATTGTCATGTACAACCAATTAGAACAAATAAAAATCTAATTAAAAAATGAAAGAATCCTTTTACTCCAGGTACTATTTTTTCCTACCTTATTTCTTCCTTAAGGGAAATTGGAGTTGAAAGTGACTTAAATTTGCTGAGGGTCTAATTTAGATCTCTAAGGACTCCTACTTACATCCTCAGCATTTCAAAATATTTCATTTACGCTAAACACAGAATTATTTTTTCTGTGCTGTTCAGAAATCATTGGCACATGTTCATTTCAACCATGAAGTTGTCTCAGGCACATTTCAAGTTAACAAGATGTTCTCATTCCTCTCCACTCTGTCTTTTTATATCATCACATTGTGCTTGTTTTCTTCCCTGGGCTTTGTCACTGGCCTAAGCTAGGTCTAGAACGAATTTGCGCACTGGGCTGCTGAGCAGGAATCTTGCACGTAACCTTAAGATGGTCCCCTCCCTGGGCCTGTTTGGAGAGTTTTACTGCATCCCTCTCCAGCCCTCCTGATCATCCGTAGATGCCCTATAATAACCAACTTGAGAATGCACTGAGTTTAACTCCCAAGTGTGGGTCATTATCTTAAAAACCTTGGTCACACGTATCTGGGATGATCCACAAAGACTCTCCAGATATTTATTTAATGAGAGCAGCAAACCCAAACAGAGAACTGTGTGGTTACAAAAGGAATTTTAAACAAAGTCCTTGAGCAGTGTTCGACCCCTGTCTTCTATAAACAGTGCCCCCTGCCCCCATCATCCTGCAAGTTATTCCACAGGGGCCAGAGTAATCTGTCTTGAGACACTGAAGTCACACAGTACTGTACTTCTTCAAGGCAGAGAAATAGCTGTGGACCTCAGGGGATGGAGCCCATCTCATAGCAGGACTGTCTTAGGAGCAGGAATATTTTCCCTCTTTCAGCTCCCAAATTCGCCTTCTTGTCAGAGAAGGAGAGAAGGAAGACACTGTTAGGCATTTTACACAAGCCAGACCATTTAACCCCTGGAGATAGGTATTAGGGTCTTTCAGTCCATAGATGAGGAGACTGATGGGTGCAGGGAGAGAGCTGCCCATCAAGGATGACGTGCCCAGATCATTCCTTTAGGGTTGGTGCTAGCCTATGGTGATATTACACAAGACAAGTGCAAACCGTGGATATGATTTTAACTTTTCTAGTAATCACATCAAAAAACAGTAAACAATCAAGTTGCATTAATTTTAACAATATATTTTATCTAGCTCATTATTATGTCAATACATTCCTGACATAAAAAATTAATATTTCCCCTTTTTTGCTATTTTGCGAAGACTTCAGAATTGAGTGTACGTTTTATGCTTATAGTCCATCTCATTTCGGACTACACATTTCAAGTCGCATGGGCTATAGTCTAGATTTGGAATAGTGCATTCTAGATGTCCTGCTTTTATCCTTGGATCCAGCTGCATTACTCAAGGTCTGTTTTTCCCTGGCTATTTGCTGAATTATGTTCTCATATGATGGCCTTGACTTTTGGTGAAGAACACCCCATAGGAAATGTCACAGCTCCTGCTGTGTGTGAGTCAGTGACTGTTCCCGGATCAGTCTCTGCTCTCCACAGCCTCATGCTATTTAAATGACATATTTTATTGTTATACTTGCAAAGTGATATAATTCCTTGTTTGTCAGAGTTTGTGTTTCATAGCTGATTCTGTTTTGTTTTGCGTTGGCCATTAGGAGGCTTGGGACCAAATTGAACTCAATCACAACTGTGGATTTATTCATGATTTAATGAGAGACTATAGTGACACATCTTGTGAAATGTTCTGGACTTCATCAGTATGCATCATGTGTTCACAGTAAAGGTTTCTTTTTTGAGTTGAAAGTTGAAAGTTGAAAGTGACTTAGTTCCAGTAATGGATACATGTCATCTATTTCTTTACCAGCAAAAGGCACTAGATAATGTTTAATATGTGAACAACCTTGGAAAGTCTGTCATTAGGTTGTGATATGTAGCATGGATAGTTTTTAAATGTTTAATTTACTTTTGAGGCTTTCCATAGATCTTTCTTTCTTGAGAATTCTTAAGCAGTGCCTCTAAAATTCAGTAAACCACAGCTAGTATCTCCTTCCTTTGTGTAATACAAAGGAAGAAAGACAA
Source organism: Glaucomys volans (assembly GCA_020662805.1). NCBI lineage: Eukaryota > Metazoa > Chordata > Mammalia > Rodentia > Sciuridae > Glaucomys > Glaucomys volans. The sequence continues at coordinate 210,615 of JAJEJO010004577.1, read as the reverse complement.
ATAATGCAGACCTGTTCTTTGCGGTTTCTCAGACCTGTGTGCGCACCAGCCGAGGCCATGCAGGTGGACATAGAGTTAAAGAAGATGAGTCTGTGCCCTTTGGTTTTGTGTCACAAAATGAAATGAATTAATTTTTTTCTACCTCCCTTGTCCTACTCCTTCATCCAATTTCTTCCCCTCAAGTCTCTGCCATTTGAATAAAATGCACGTGGCTGGGCACATTAGCTGCAAGGGACTCCTCCACCCATCCTCCCGTGCTTCCCCTTTACCACCATTTCAGGTTTCTAGCACCAGCGTACTGCCCGCTTCTCTCCACTCTTCCCCATCTGCACGGCTCTCATGCCAGGTTGATGCCATCGCCTCCCTTATACTCCTGGCATGACCAGATTCCACGTTCCCTCCTCTATCATCTGTCCTCCACCATGACGTGAGCTCTTAAATCCAAATCAGATTATGTCACCTCTCTGTTTAAAGCCCTTTGATGCAGTTCCCATTAGATGGAACTCTCTCAGATGGCCTCTCAGGTCCACCCCTCCCACTTCTTCAGCCTCTTCTCAGTCTTCTCTCCTCTCTGCCAGCAGACCTCTAGCGGCAGTGGGCACCTGCCATCCCCTCTGCTGTCTTGCCTGTAATTACCTTTGCCCTGAGGTGTATGAGCAGCGTGCTGCACAGGTTAGCTGAGTGTGTGCAGGTTAGTTTCTATCTGCACTGGAGGGACACTTAGGTCATATTTAAATTTCCCTAATAATCCACACTCCAGAAAGGGCCTCATCAAGTACTTTAAATATCAATTTCTAAATCTGTACTAGCAGGTATGTTATTTAGTATAAGCAATGTTAAAGACATTTCCACTGATGAAACGAAAGACACGTGATTAGATGGGAGGCTGTAGAGCACCCCTTCATGTCCTTGAACATAGGAAGTAAAAGAACCTGGCAGATCCAGCAACCCAAAGCTTTCTGGGTGGCCACCTTGGTGGCGAACTATTGGAACTGTGTGTCCCCACTTAGAGGAGGATGCTGACTGACACCAGTCATTCTGTCAGTTTATGGTTGCCTTGACATCAGGGATCACGATTCACACAAGGTACTTTTGGGTGTCCTACAGGACAGAACAGGTTGCATGGCTGTTGTCCTGTGTGCTCACAGATAGATGTCTGGGCATCCAGGGGAACGTTCTCTGAGGCTGGCTTCCATTGCAATGTGCTACTCGGCACATAATTGTGGAAAAGGAACCTTATGGCTAACCTCTTACTGATTGTGATTGAGTAGAATGCAAATTATGAACAGCCAGATTGGCCTTAGGTGAGGCCTTATCATCCCCAAAGACACAGAGCCCTTTAACGCTTTTCTAGAATACCCTCTCATAATCACCTTTGCCTCAGATTCTGTCCCTTTTCTCCCCTTGACATTCACCTTCTGATTTAGCTTAGTGTTAACTTAAATTTCAGTTTCTCAAGGTGTCCCTAGTTGGCCACTCTTTCCAGGTAGGTCCCCTATGTGTCACTTGCTTGCCTGATGCTTTGATTCATCTCTGCTCCTGTCCTCTTCTGCTCTGAATCACGAGGAATGGCTCTGACCAGATGTGGTCAGTGAGGGGCACTAGGGGAGAAACGGAAGTGGGGGAAGGGGAGAAGCCCTTATTCGAATTTAGCTCCCAGATAGTCCCAGTTTCTGAGCTGGGTTGGTACCAGCTCTTCCCATTGCCTCGTCACCCTGGGAGTGGTGGTAGGCTTCCTATGTTGCCAATCTCTTTTTCTTTTTCTCAGGGGGGTGGGGGGACTCTACCTTTATTCATGAACTAAGACAGGAGGGAGGAGGATTTGTTTTTCTTTCTAGGCCTTGATGTCCTCAGGTACAACTCCAGCTCCTTGCCTTGTGGCACCCAGCCATCTGCTCGGCCATCTGTCCTGATCTTGATGCAATGCAATGTATGTGGCCTTTAGCAAATGACAAAATGACCTTTGGCCCCACCTACCCTGTGTGTCCTCTTAAGGTCCATGCTGGTTCTGGGATCCTGGGGTAGACATGTTGCCAATCTCTGACTGGTCTCATTGTGCTGTGCTTTCTGTCCTATGTACAACAAATTCCTTGCATTATACCCCTGTTTGTAGATCCAGGTGGCTTTTGTTCCCTGATCAGGTCCTGTTGTACCAAACACTGTTATAGTAGATTACATCATCCTGCTTTGTGTTTTCTCCACAGCTTCTTTCATAGGTTATGATTAGTTCCTTGTCTCTCTATTTATTAGCATCATGCGTATTTCCCACATTAGACAGAAATCTCCATGAGCAGAGAGTCTAGGAATCTTTGACCATTATTGTATCCTCAATGTCTTCAGACACCTAGGTACTCAATGATAATATATTGAAATAATAGAAAAGTCTAGTTTTTGGTCTTTTCATCTTGGACCCAAGAACTACTCAATTATCCAATGAACTTGAGGATAGAAATAAACTTTTTGAAATTAAATTCTAATATTTATGTAAATGCTTTATGGTTTTTTTCTCCTCATTGGCAAGAGCCCATTCATTCATTAGAGTCTCAGAACAGTAAGACAGTTGAAAGTTAAGAGACAGGGCGTCTAGTGGGGGACACATTCTCATACATACTTGAGACTGAGGTTTTCCAATACCACTATTAATAAAGAACTTGGGAGCAGAGAAGAAGGAATGTGTCTCGCATCCCAGGTGTTCAAGATCAAATGCTGAGGAGTCATCCTTGACCTCTCATTTTCTCCTGGTCTTCACAACCAGTTCGTATTAGTTGACTCCACCTTACGACACATCCAGAATTTAAACCCTACCATCATTCTTTGTGCTTAGTCCTTGAGTAACAGTGACGAAGTTCAACTACTTAAAGAAGGGACACTAGAGAGCTGAGTTAGCTATTGCTGTTCTGGGGTGAGCTTTGGATATAACTGATTGGATTTTGATGGTGGGAGACCTGACGGGTAGAAGGTAGAGTAAGGTTTGAAAGGAAAACAACAAGGTGTGTGTGTGTGAGAGAGAGAGAGAGAGAGAGAGAGAGAGAGAGAGAGAGAGAGGGAGAGACAGAGAGGCAGGGAGAGAGAGGGAGAGAGAGGGAGAGAGAGGGAGAGAGAGGGAGCCAACCATAACAAATGTTCACCAAGGAGTTCCAGGTCATTCCATAACTCTTTTTCAGCCTCTCCCATCTGTCACCCTGAAATGCTTGTGAGATTGACTTGAAGGAACACAGTCAACTTTTGTTTTTGGAGACTGCAGGATAAATATTACAGATTTGGAACTGTCTGGCTCAGGACTTCAAAGCCTTGGGTGAAGCTGCTGGATGATTTGGAAGCCACCTGGCAGGAAATTTAGCTTTTTTCAGTTTGGGGTAATTTTTTTCCTTCTCATCCTTTAATTCCTACTTGCCCCCCTCCATCCACCCCGGCACCAAATTAGCAATTTGGATGCCGGAGACGCAGTTTAGAGGTGGGTACCAGCCAAGGTCACGAGGCTCAGTGTGTAAGTGAGTGCCAGCTGTATTCCAGACAGGATTTCCAAGGCCAGAAAGGCAGAGGGAGGGGGAATCTGGGTTTCCTGGTCCTGGTTTTTCTTCTTTTCCACACACACACACACACACACACACACACTTCTCTACTTTTAATTTCCTGCTTCTAAAAGGAACGATGTGACAACTTTCTGGCCCTTTCTTATTGGAATTTAGGCTTCTTGCCTTGGTCCCCTTCCTTATAGATGCACAAACTCTGTACATGTAACGTTAAAATAAAAATAAGAATAGACAGTATGAAAGCATGGAAGCACAGCAATAAGAATGATAACAAGGGCAGAGCAAATTCCAAAAATCGACGGATCTTTTGAAACCTAAATCCAGACTTTGAGGGGGGAGGCAGATATTGGTAATTGTAATAAACTGTGAGAACTCAATTTGAATAGCCATGTGATGATTATACTTATTAGAAATTAAATAAATTGACTCTGATTCATAAGTTTGCTAATTATTGTCTTTGTCTTAAATGTTTAAGTTCAAGATCTTCTGAATTATTATGTGTAACAAGAAACTATCTTTATTTTTATCTAGCTATCTACCCACTTGACCACATGTAGATGTAGATATATGTGTTCTATCTCTGTAATGACTCAGTGCTTGCATGGACAAATGTCTGGACATTCACCAGAGTCTACATGCATGCATCTTGGTGTGGTCCACAGTCAGTCCCAATTTCTGCCTTATAAACACTTAAAAGCGATTCCACTAGCCGGGTGCGGTGGTGCACGCCTGTAATCCCATCGGTTCAGGAGGCTGAGATAGGAGGATCGCAAGTTCAAAGTCAGCCTCAGCAACTTATGGAGGCCCTAAGCAACTCAGTGAGACTCTGTCTATAAATAAAATACAAAATAAGGCTGGGTATGTGGCTCAGTGGTGGAGTGCCCCTGAGTTCAATCCCCAGTACCGCAAAAAAAAAAAAAAAAAAATCGATTCTGCTTTTTATGGTAGCAACCATTATGCCACATGACTCTAAAACATCATCTCCATAAAAATCTGTCTTATTTTAAAAACTAAGGAGATCAGTGGAGTTAAAGAAGGAGACAGAAGGGAAGGCTAGAGGGATGGGAAAAGGGAGGAATGGTGGAATGAAATTGACCAAATTATGCTGTGTACATATGAATATTTCACAATGAGTTTTGCCCTTATGTGTATCTATAAAGAACCAATTTTAAAACAATAAGTGAAGAGAAGGAAAGCCAGTACAGGAGGAAGGGGAACGAGGAGAGAAGAGGGGTAGGAAAAAGTTATGTCTGGGAATGAAGTGGAGCAAATTATATTCCACGTATGTGTGATTATGTCAGAAGGAGCCCCGATACTATGTATGCCTCCAATGCAATAATAAAAACATAAAAGAGCACAGAACAGTTTTCAACGACACATTCTAATTCGTTTATTGGATCACCTCCTTGTGTATCATTGTGGAAACTGTATTGGTCTAGGGTGTTTTACAGGGAGTCCATGTACCTTGGCTGCTTTAAAGCCCTAAAAGAATCCCTATTAAATCAGTGGAATTATAGACAGAACTCCTCCACTCACCAAGCAGTGCTGAGAAGCTGCTGTGTGCCAGGGATGGCATCCAACTCTGAAGCCAGAGTGCAAGGAGCGCAGTCTCAGAGAATTCACAAAGCCAGGAGGAGGTCAGAGGCCATAGGTGCTGTGATTCAGGCAGGGGAACAAGATGTGGCAGAGCCTCCAGGAGGGAGACCTGAGCGCCGTCCACTCCTGGGAAGGATGTCTGTCCTGCAGGAGGCGATGGTGTTTTGAAATATTAGCAGGAGGTAGCCAGGCAGAGAGGATGGGGCGCTAGGTCCTAGAGAATGGGTCCCAAGGTTGGTACGTGTCAGGTCAGTTTACACCACTGGGATTTTATTCCTGGAACCCTCAGGGCAAAGGCACAGGGAGCAGCTAGGCTGGCAAGGTCGTGGTTGAGAATGAAGATCTGAAAGGGTTAGTAAAGGCCAGGGAACATTACAAACTAGAGGGTGCTGTGATCAGGGGTGCATTTCCTTTAACTCCAGTCTATCATCATCCCTTGAGAATGGGGTCCACTTTTTACCAGTTGACATTCCTGGCTCCCAAAGAAAGAAATGATAAAATTAGATTATGTTGAATATTCAACATCAATTAAAAGCAGAAGTGTGAGTACGATGTAGCCTAATATTCAGAGATATCACCACAAAATTGCTATTTGTTCATTAGGCTTGGTAAACTTTCAAGGATTGGCAGGATTTAAACCCTTGGAAATGTAATGTGAAGGCATGTAGTCTTCCGGGACTTCTAGAACCCTAGCTTACATGGCTGCCTTTGGTTCTGATGATAGAGGGAAGGTAAGAAGGAAGAAGAGGAGGAAGACCATCCTCAAACAGTTGCAGTGAGAATTTATGGATCTGGACGGGGGATGCTGAACTTCACTTAAATGCAGACTGGAGGACCCGGAGTGAGCCAGCCTAACTTGATTCCAGCTCATTTTCTTACCAAAGAGGTCTCTCTCCTGTGCCTCTCTCCTAATCTGTAAAATGAGGATAGTTGCCACAGCCCAACAATTGAGGCTATTGTGGAAATTAAATGTAAGTTAATAGTATCTCATACTTAGACCCATGCCTGCACCTAGTAGGCACTCCACAAGGGTTAGCTATTATCATACTGTGCGGTTCCCATCAGGCATTAAACGAAGCACCTGGCACATAATTAGATCCAGTAAATATTCATTCCCTTTTTCAATCAGTAGTAAGAAAGTAGGGTTGTGATGGAAGAATGGGATCCAGGAGACAGGGCTTTGGTCCAGGTGACCTATCAATGGCCCACCATGTGCTGACTCTGGCTCTCAAATGAGAGGAAGGGGTGTCTCTGTGGTGTGTGAGTCTTTGACTATTACTCTGCCAAACCCTCTGCTCGCCTCTGGGAGACACACAAAGCAAACCTCTGCCTCCTTGAAAATTGCATCCTTACCCAGATTGGAAAAATGTTCTGTGCCACCCTGTTTTCCATTGGCCCAGGTTTTCTTCTTCAGTCCAAATACATTTGCATTATGCTCCAAGCTTGACTGAGGCTAGAGGGTGTTTCATGTAATTCTGGGGCTGTACCCAATTTAACACACACACACACACACACACACACACACAGTTCTTCCTGGGGTCCCAGAAGATGAAAGATCCACTTCGGTAGGTGCCAAGGAGCCCTGAGATTTCTCCATTGGTGCAATAGTCTGCATGTCCTGCCTTGCTGGGATCCGGTGACAGGTTGGCAGACCAGTTGGAAGCTCATCTTAAACAATGACCTCAAACCTTCGACCCAAACACCACAGCTGCATGCCTGGAACCAGGTCTGTTTTCCTAGAATATCTGGTTACAGCATTTTAAAAATGAGCAACCTCATTATCAATAGTGTTCCTGAGAACCAAGCATTCTTTTAGAAAATGCCAGCTCTCCAGGGATGGCCAGAGCTATGAAGCAGACACATTCTCCTGCCTGCCACCCCTCCCGTTGGCACCACCCAGCCAAGCCCAACCGCGCAGCTTAGCCGAAAGGAATACCAGGACTCAACTCCTGCTGGGGAGCTGGGGTCCTGGGTGACTGAAGGACGGAGAGGGGGCTCCTTCCCCAGAAGTCCTAAAGAATAGGAAAGATTTTTGAATCTGCGCTAAGTCAGCATTACATTTCAAGAGAGTCTATTGGATTAGAACCTGAGTTTTATTTCCCAGATTTGACATGTGCGAGTTGTATAATCTTCAGCAAATATTGAGAATTTTCCATCCTCAGTTTCTTCATCTGTGAAGTAGGGATAATTATTATAAAGAAATAATTCATGGGCTAATGTCTTGCATATTAGAAAGCCTTCAATACTTAAACATAATTCCCTTGTTCCTCTTCCTGTGATCTTTCCTTGTTTCATATGTACATGTCTTTCAGTCAGTTCAGGCTGCTCTAGCGAGATACCATAGACTAAGTGGCTTATTTCCCACGCTGCTGGAAGCTGGGGGCTGGTATTACGGGGCCAGCATGGTGGGGTTCTGCTGAGTGCCCTCTTCCTGGCTATGTCCTATTATGGCTGAGGGCAGAGAGAAGAAGAGGCTTTCTTCTTCCTCTTCTTCAAAGAACACTGACCCTCTCATGAGCAGTCTACCCTCATGACCTTAACCCCTCAAAGGCCCCACCTCCAATTACCATCACTTTGGGGACCAGGGTTTCCACTTATGAATATTTGAAGACACAAATGTGGCGCAGTCTGTGCATTATCCATCTTCAGGAAGGATGGTGTAGTGCTGACTTGCCCTACGCAGTCCAGCTCAAGTCTCTCCTACCCTCGAGAACCTTGAGGGAAGGAGACCCAGCTCCCTCTTTTGTCACCCAGGACTGCAGTTTCTTAACAGGACTTGCATCCTGGTGTTCATGTTTTCTAGACTGCATTATTGGGCATGGCTGGGTGGTGTCCAAGCGAGGGGTGGCAGGCAGTAGGACAAGTCAGGCATCCCTGGTGAGCGGGCGACTCTCAAAATCACAAACCTGTGGGAGTTTAGGGGGATAAAATTCATTTGAAGTAAGTTTAAAACACTGTTCTTGACATAATGCTAGGCAGAGTGGACATAAAATAAATGAATTATATTATGTAATTATTCATCTCCTGCTTAAAGAACACAAGGAACAATGCCATGGACTTTCTTTCTATTCCAATACATCTATGTATAAAAATAGCGATATACAGTGTGTGTGTGTGTGTGTGTGTGTGTGTGGTTTCTTTATCTGCAAAGTAAGAGTATCTCTTTCCAGAAGAGAGGTGTCAAGATCCTCATGTTTGAGATGGCTCGGTGGCTCAGAGGGTGAATGGAATCTTTACTGAGAGAAATCTACATTCAAAAATACTGCTTCTGCCAGGAGCGTGGCACATGCCTATAATCCCAGCAGCCCGGGAGGCTGAGACAGGAGGATCATGAGTTCAACGCCAGCTTCAGCAATGGCGAGACACTAAGCAACTCAGCAAGACCCTGTCCTAAATACAAAATAGGGCTGGGGATGTGGCTCAGTGGTCAAGTGCCCCTGACCCTCACCCCCTAAAAATATCCTGCTTCTTAGTGCATGATGGTTTTCTGCACACAGCCTAACTTCTTTGAGCTTCAGATACGACATCTGTAAATTGGATCCATGCCTACCCCACTGAGTTGTGGTGCAGATGGAATGAGTAACACAGTCAACGTGTATGATATCATGCCAGGTCCTTTTCACGCCCTCAATATGAGTCCAACATTCTACAGACGTGATAAATGGAGGCGAGGAGTGACGGGCAGGGCTAGAGATGACACAGGCAGCAGGAGTCCAAGGGTGAGAGGGGGGCCCTTTGAAGGTCCCTGAGAATACAACCCAGCCCTGTGCAGAAGTGAGCCCCAGGAAACAAGGAAGGTCAAACCAGAGCTTGAGCTGAGAACACACTCCCATGCCAATGGGAAACCTGTGCTCACCTGAGGCTGACACTTAGGGGACCATTTAAGATATGTCGCTGAGTTTGTCCAAGAAAACAGTTGAAGTTCTGATTCACAGATAAAGAACTGAGAAATGGAAAATGGAGCCACATTTCTTCCCCACCATCTTCCCAGGTGATGTCACCAAGGGTCAGATTATTAAATGCAATTTGCGTTCTGATGACTACCAAATATTTATTTCCATCCTGGACAGGCCTCCAGAACTTTAGGTTTGCAATGCATCTGCCTACTCTGCATTTCTCCCTACATGTGTACGTCACAACTTTAAAGTCCGTTTCGGACTTCCTCCTCCTACTCCTGTGTGGTTGTCTGCTACAATCCCTTGGATCTCACGCATTGTTACTTAATCTTTTTTTAAAAAAGCAATCATTTGTAGAGCAACATTCCAGACTACAGGGACTGTGCTAGGTACTGGGAAACCAGAATGAAATAAGAGAAAATCCCTGTCCTCAACGGGCTCACTAGATAGTACGGGGAACAGCTTATTGTCCTCAAAGTATTTAATGTTTACACATAGAGCCAGTAAACATCGTGATGATGGAGAGCAGAAAGGGTAGAGAGCTCAGAGTGATTCTGAGGAGGTGGCATTTAGGTTGCTGCCTGGTGCACATAGTGGCCTTGTCATCCCCAGTTGGTTCATCTCATAGGTCAGTTGTGGTCTTATGATTTGCCTCTGTTGATAGAGTGTGAACAGAAACAATACAGGCTACATTCCAGAAGCTTCCAAAGGCATCACCAGGTTACATTCTTTTCCTTCTTTTGCAAGAATATTATGATCCAGAAAGGGGTTTTCCCTCCAGCCTGGATCTCAGACTGAAGAGGACCATGGAAAAGAGCAGCAGCCAACATAAAGGTCAGTGAGAAATAAAACTTTGTTGTCATAAGCCACCAAGGTTTTGGGGTGGTTTATTGCTGCATTTAAATGAGTAAAGCTGACTAATACAAATATTGGTACCAGAAGGGGAGAGCAGAAGAAAACCTACAATGTATGACATTGGCATTCAGATTAAGTGTTAGATAGCAAGGAGACTTATGGTGACTCATGTTATCTAGTGGAAAAACGGTTAAACTTTTGCTTATGATAAATTGGAAGGCAGATAACATACCTATATAAAGGTATACATATGCAAATTCTGAGTAAAAATCACCCAAGACTCAACAGTATACAAATGTAAGCATTTATTTCTTATGCATGTATCCACAAGTTGGCTGGGTTCCTCTGAGCTTAACTAGGTTTGACTGGGGTTAGTGCCAGCTATATGCTGAGTTTGGGTGTACTCCATGTATTTCTTGAACCATTAGCTTATTATATTAGTCTATTTGTTTTTGCTATAACAAAATATCTGAGGCTGAGGAACATAAAGAAAAGAGAATTATTTAGCTCACAGTTTTGGAGGCTAAAAGTTCAAGGTCAGGTGGCTCTATTGGTTTGACCTCTTGTGAAGACCTCGTGGCAGATGGCATCATGGTGCAATATATCCAAGAGGGATGACATGGTGAGACAGGAAGACAGAGGAGGAAGGGACCAGTCTTGATCTTTTGTAACAATCCATTCTTGCAGGAACTAACTGAGATCCCATGAGACCTACATCAATGTCTCCTCTGTGAGTGGGACCCCAAAGACCTAATTACCTTGAACCCTGCCCCACTTCTTGAGGTTCCACCATCTCCCAACATCACCACCTGAGGATCAAACTTCCTACACATAAACCTTTGGGAGACTCACCTGAACCATTCCCAAACCATGACATTCACTGAGGCACATTCTACTTGAGGTGAAATGTAGCAACCAGGAAACACACTCCCAGAAGGAGAGGCAGTAGATAGTTGCTAAAACATTACAAAATCCACCCCGTTGCTAATGAACTTGAGGCTGTGAGTGAGTGAGTGGGCAAGCACACATCCCCTGTGGCCATGTGGCTAGGTGCTAGCTGTGGACCAGAGCTTAGGAGAGCCTGACCTTGGGCAAGCCACAGCTTCTCTAAATACCAGTTTCCCAATTGGAAAAACAGTGAAAAACTAACTTCAGTATTTTTGCAAGGAATGGAAATTTTAGCTAACCCAAATAAAAGTAGTGATTGGGTGATGGTGTAGATATAATACAGGAAATAGAACTCCTGGAGTCCAAGGGAAACTCAGCAAGGAGGCGTCAGGACACAGGACTGCAGTCCAGGGGAGCTTGGGTCTATTGTTCTGCTGTTCGTCTGCCTCAGCTGAACCCATGTGTTTCTCTTCTGTTAACCTTCCCTTGTGTGTTTGTGCAAAGACAGATGTGTATTGCAATTATATATGTATATAACTGAAGAGGGCATTTTTCTCAGCAGAATCTTTCTTAGGCTTTGATAAATCATCTCATTTGGACAGTGGAATCCCAGGGGAAAATTCAGGTCTCCAAATTCTTTTCTATGATAAGAATAGGATTTGTTTCACTGCTCAGAGGAGGAGGCAGCAGAAATTAAACAAAAGAAGAAGAAAAGAGAAAAAAAGCCGTTTAGCACCTGTCAGTATGGAGTCGACTCAAAAGAAAGTGCCAAGGGCGAGAATATTTTCTTCCTAAAAATTTGTGAAGTGTTAGCATTTCAAGTTTGGGTCAGCGTGGAGTGAGGCTGAAGCTGCACACTGATAGGGAGAGATTGACAGATATTATGTAGGGAGTCTGCATAACAAGCACTGGGCTTTGGGGAAGGTTGGATGGGTTTTCCCTAAATGTGATCAGCATTATGCACAGATCTATTCCAGCAGGACCCCTCCCTAGGGTCTCACTCCTCAGAGGGTCCCTTTTAGGATGTTTTCCAGTATCATCCATCTCCATGGATAAGGAGTTTATGGAGTCAGGGGATACATGCCTCTGGAATCTGAATCCATGTGTATTCATGGGAACCAGGAACCCTGTTCAAACGGTCCCAAGTTGGCACTGTAGCCTGCACAGACATCTTGCCTAGTACCTTACCTCCTCTGCAAGGTATTCTGCTTCATGGGTGTGCATACTTTGGAGCCAAAGGAGTGGCTTAAACTGCTTTGTTTGCAAATGTGTCAATAGAAGTTGGGTGTCTGGATCCAAGGATGTCCAAACATTCATACATGTGAGCCGGAGGAGGGCAGAGGAAGGGTTTGACCAGGAACCTCCATGGGCTAGTGTCTACCTAGCCCCTGACTTCGTAGAGGAAGGTTACCTCTGAAGGGCAAGGGGGGCCCAGCAGCATCCATGCAGCATTATTTAAAGGGCATTGCAAAGTCCTGCCTATGATCCTGGGTATGCTTTGAGTCCTCCTGCCCTGAGAATTAACCGTGAGCCCCTTCCTAACTAGCACAGTAATGAAGCTGAAAAAAATCCAGTTACAATTTTAATGTCCAAAAGCTCATCCATCTCCATTTGTTCCTGTAAGAAAAACATGTCATGCGCTGCCACCTGTAACGTGAACCAGGCAAGACTTGGTTTCCACACAAGGCCATTACTTCTCCACTAAGAATGCCAGAATGTTCTCCTTGGAAAGTTTATGGAAAGCTCATATCCTGCCTGTTTGCCTTTAATAAAGAAATGTTAAATATTTTAAAATAACCTTTCTTTAACGGGCCAGGAATATGTATCCTCAGGACCTGTGCTTCTTTAAACATCCTGAGGGCTATAAAATCCTCTGGACTGGACTGGCTGCCATGGCAGGGGTGTGCCCGACTCGCTTGGTTTGTGGGGTTCTCCCTGGTTTATGGGGCTGCAGCTGGACAGGGGGAAGATTCCAAGCTTCCGTCATTGCTCATTTATTTGAGTCCACCATTGATCTGCATCCTTCCTGCCGCTTGACTGAGCAAAATCAAGGTTTTCTTTCTTCTAGGCCCACCTTTCTTTGTCTGAAGAGACTTCAATGCTTTGCTGCACCTCCGCCAGTCACACAGGACTCTGTGTGTCCCCACTGTCCCTCATCCTTCTTCTCCAGGTGTCCACCATGGGCTGGGAGAGGAAGGGGCATTGAACTTGGGATTGGATGATTGGGTTACAGATCCAAGGCTCTTCACCTACTGACTATATAAAGTTGGGCAAACCAATGAAAATACCATTTTGGGAAAGAAGCTAGGTTTTCATTTATTTCTTTAAAAAGTGCTTCTCCAGGCCTTCTACGTGTTGGACGGCAGGAGAGGAGCAGGAAAACAAAGATGAAGTATGGAGATAAACGGAGCCACTGGAGTGCTTGACGTGGTTCCCTTCTAGGCAAGTGGCAAGCGTCCAATGCATGACTTTTGGACCAGTGCATGGTAGACAGGAGCCCGGGGACCAGAGGGTGCTCACCACAGACAGTGTCCCCAGCCTTGTTTCAGAGTTTTACATGCAGTCAATATGCAGCAACTGCCTGAGCCCTGGGTATCTATCTAGTCAGTGGTGTTTATTTATTGTAACCTCATCCACAACTTCCTTTAAAAATAAATGTGGGAGCATGAAAGTCAAAGTGATTTTCAATAGAGTTTGTTCTGATGATTTGAAAATCGGGTTCCCCTGGGGTATTGGAAAACTGGGCTTGGGGCCTTAGTGGAAGGTCTTTTGCATTCATAGAAGATGAAGGCCACAGGAGACCTCCTGTTTAACAACGAAGATCATTGTCCACTGGTGGGGCCGTGGGGTCAGGAGTTACAGTCAGAATCATCTGAATACGAATCATAATATAGAGAAAGGAAATTTTCCATCCCTGCAAGCTCCTGAAGCCACTGATTGGAGGCACAGATACTGCTGTTCTCTCAGCAGAACTATATTAGGACCATATGTAAAGATAAATATTCTTTTCTGAACAAGATATGAAAACAAGAAGCCAAGAGCAAGCCAGCGGGGACCCGGCAACTGCTGAGTTTCCACCCACACCAAAGAATACTCGGGTCTGTAGGAGGTGGAGGTTCTGTTCACCCTTTCATTCGCTCATTTATTCAACAAATATTTATTGAGCACCTGCTGCGTGCTGGGAATTCAGAAGGAAGCAAAACCTGGCACAATCCCTGCCTTCACATGTGCAGGCAAAGGACATGGATACTAATTGAATGATCACACGAGCTCATCTGTAGTGTGGTGGCGATGATTGCGATGAAGGAGAGGTGTATAGGACCAGGGAGACTGTGACGAAGAGAGCTGATCCTTCAGGGGAACACAGAGCAGCTTCCCTGAGAAGGGAAGGGTGACCTCCGTTCTTGTGACCATGAGTCCTTCTCTGGCTGTCTCTTCTGTTTTACTCTTCCGTCATTATTTAGGGACCTTTGTGATTATGTTGTGCCCACTTGGATAATCCAGGATCACCTCCCCACCTCAAGATGTCAACTTCAACACATCTACAAAGTCCCTTTGGGTGAGTAAGGTAACAGTTACAGGTCCTAGGGATTAAGCTGTGTCTCTGGGGAGTCATGACTCTGCTGGCACCACTGAGATCCAGAGTCAAACCTGAGGAGAAATTAAATTAAAGGGTGAGACAGTTTCAGCTTTGAGCAACCTATGATGATATTGTAAATGCACTTGGGATCTTCTTAAGAAAGTGAATGGCAGGTTGGCTGCCTGGGCAGGATGAGTGCTAAGTAAACCAGAGGCAGAGCCCAGAGCTTAAGGCCGAGTGATGTTTATGACTTGTAGGGGCTGGTCCTCTCTCAAGGACCTTGATAATCCAAGGGATGCAAGTATTGACTTGAAAATACACAGATTCTGGCCTCATGTCTTGCTGTCTGTATAGCAGGCCGCCATGACAATTGAGGGTGTTACTTCTCTCAAAGCATCACCCCTGCCCTTGGAAGGAGTCTGGTTTCCTGCTCTTCTGTAGGTTCCAAGAATGCACTGTTTATTAACGTCACCAAACACCCCCTCTCACACACCTCTTCCCAGAAAAATCTAAATTGGTTTAATCCTATTTTGTGTTTCCCTAGTAGAATTTTTCCAGTTCTAATTTTTCCAGTTCGCTTTTATGGTAATATTTTTTTCTTCCCTCCTCATCTTCCTGGGGCATAAAATTTCACAACCATCACTCTGGCATGGGATACTAAATATAAAAATCTCAAGGGCCTTTAGTAGCACAATTCACAGGATAGCAAAGAGCAAAGAATTGAGGCTGAGTGGACAGTTGCTCTTGGCACGGCTTTGTAGCCACTGACCCATGGTACCACCTTGCCTTCTGTCCTATCACGCACAGAGTTCAAGTTCTCTCCAGTCCAGCAGGAGAAAACCGTCCTAAGAGGTCAGGGCTATGTGAAGGTGGAGTAAAGGTAGATGATCGGATGACGAGGCTGGGCTTTCCCAGAAGTCTTTGCAAGCTAGACAAAGACATGGCAGTAAAGGATTCCCAGCATTGCAGTCAGGAGATTCCAAATTCACTGTGAAACCAGAAGTCTCATTTTTTTTTTCTAAAAGCCACTTTCCTCTTCTCTCTCTCAGAAGTTTCCACAGATTAGCATTAACTCATTTATTCTTTGTGAGGAAGGAAAAACTGGGGCCTGAATAGAGAACAGCGGTTATTAGAGGTTGAGAAGGGTGGACTAAGAGAGGCTGGATGTGATCAGGGCATGCTGGGTGCAAGTCCTGAAATCTGGCATTGAAACCCCATTAGTCTCTACGGCTGATACATGTTCTGCAAAGTAGAATTTATAAAGTGGGAAATCTGGATAGGAGCTACAATTCACTGAGCCCGTGCTTTCTGGCTTGTGAAGGCCAGATCAGAGGCGCGAGATCAGAGCTTGGAAGAAGTTGAGGTTTCTTCTTTGTACACCTCTGTGCTGAGCATGGGCGAGAGGCCTCCCCTCCTGTGCTCCTCACCTGTGAGAGGCAGGTCATAAAGTCTTGTGTCATGAGAGAAGATGTGACAGCTGAGATAATGTGTGAAAAGCACTCAGAGGACACCAGGCACCCAATAAGATTTGACTAACTGTTCACTAAGAGTGAAGATGATGATGATAATAGTAATAAATTCCCCAGTTTTTCTAACCTTCCATTCTGTTTAGGTTCTCATGCTTTGAAAACCTCAGGACACTTAGAAAAATGTCTAGTGTGTTTCTCTAACTTTGCTGATAAAGGAAACTCTAGCAACTTGCACTGTCCCTTGCCTCCCAATAGCAATCTGTGCAAGTTTACCTTTGATTCTTTGCTTGGCTTGTTTGGTGGTGATGGGGTGGTGATGGGGGTGGTCCTTCAGTTATTGTTTCTTTGCAACTGTTGGGTTGCTGTGGAGATGTTGGAGTGTTCTAGGGGAGCTTGAGAGAGTTAGAGAATTCTATAGCCTGGAGTTCTTTAGAACCTACCACATTCCCCCCCAGTTACTCCTCTCAAAATGTGAACTCTTCAGTTATCAGGTCACACACTCCCTTTGAACCTCAGTCTCTGAAGTTCAGAGTGGACTGTGAGGATGATCTGCTGGAATTTTCTCTCGCTTCCAAATAACCAAGTTGATTAGGGATTGACAACTGTCTTAGGTTTCCTAAAGGTCTCCTCACAGTGCTTGTGCTCTTTCATGACTTGCCCCCAGAACCCCTTTCCCATCTCCCCAAGGGGGTCTAAATGCTTATTTACAAGACTCACATGGGGAAGGAAGAAAAAGAATACCAAGAAGATGGTTCATTGCTCAACGCAGCCCTTGACAACAGATCCCCCAGCCTCTCCTCTTCACAGCCCATAAACTGCTCTGTAAAATTTAAAAAGCGTGAATTTACAGAGCCCAAGAGGAGCCAGGAGGTGAAGCCCCATCTCCAACTGATGGGCCAGGCATACTGATGAAGCAGGAATATGAGGTCGTGCCAATTTCTGACCAATAAAATATCTTCCCTGCCTTTCCAAATTCTTGACCTTCTCTTTCCCACAGAACACAGAGTGGGAACACAATAAGGGGTGAAAGGTCAATAAAAAGTAACAAAACAAAACACAGTACCCAGAATGCCTTGGGCTTGTGGGGCACAATTGGGTCACAGTGGCCTGTCTTCTGGGAACTTTTATGCCTTTGTGGATCCTTGGTCAACCTGCCTACCTCATATCCCCTGCTTTTCTATTTCAAGGAAACGTGGTTTGATCACTAGCAAAAATTGTTGCCAAAATTGTTCCAGATGCAAATAGAAGCCTAATGATCCTGTAGAAACTGAGGTGACTCCATGCATCCTGAGGAGTGGTTGAAGAAGCCCGGGGTAGATTTGAGAGGCATGGCTGTGCTACCCTGGCTTTGTGACTTTGGCAGGCTACTGTAATCTTCCTGAAGTTCAGCTTCCCACCCCTAAAAGGAGGACAGTGGGGCCGGAATGGATCCTGAGCTTTCTTGGTCTGCTGTTCTCTAGTTCTCAAGCAAGTCTGAAGCCAAGGGAGGCACTGTCAGGGTGCGCTTTATAGGAAAATAGGAACTGAAGCTATCTAGGTTCTGAGCCCTTAGCTCAAGCTTCTGAGTGACCATGTTACCCTCATCCTGTCCATTGTCTGCCTCTGGTATAGACTGAATTTACTTATGTTCACATGGCTGGAAATCTAATTCTGAGATGGGGGGAATGAATTAACCTTGGTTAGATAAGAAAAATGTCATGAAAATATCAAAATATCAAATAATGGAGCTGTCAGAATTATGATAATATGCCTTGACTACTTGTTCAAAGATAAAAAGTGTCTTGGCTTTAATGGAAGAATGCAGCCAGACAGTGTTCCCAAAGAAACCTCTAGGAGGCAATAAATTTGATTTATCACCAACCTCTTTGTGGCATATTGTATGTATGGCACTGTCTTAGTCTAGTTTGAGCTGCTATAAAATATATATGTGATTGGGAAATTTTAAAAGATCAGAAATTTATTTCTAATAGATCTGGAGACTGGAAAGTCCAAATCAAGGAACCAGAAGGTCGGGTGTCTGATGAGGGCTGCTCTCTGCTCCAAGATGGTACCTTGATGTTGTATCCTCCAGAGAGAAGTTACACTGTGTCCTTAAATGGCAGAAGGCAAGGAGGCAGAACACTGTGTAGAACTTCTTTTATGAGGGACTTAATCTCATTCATTAATGAGGAGTCTTTATGACCTAATTACTTCTTCAAATTTCCATCTCCTAATACTATCACTTTGACCCTTAAGTTTCAACACCCGAATTTTGGAGCAGACACACTCAGACCACCACAGGGCTGAAGGATGGAGGGTGTACAGTCGAGTTTCTGTTTGGGTAATGAGCTACTGCATGCTTATCTGCCAACAACCTGGACTAGACAAAAATCAAACATGGCACCCCTAGATTAGAACCACTGGAACCCAGAGAAAGTTTAAGTTAAGCTGTTAGTGGAGTTCAGACTGGAGTAATGAACAGAACGTTCAAGGCTTCATCCAGTCCAAGATGTAGATACCGAATAGGGGAAGCTCACGATAGCCCCTCCCCACATGTACAGAATCCAGTCTACTTGGACAGAATGAAGAATACCTGAACTAGAACATAGGCTAGTTCCTCTATTGGGTTGGATAATCTCTGCTGTCCAGAAAGTAGAAGTAGTTTACCTAAGGTGATGGGAACTCATAACCAAATTCATTCATTCACTTGCCAGTGGCCCCTGAGTGTACCACGTTGGGAGCTGGGAGCTTCAGGCCCCTACACTCTGTCTGATGACTTTCCAGCTGGATCATGACAACTTGATTCCTACTGAATGCACAGAATCAGCAAAGTTTTACCCCTTCTTCCTTGCCAAACCTTTCTTTCTTTTGTTAAGGTACTAGGATGGGGGAGAGACCATGCATGATAGATGTTTTCAATTTGGAATGAGAGTAGTATCACGGGTTTGGGATGATGGCTCTATAAATATCTATAAATACTCCCCAAACTGCCTGAGCGGCTTCCTCCAGGCCTGCTTCATCAACAAAGCAGTCTGAGGGGCTTGCCAGGGAGCAGGGAGTCTCAGGGCCAGGCAGATAGTCTAGAGGTGATGTGCAAATCTGAGCTTTGGAGAAAAAACTCAGAGAGAATAAACCTTTGCACTGAAGCCTGGCAAGTAAAACCTGCTCTATAAATAATATTTATTTCCTTTTAGTACAATCTTGAGTTTAGTGGTTTTATATTTTTTTCTTACTCAGTTTCTCTCTTGATTATATATAAATTCTCCTCCCAAAATGGCCTTTTGAGTTTCCAATATATACATCTGGAGTGTGTTTGACTCTGTCAAGGGGAGGTGTCCTGGCCTTGTGATTTAGGTAGATGGGGCTGGATGAGGTCAGCTGCATTTTTGAGAGTTCAGTTCAAGGGCCTCCAACTGGCAGGGAGCAGTCACATCCTCCAGGACCCCAGCCAAGCGCATGCTCTCCCGAAAGCCACTGAGCTGAAGATAAACATGGAACCCATAATAGCTTTTTCACTTGATCTCCTTTATTACATGTTCCACACTTCAAATTCCTTTGCTCCACTCCTGTATTCTTCTGGATCTTTCAGAACAAACACTGAAGTAGGGAAAAAAAGCCAACTCTCTCTTCCCTCCACCCTTCCCATCCTTACTGAGTGACTCACTTGAACTGGGACAATTAATCTTAATCAGGACAGTATGACAGCAGAAGAAGACATCCACAGTGAGGCACTTTGGGGCCAAAAACTGGTGAGGCAACCAGCTCCTTCCTCTGGGCTGCTGTGGGGGCAATGTGGGATGATTTGGTTGTTTTAAAAATAGCATTTTGCAAAATGAGAGCTGCCTGTATCTTCAGGATGGACAGCAGGGCAGAGGTTGTGCAACGCCTGTGCTAACCACTGAGTGAGCAGGCAATTTTAATAGTGTTTGCTGGGAGGTGATACAGGCCACCAGCTCCACCTTCTCTGGGGGAGATTAAGGACAAATAGTTCCTCATGTTTGTACTGGTGATTTTCTCCACAGAACTCAGAGCTTCCGTGAATGTATCCTCAGCCATTATCCTCATTTTCTGACAGGTGCTATTACTCATCTCCTCTCTTTTCCCATCCCCTGTTTTGTTTTTCTCCACATGGGTCACACTTTCCAATAAGCCATAGCTACACCTGGTACCCCCGTCAGGCTTTGGTGAACAGTGTGCTTGTTGCAGGCCGGCTCAGCAAGTCCCGAAATGACCAGGAGGAAGCACCGCATCACCTAATGAGTGTGGGCTCATCTTTTCACTTGCAATTAACTGATGGAATCTTCATTAGCAGAGGTCTAGTGTTACTTTCCGGAGGTCCAAGATCTCCAGGGATATAGTCCAAAGTGCACAGTACTTCTTTCAAATACAGAACTGAGAGAGAACTGGAGCATCTAATCTGCCCAGTTAGGGGTCATTATTGGTTCTTTTCCTGCCACAGGTGCCACAGCTGCCTCTGTGTAGACTGAGGTGCCACTGGGTCTGGGTGCCACTGCTGTGGTTCTGCCTGGATGAAAACACGGACATCAAAGCTACGCTTGAATCCCAAGGTCCAGGCACAATGAACTGTGATGCAAGAGAAGCTGAATTAGAGGATCTGGGGTTGATAGAGACTTCCAGTTCACTAAGGGTGAATGTCCTCCTATAGACTCCACAGGGACCATCCCATCCTGACTCCTAATGTTCTTCAGTCCCGTAATGAATTTGCCTTTCTCCTCTGAACGAAGTTTCTTCACACACAAGAGAAGTCACTCCTATGGTCTGCTCCCAGTGCCTGGCTACCTGGTTCCAAGTAAAGAGTCTGACATATTTATTTTCTGTGTCCTGCATCATCATGAACACTACTGTACTGGGAGAAAAAGGACATCCATTGGTCAAATTGTGCATTTGACTGCACTCAGGTGTATTACAAAGTCATTGTCCCAAGAACAGGTCATAGTGTAAGAATGAACTCCCCCTCCTATTCCTCCATCTTGAGTGTGTCAATTCAGGGTTAACAGGTTCATATTGACACTGCACTTTCCAAAGTCTGCTGTCATTCATTCATCCCAAGGACCTTCACTACATGGAGCATTCATCTGGAATATTGTGGGGCTGAGATTAAAAAAAATAGAGAATCTATGCACAATAATTATGTAGACTAGTCAGGGGAAGCAAGATACATGCATTAACAACTGTGATTTAAAGTAAAAAACAAGATTTGGGTGCCCTAGAAAACAGAGCCAGATGCAAAAAAACATCTGGCTTCTTTTTGGGGAGTGGAAACTCAGGAAAGGAGGAATGAGGAGAAAAGGAAATGAGAAAAGGAAGAAGAACAATTACAAGAGGCTGTGCACCAAGCTGGACACCACTTGGTAATAAGGACAGTTAATTGCTCAGTCTCACAGACCTGTCTTATGAGAAGGTCTCAGGAAATTCCTGGAGGACAGGAGAAGGAGAATGGAGAAGAAATTGGACCCTGGCTCCCGTCTTCCACTAATGAAAGTTTCCATCTAGGGAGCATTAACTCCCCTGCACTGCAGGGAACATGTGCTCTGGCACACATGTACAGAGAAGCATGTCGAGCCCATTGGGTCTAATGTGTCAGAAGATGGACCAAGACAGGAGGTAAGAGGCTCAGAACATAGGAATGAAGCAAGGCCCTGCCAGACTGCTCCTCTGTGCACTTGGCCAGAACCCACCCAGAAAGGCTGACCTCAGCAGCATCTGGGGCAGAACATGGGCCAAGGGCTCCCTGAAGCACCTAAGTCCAAGAGGATCTAAAGTGACATGTAAGGAGAACTTGATCCAGAGAACACAAATAAGCTCCAGATAAAGGGTTCTGAGAATTCAGAGAGGGGAACTTGCTCTTAAAAGTGGAGTTGGAGAAGGAGCTGAGGGGGAACTTCTGGAAGAGGCAAATCTTTAAGTGTGACCTTGCAGAATGGGAAGGTGTGGCTATGTCAGGTGAGGCCAGGTGGAAAGGGCTTCCCATGAGAAGGAGCCAGTATGATTGCAGGGACATTGAGGACAAGGGGGTCATAGTGCAGGGCTCAGTTTGGTCAGGGGATGGGGAATGTGAAGAAAAACTGAGGGACAAGGCTGAAAATGTAGGGAGCCAGGAGGGAGATCCCAGGGGAGGGGTTTGGGTTAGAATCTTCAGGCTGTTGTTGTGGCGAATGGTTTAATTTGGGAATTTCAGTCCCCCTTGCTCATGAATTCTCTTTTGTATTTTCAGACTCTTGGATATATAATGACAGATTGAGAATATTGTGAACTAGAATTCTGGAATTGCAGTGATCTATGGGACGAATTTAAAAGTTCTGTATGTTGTCCTTTCCATTTCTCAGATGAATAAACTTAGCTTTTAGAAAAGCTTAGTAGTTACAATTCTTGCTTTCTTTGTTTTTGTTATTTGTAGAGTCCAGGGGAAGATCTGGCTCAAGAATGGGCTGAAGCAGGTGCTCAAATGTTGTGCCCAGGACTCTGCCAACTCTACCCCTCCACCCTCACCTCCCTGTCCTGGCTCAGGCTCAGACAAGTGCCACTTTGGTGGTGACAAGACTCATCAGCAGCTCTAGGCTTCATCCAACCAGCTGAGCAGGTTTGAAAATGGGCAGCAGGTGGGCAATAGAATGTTCCATTAAAAACAAAGCGAAACAAAACAACAAGGGATTCTGACTTGAAAATGTGGAAATGGAAAAACAACAGCCTTCACTCCTGGGATCTGGAATGTATTGGCCCCACTGGAACTGCAGCTTGGCCCTAACTAAACTACCTTTTAGGTTTGGTGATAGAGGACACATGGGTGGAAAACAGACATTGCTATATTTTTTTAAGTCCCCTAGGACAAGATGGCTTAGATGAAGGCCTGCATTCACAGGAAGAAGTCCTGTTTGATTTTTTTCAACAAAAGAGATCGTATCTTTACCCTGTATGCAGTGGTGGATTTCAGTCCTGTTCAGCCTTTCTTCTACTAGAGAACCTAAGAAAGGTTTTCCCTCCGCAGAGTCCATGAGGGGTGGCTGGTACTGGGTGGTGGCCTTTGGGGCCTAAGGGAGAGATTAGGCCCCTTTTCAAAGGATTAGACTTTAGAAAAATTCTCCTTGAAAATGAAAGATGGAATCTCAGCATTTTTTTTTTCTTTTTCTCTATTTGAATTAACATGAAGTCAAAATGAGATCTTAGAATGAAATTGGCTGCCACATAATTTAGACATGTTTGCATAACATTCCAAAAATAATTCAATGAGAATGGGTTTTTCTTGGAATTTATCACTGCCTGGCGAGTGAGAGCCCAAAAACAACTTTGTGCTAAAAAGGAATGAGACCCAGCAAGTGGAAAGGACAGTGGCAGAGAGGAGGGGATCCAGGCAGGCAGTCGGCTTTCATTATCTGTGACGGTGTGCAGCAGAAATAGAAAACGGAGACAGAGGGGGACCCCTCTGTGTCCCAGCCCCCTGTTCTCTCCAGGATTCAGCAACAACTGATGGGCCAAGGGGACAAGAGGAGGGTGTCTCAGGTCCAGAGAATTCTCTGCTGCTGTATTTTCCCAGCTCTTGAACTGAAGCACTTTTAAAAAAAGCTTGGTTTTAATGAAGAGGTCCACAGGTTCAGAATATAACAACATCACATAAACATACAGGAGCCGTGAATAGTAACAGGAGGTCAGGGACAGAGCAGCATTCCAACCTGAAGACCAGCAATGAGGACAGGTTCTGCTGCGGTCATGACATCACCTGAGACAAACCTGGTAATGGCTATGAACTTCTGTAACATTTAAATGGGGGGAGAATAGCATTAAGATCACAGTGAGGATTACTCGAGCACATTTTTTATCTTTCCAGAGCATTCTCACATCCACGCAGTGGAGACAGGAGGCCTCAGGCCCTTTCATGGACAATTGCTCCTTCATGTGCCACTATTGTTAGGCTAGAAAGAAAATTTCTGGTCGGAACCAGAATTATGTACTTGGATTCCCTACCTGTGACTTGGTATGTAACCTTTGAACTCGTCCCCACTTTGGATCACAGTGACAGTGGACATCTGTGGACAATGGTAAATCTCTGTTGTGATCAGTGTTGCTGTCCCAAGGCCTTTTCTCTTCTCACTTTGCCCATCTCCCTGGTCATCTTATGCCTGTGGCTATCCATTTCTCCTGCAGGTGATGGCCCTAAATCTATATGTTTAGCTTCAACCTCTGACCACTACTGTCTACCCACCACCTGTGTCTCTGGCAGCCCCTCAGCAGCACCTGCTCCTATCTGAGATTGAATTGTTCCACCTCCTTCTACCCATCAGTGTCTTAGTTGATTCAGGCTGCTATAACAAAATACCATAGACTGAGTGGCTTAAACAGAGATATTTGTTCCTTACAGTTCTGGAGGCTTGAAGGTCTAGATAAGGGATTGGCAGATTCAGCATCTGGTGAGGAACCTCTTTCTGGTGTATAAATGTCCACCTTCTTGCTGTATCCTCCCATGGACACAGCATGCTCTGGTCACCTGGTCAGTTCCTCTTCTTATAAAGGCTCTGATCCTATCATGGCTGCAGGTACTTTTATGACTTAACATAACTAATCCCTTCCCAAAGGCTCTCCATCCTAACACCATCCCACTGGGAGTTGACTTTGACCTAGTAATTTGAGGATCACAAACATTCCGTCCACAGTGCACCAGGCACAGGGTGTGATTCCATTAGCACTGTGGGTTCTCAAGTTATGCACGCAGGGGTCATCCCTGACTACTCCCCTCTCACTTACTGTCTGCTTCAGAGTTATTTTAATCATCTGACTTCTCTTGAATGTGGCTTTCGAATCTGTTCAATGTGTCTACTTTTCTATATCCTCTCTCCAGTACCCTGTGCTCTCTTCCTGGTTCATGCATGGCCACATCCATCCAATTGGTCTTCCTACCTCCAATTCTTTCCCTTTCCCATTGCTTCTCCAGATTAATTTTTAAAAATCCAAACAAAAAAAAAATCTCCTATGAGTCATAACATTTTTTTGACTTCCCTTTGACCTCTGGACAAACTCTAAATTCCTTAATGTAGTTTAGAAGCCTCATCTTCTCAGTCTGTCCTCCATCTACCCTCACTCCTGTCCATGACCTTACTGGACACATGTCTTGTGGTCTATGCTTAAGAGAGCTGAGTATTCATAAAGGATTGTCATTTTTAGAAAAATCCTTTTGGTACCTTCACTAGACTCTTTCCCATCCTTCAAATCCCAGTTAACCTTTACTTCCCAAGGAAACCTGTCTAAATTCCTACTCTCAAACCCCAAGTAAAGAGTCATTGCCTAGTTCCAGAAGTGGAACCAATAGTTTAGTGTTTTTTTTTTGTTTTTATCCATCTGAGTGTCTCTTATACAGATGGGACAGTTTCACCAGTACTGAAGAAAATGAAAGCAAGCTCAGCATCACCTCTTACCTCAAGAAGGAAGTAGGAGATTCCTAATCCATAGAAGGAAAGGAGGAGGTGTGGCAGAATGTAGGTGCTTAGAGGGAAGGACACCCGACATCTCAGCACGGTAGGTCCCCAGAGGGTCTTGTGTCCACTTGTTTCTTGGAGATAGCTCAGCAGGTATACTGGAAGGTTCTGTCAGCTCCAGTGGCAATGACATGAAAGAGCGCATGTCCCCTACTCAGATAGTAACTGAGGTCACTTTTGGATGCAGGACTTTTCCAGAGCTGTTAAGATTCACAAGTTAAGTTACTACTTACAAATAATCACACATTTCTCATGTATTATATTGCTGAAAGCCAATTGCACTTGAACAAAGTCAATATTTTGATTATAAGTGAAAGCCACTGCACTTTGAGATATCATCTTGTTAATAACTGAAGGCTATAGCTTCATTTGATTTAGAGATCATTTAGAGATCACGTAGACTTTTAGAGAAAGTCTTATCACTTGGTGACCATTTCCTGGATCAAGGGTCTTTAATACAGGAAATTTTCCTGGGAATGTCCATGAAGGTACCCTCCTGGGTTGAATTAGATGTACCTTCCAGTTCTGGGATCCCATATGCTTCCATATTCTCCTATCATATCTCCAAGTTTATCTCATGAAGGTTTGTTTAACACCTCTCATGTCACTCAGACCCTAATCTCTATGAGGGTTGGGACCCCATGTGACTTTTACAATGCTATGTTTCCAGTTCATGAGATAAAATGTGTGTTCAATAAATACAGTTGGAGAAACACTTGCTCTTTTGCAGCTGCTCAGGACACTGGTGTGAAAGAAGAAAAAGGCCTTTGGCTTCATTTTCAGCTGGATTTGTGTGCTGCATTCATAAGAAAGCAGAGTATTCTGCCAGGCTAGCCATCAGCTCTGTGGGCTAAGAAAAATTATAGGAAGAAGGCTGTCACTTGACCAAACTGCAGAAAGTGGGGAGGGGGACATCATGGAGAAGAAAGTCAAGGAGCCCATAAAGTTAGAAGATCAGGGGTCAGAGGATCTAGAAGCACATGCACAGCCACTTGGTCCGTTTCTCCCCTGTAACCTCAGGTTTCACCAACAATTAGGCTGATGGAATATGTTCTAAATCCAAGTACGTCATGTCCCTGGGGCTCCAGTGGTCCTGATGAATAACTTCCATTGTTAGGGACCTTAATGGCACTGCCCCATCTGACCATAGATCTTGCCTTCTTTCCCTCTGTCCATTCTACCCATCTCACCCCCAACCCAACCCTTGCATTCCCTTTTACTCCACAAACTACTAGGGAGACATTTAATAAATCATCCCAGCAGGAGAAACACCTTGTCCATAACCACCTTACCCACTCCCTTTGCCAAAAGCAGAGTGAATGAAGACTCCAATATCCTCTGCAAAAATTCAGCATCTGGGGAACATGTGCTGGGAAAGGCTATTCCTTCATTCACCCTCCTCAGCAGGATGGAGGGCTGTGCCTTGAATGGATTGGCACAGGGCTGGAGAAACTGTACAGTACACTTTCACATGGCACCCCCAAGAATCCCCAAGATAGACCATAGTGTTGGGTGTGGGGGATGGAAAGTGAGTCATAGAGAACTGCAGTGCATCTTCAAAAGCCAGGTGAGCCCCTGGAACCAGATTGCCCAAGTTTGAATCCCAGCTGACCCACGGCCTAGCTAGATGATTCTGGGAAAGTTGCCCCAACTCTTGTCAGTCTTATTTTTCCCTGCAAGATGGGAATGTTAATGACACCCAAGTCAAGGGAATATTAAATGAGCTAGTGCAAGAAAAGCACAAGCACTGAAGCTAGAAAGTCTCCAATAAAACCAAGACATTCATGAATATTCTTATGCATTCATAGCAAACGATTTGACGAAGTACCATGGTTAAGTGAAAACATAAAGAAATATTAAAGGAAGATAAGGGTTCAAAGAAATATCCAGATTGTAGCAGTATACCTGAGGTACACAATTCATTATCTGTGCTATTATAGGGAGCTTTTTTGGAACAGCTCAGGAAGGCCTGAGTCAAATACCATCTATCTACATCTATCCATCTATCTATCAATCCATCCATTATCTTTATATTTATTTAAATAATAAAATCTGAAGTCTAAGGGAACAGAATTGTGAAACCAATCTATTCTCTTATCCATTTCTGTTATGCTGCTATGCACAGTTCACAATGAACTTCTAAGGCACGCGATGAGGGTAGCTTTCCAGGTGCCATTTTCACTCATCACCCTGAAAACTGAGTATGATTTTTCCATTCTGCAACCAAAGAACTGAAAACCCAGGTAAGTAAACTGAAGACTTGAAGGTCATGGTGATATGTACCTTCCATAGAGTTTGAGTGTATAAGTCACCTAAAAAAAAAAAAAAAATCCTTGCGAGCTTGCATTCTCTCCAGGGAGTAGCAGATGACTGCAACAGAAGGGCAGAGATCATTGACATTCTGTCCACTGATATGTCCCAAATGTCTAGGACCATGCCTGGCACTTAATAGGTCCATATATATTCACTGAACAATGCTGAATGGAAAAGCAAATGAATATTAAAATAATAACAAGCCAATGGAAATGTTTTTTAATTCCAAAATTTGTATTGTCATTTGCATCATTTGTCTCAACATATTGTATAAGTCACAGCATCTTCTTTAAAAGTAACATTTACAGCTTTTAGTACATATAGAAGTAATAACAAATATTGGCAGAAACCAAAAGGTATTAAAAATTGCACTCATCCCATACCTCAGGGAGATAATGTATTCATTTTTTCAATCTAGAAAATCTTTCTTCCTTGGAATTCTATCATATAGGCATTTGCATGATTCTGAAATAAAATCATCCCTCAATTTCTGATGTTTCTCATTCTCTCTCTCCTCTCTCTCTTCTTTCTCCCTCTCTCTCTCTAGTCTTTCTTTCAGAAGATTCATTCATTGTGATTTTCATGTGTCCCGTGGGGAGACCCTCAATCTCCAAGTCTAGTACCTTCCTTTCTCCTCAGCTCTGGCTCCCCATTTTCAAAGGTGAGCTTGGCAGCTTTTGTTTGGATGACTTTCTTGTTGGTCAGAACTGGAGAAATTTCTGCTCTTCTCCTGGCATGCTTCCTTCGTCAGAACCCCTCACTGTCTTCCTAAGCATCTGTCCAGGAACCTCTGGCATCCGTGCTTTCTCTGTCCTTGACTCAACACATCCAGTCAGGCATCAGATCCTGGAAATCACACCTTTCCATTTCCGTGCCCCCTGACTCTTTCCAAGACTGCTGCAATTACCTTGATCTTGTCCCCTGATGTCTGGTCAGCCACTCTGAAGCTCAGCTCCATCCATCTCGCTCCACTGACCATGCTTTCCTCCAGTTGGAACACCTTAGCCTGACGTTCAAGACCCTCCTCATCTGACCCAGAGTAACTCTCTATGAATCTCCTCCCACTTACCTTGGGACTGTGTTCCCAATGATATTTCTGAACAAATCCCAAGTAAGCAAGGCACACCCAGCTCTTCTCTGCATCTGTGTTTTGCTGATGCTCTTCCTTCTGCTGGCTTGTTCCTTCCTCCTGTAATTTCTGAGATAAGAAACATGGGTAGGATCTACAAATACTGCCTCCCTGATGCCCCCAAACACCCACAGTGGGAGTTACTTAATGTCCTCTGAGTACCATAAAACTTCCCAGTTGTCATACATCTCATGGAGCATCCAAAGGTGCAACATGATTGTAGATGAATATACAAAGTCCAGTCAATTACCTGTGAGTCCCTTAAGATCTGCTCCTGGTAAATGTGGCAGAGGAGCTAAAGGTCAGAGGCAATCTTTTGCCCTTGGGTGGGATATTATTTTTACTCTGGTTTTCTTTTTTTCCCCTATTTCCTCCTTCCTGAAGATGGTCTTTGGCAAGACTTAGCAGATATTAGCATAATAATGTATCTTTGAGAGGCAAGATTGAGGAGCCTAAGGAATGGTCCTAACAGTCTAGCACTTCCAGAGACAAGCTGGAGAGGAGGTAGAAATGGGAACTCACAAGAAAATAGAAGGTGAGAGTGTTAGAGGACACAGGCACACTTCAAATGAGGTCTGGTGACTAGGATGCCATTAATCTCTAACAGTGTACCTTGGTCGGCATTTCCACCAAGGATGGGGGAAATTGTCTAACCATGGGAGCTATTTCCTTACCTTTATGGGTTATAGACTGGGTGACTGACATAGATTGACCTGCATGCTGGTAGAGCTAAAACTGGAATTTTCTCTTTTCTTTGAATTTTTTAACCTACAAGTTCATAGAAATCCTATTTCTCAAAGATATAAAGGTTTATTTTTCTCACATAACACGATACCCATAAGTAAGTGTGTGAGGTGTAATGCAGTCATCCTGAGGTTCCCTGGGAACCCAGACTCTTCCTCCTTTTCAAGATTTTGTTACACCTCGGACATCCACATCTGTGTTCTAGACTCAAAGAAGACTGGAAGGCAAAAGCTTCTGCTCGAGGCTTTGACTACGTATCCATACTTCCACTTTATCTGGCATTGGACTGATTTGTGTCACAGGAGTGATCCAAGCTAGAAAGTCAAGTGTTCAGCACTGAGGAATGCCTGTGAGAAGCTAGTTGTAAGTGACTTTCAAGTGAGCCAAACTGGTCTGCCTTCCACACCCTCTGACCCACCTCTACCACCTTTATGGTCTTTGAAAATAGCAATGTTATCTAGATTTCAGTAAGAACTGGGTTTTGGGAAATATGTGTATTTACCAATGTGTTTGTGCACACACGTATTTGTGTGTCTGCTTTAGGGCTAGGGACTTTGCACATCCATTGGTATAGGTTGTACTAACTCCATCCATATTCATTCTTTTTAAATTTTTAAAATTCAGATACTTAAGAACTTTACTTTTAAAAAATCAATTTTTATTTATTTTTATAGAAATTGTATATATTTGAGGTGTACAATGTGAATTTGGATATGCATAAACCCAGTGACCTGGAAACTACAGACAAGCTAACACACCGGCCCCTTCACTTAGTTACATTTCATGTGTATTTGGCAAGAACTTTTGAGATGTAGTTTCTTAGCAAATTTCAAGTGTATGACACAGTATTATTAACTATTGTTACCACACTGAACATGAATTAGAGCTCTAGAACGTTCATCCTGCGTAACTAAAACTGTACCCTTTGGCCAGCATCTCTGTGTAACCATGATTCTACTCTTTGCTTCCATGAATTTGAATTTTCTCATTCCACATATGTGAGATCATGTAGTCTTTTTCTTTGTTTTACTCATTTCATTTAGAATAATGTCTTCCTGGTTTATCCATGTTGTTGTAGATGGCAGGATGATTATTTTTTTAAGGGTTAAATAATATTCCCCCCATTTTTTGGTGTGTGTGAGGGTATGAGTGTGAGTATGTGTGTATCACACGTTCTTTATCCATTACTCTATTGACAGACACTGAGCGATTTCCATATCTTCGTTATTGTGATTAAAGCTGCAGTTTAATTAAAGTGGCTTTAATTAATCAAGCCCTAGGATCCTAAAGCAACTACCTGTACTCCAGTGAGAGTCTGTAGATGCCGAAGGAATGCTCTCTTGAGGCATATGAGAACCCTGGTGTGTGAGACTAAGCAATACTTTCAGCAAATGGAGAAGGTATCACTGGCTCTAATTTCCATAGTTTTTAAGCATGTTGGCATTAATTGCTTTGGATTATGGCATAAAGGAGGATTTGGAGTGTGGACTTCATAATTCCTCTCTGGGAGTTTTATATCAGGAGGTAGTTCCATTCAAGTTTGAGTTATTCTTATCAGGGTGCCATTGGATTTGGGGTCATATCACTGTTATTTGGACTTGTACATAACTTCTGATAAATTGTACTAAGCATCTTGGCTGGTGACAATTCGAGATGGGCTGTGGAATATGGAATGAATTTCAAGTCTAAGGTGTTTAATTAATGGACCACTTTCACCCATTTTGGATCCTCCAGAGCAAAAGTTACACTATCCACCATGATCGGGGAGTGCCCACAATGCAGTAGGGGTTGGTATGAGGAAAGAGGACTGCCCTGGCAGACCAGGAGTCCAATTACAGCCTAGTCCTTTAAGAAAACAAAATCTTGAGAGTGTTCAGAGGAGGCGTCCTCCACTTATGGTTTGAAGAAAGAGAATTTTTTCACTACACTATCCAGAAAAGCCATTTAGTACCCTGATGACCTTTTTCATGAATCTCCTTTGCCCTTTCTTTCCTACTGAGCTCATGTGGGTCAGTGTCCAGTTCTGCCTACTTGCTGGGAGCTGTCCAGAGGACTGACTTCTTCTTTTCTTGATTATAGGGGCCTAGTGGGTGTGAAGGAGTGACTCTGGGTAAGGGACTGTTTTCTGCAGATCCTCACAATCCATTGAGAGCAGGTTCCAAATCTAGATGTGAGAACTGAGAAGTCTAGAGAGACTTGATGCAGCCGTGACTGCAGTCCAGTTTCTAAAAAAGCCTTGTCATCAGACTGATTTCTGATCTTCCCATTGTCTGGCTCCTGTGTCAGTTTCAAAGATGAGGGAATGGTGGTAGTAGTGGGAAAGATGAGATAGTCACCTCTACATTTCTAATACATATCAACAAGAGAAGTGTTTATTGGTTGAATAGGTGATCTACCCTGAAGGATCGGACAAGCCACTCTTCCAAGACAAAGCCAGAATTATAGGGGGAGAACAGAGTCACAGAAAGGACGAAGGCAACCTTTAGATGGAGGGAGAAGAGGGAGGCCAATGGCAGATGGGCTTTCATGGTGTGGAATGGGATGGGTGACTCAAGGGGAGGAGCAGTCTGGAGCCAATTGTTCTCTGTGCATCTCAGGCTGGATTTCCTTTCTGGTAATGTATGGGACCATCATGGCTTAAAGAAGTTCATAGGAATTACTAAAGGATGCGTATATAGGAGACATCCAAGAAGCATCTACTGAATATACTACAGAAAGGGTGAGGATTTCTAACTCAAACTTAATTTCTAACTCAAACTTAATTTCTAACTCAAACATAAACTTAATCTGAGATCATGCACACCAAAGGGAAACATTAAGAGAAAAAATTACAAGAACAAAATCCTTTCTCTTCAACCTAAAGATTGCAGGTAGGACTCACATTAAGCACTTAATAAGTGCAGGTAGGGCTCACATAAGTGCTTAATAATCAGAGGTGGAAGGAGGTACTACTAACAGAAGATGGCTGAAACTCAAGAGGAAAGAGGAAGAAAAGATGGAAGAATATATTTATTCATAAACATTATATATATGCATATTTATTTATTCATTTATTTATTTATTTATTGGAGGTACCAGGGATTGAACCCAGGGGCACTTAACCACTGAGCCACGTCCCCAGCCCATTTCTGTATTTTATTTAGAGACAGGGTCTCAATGAATTGCTTAGCACCTCACCATTGTTGAAACTGGCTTTGAACTCGTAATCCTTCTGCCTCATGAGGCCTCCTAAGCGGCTGGGATTACAGGCATGTCCCACCACACCCAGACTATATGTACATATTAAATGTCTTTTTAAAATAGCGCACACACACACACACACACACACACACACAATGTCAGGCTGACCTGATGTCTTCATATTAAATTAAACATTCAGATTAAAGTGTTTTAAAAATTGTTCCATCATTTTAGACTAAGCCTAGGGACAATATCCTCAAATGACCCCTAGGTGAGATTGCAAATAAAGGAAAATTTGAAGTATTTCCTTTGTGTTAAATGGAAAATTGTTAGGGTCACCGATGCCAGGCTGAAAGACAAAAAGAGAAAAAAATCTAATCAGGAAATGCAAAAGCTAAGATTTTAGCAAATTCACTCCCCCTGATGACTCATCCCAGATGTATTAAGTTTTCACATTTAACAGACTCTTCATTGAAAATACTAAATACCATCTGTCTCCTGCAGATGAGTTAATGTTAGTCTTAAAGCCTAAAAGTTCACATTTCCTAATTCTTTTGTTTGGAAATAAATAACCTTTATGTTGCAGTGGCATGGACTTGGGAATGTAATTTCTTTGCCCAGTTGGGAGGAATAAATAAAAAAATTCCAAAATGGAGCTCTCAGGTGTGAAATATTCTGTGGGTCAAGAAAGGTTGGTTCTGTACTAGATCCATCCCTGGGGCTCTTTTCAGGGTTGTGTTACCTGCCTCCTTAGCCAAATCTTAATTCTTCATTACAGTTGAGCCACATGCGAAGCCCAAGTGAGAAATACCTGTCGAGCCCAATCATGATTCTGGGAAAGTGCCTCCAAAGGGCCAGACCGAAGCCCTCCCACTAATTCCTGCCCCCCTTCCTCAACAACGCTTCTTTTTTAAGTAGAAAAATGCTATTTGGCTTATGCAAAAATATTTGGCCATGCACATTTTGGGTGCTTTAACCAAGAATGGGGAAAATCAAGACTCGCCAATAATCTTGATGTGAATTAAAGAAGGATAATGGAAAGGAAGTGAGATTGGCTCTTCTTTTGGGAACTCAGGGACCAAATTCTATACACCATGAATTTAGTGGAGATGAACACTGGATCTAATCCCAAGATTAGATTACAGTGCTAGCCCAGTCACAAACTGGCCAGAGACCATAGGCAAGTGACTTCAGCCCTGGGACCCCAGTTTTCCCTTTCTCAAGTGATGGGACAGGGCTAAAATGGGCTAAGGCCCATGCAGAGATTGCATTGATGCAGAGTGTGTGAATAACAAAATGATTGATTTGGGGACAAGTGTTCGTGTCACTTGGAGAGCTGGATTGGCAGCCCCAAGACACATGCTGAAATTCTGTGGTGTTTTGTTGTGTCCCAGGTTTTCTGCACTTAAATTCTCAGCATTCCAGATCTCCCCCAATTGGACCCCCACGTGCCTTTCCAATGTCTACAGCCATTTTTCTCCTGTGCATGCGCTTTTGCTCTTCCGTAAATACCCATTGTTTTTCTGTTGGTTGCTTTGTCCTCGCTGCTCTCTCTACTTGGCTTTCTACCACCATTTACCCAAATCCTATTTCACCCCCTGATCATGAAAGAACTTCCTGACATGTCCTTCCTGACATCCTGATCATCTCGCCTCAATACTCTAATGTGATTTCCCGTCCTCTAACCCACGGTTTCTCAAGTTCAGCATAACTGATATTTTGGATCCAGTACTGCTGGGGGATGGGCGGACTATCCATCTATCCATGTAGGACGGTTAGCAACATTTCTGCTCTCTACCTATTAGATGCCAGTAGTACCTAGTGACAGCTGGAAATGTCTCCAGAGATTGCCAAATGTCCCCTCCTGGACTGAAATTACCTGTGGCTGAGAATCACTGTTCTCCATACTACTCATGGTGTAAATGGATCAAAACCAGATCTGACTCTATCATTTCTAACTCTGTGACCTTGAGGAATTTACTTAACCTCTCTGAGCTTTAGTATATACAATGGAAGAATAAGGTTTCTGGCTAGAAGAATCCTTATAGTGATTATATGAATTTTAGGAGAGATTCAGACATGCTTGGGATTTTTGGTGATCTTTAGGAAGAACCTTCCAGAAGTTGGTTGCAGTGGCACTGAGTACCTTTTGAGAGAGAGTTGCTTCTTAAGCAACGAGTCCAATGAAAGCACCAGAACAACTCTCAAATCTTTAAAACATAATTCAAAACATTTATTTTTACTTTTCCTCTATTTCTCATTTCCACTGAACTACACTGTAGTTCCCTCAATGTAGAGGGCTGGAAGATCTTCTGTTCTCGCCTTGTGTGTACCTAACATAGGCACATGTAAGACAGCGTATGTTTAAAGACCAAGGCCCTAGGGTATATCCAGACCACTAGGATTAGAAACCTTGCATTACGCCTTGATTTGCATAATGACAGAGGACACAGTGAATTTTATTTGCTTCAAGGCACTATCACATAAATTATCTCATGCAAGGGATGGGTAATTTTAATCTGGCTGGTTTGGTTTTCATTACAAAGTGAAGGGTTGCTGGCCAGCTAGTGGTGAAGAGGTAGATTCCTTCCAGATCTTCTTTTCACTTGACCTGATTCCAAGCCCACGCTCCAGTGAGGGTTCTGGGCAAAGATACCAGATATTGCACTGGGGGCCCCAGTGAGGGATCACCATGTGGTAGCATTCAGATCACCAGAGAGAGGCATTTGTTTTAAAGTTGACCCCCACCTCCTCCTCCTACTCAAGTTGGTGGTCCAACCTGACCTTCACAGCATGTGTGACCAAAATGACAGTGTCCACTAAATTGAAGAGTCTACCTAAGATATCCATAGTCCTGGAATTTAGAATGATTCTGGTCCAGTACTTTTCAGATTCTGGTCCACCTGTTGCAACAGCAATTTCTGGTTCCGTTTCCCATTCATCCCTCCTGATCGGTTCCTGGCCCTGCTCACCTCTTCTTTCCTGTCTCTCTGCTTCTCTTTGTTCCTGTCACCCAGATCACAGAGTCAGTGTTTTCTGGGCCACACAGAACTGGAACACGGGAGGCTGTTCCAATTGCCCACTCAGCACGGGGCCTTTCATGGAGTTTTAATGAGGAATCATTTGGCCTCTGAAGTATTCTCTGCTCTTTGATCCCTAAGAGAACCCGTTGGAATAGAGAGTTTTAGTCACTTTACATTTTTCCAGTTTTGAATATTAGCAGGGGGATTACTCTGTGAGAGTCTTACCAGTCCAGCGACTTCAGTATGTGAATGTCCAGAAGAAAGAGCTCAAGCACTGCTCCCTGCAAGTGATGTAGGATTGTTGGGAGCCCCAGAGGCTCCGTGTCAGAGACCATTCTGTGAGCTTTGGCATGGCTTTGAATGTCAAGCAGACATGAGGAGGACCCCGAACTGCCCATGGTATGCGAGAGAAGCCAAGCTCTGAGACCCCGAGACAGGTACAATCAGCGGCTTTTTTGTGAAGTTCTCTACCGCATCCACACGAATGCTTTTGGATGACCTGTGGCTTGGTCA
Organism: Glaucomys volans; assembly: GCA_020662805.1. Classification (NCBI taxonomy): domain Eukaryota; kingdom Metazoa; phylum Chordata; class Mammalia; order Rodentia; family Sciuridae; genus Glaucomys; species Glaucomys volans. The sequence continues at coordinate 174,432 of JAJEJO010004577.1, read as the reverse complement.
GCTTTTCACTGCTGTGACAAATTCCTGGGAAAAACAAAGGAGGAAAGATTTATTTTGGTTTATGTTTTCAGAGGGCTCAGTCCCTGGTCACTTGGCTCTGATGTTTCTGGGCCTGGGTGAGACAGAACTTCATGGTGGGAGGGCATGGGGGAGCAATGTTGCCCACCCCAGGGGCTGGGAGGCAGAGAGAGAAAGAGAGGAAGGGTCCAGGGACACAGTATGCCTTCTGTGACCCACCTCTTCCAGCCAAGCCCCACCTCTTTCCTGTTGTACCACCAGGCCTTTGTCATTGCAGATGCAAACTATCACAGCCTGGGACCTTCCTGCACCTCCACTCGATTCAGCTGCTCACGGCAAACACCCCAGATCTCTTTCCCTCATTTTCACTACTGGTATCCCTTTACCTACAACTTGCCCAAACTTCTCTTGTAGTACCTCCCCCTGTTCTGCCTTATGGTAGAATAACCATATTCTTGCCTTTGCCTCCCATCCAACCTCACACCAATACTAACTTCATACCCAGGAGAAGCCTGAGACTCATTTAAAACACATCCTCCTTTATCCCTACACAGTAGGTTCAAAATAAATTCATAGGACCTGAAAGAAAGAGTCAGTGCAATCAGTGACCCAATTCATTCAAAGGTGAGATGACTTGAGATTGGATTTCACTCAAAAGAAGGAAGTCTGGCCTGTCCATTGGGACTGAACACCCGAGCTCAAGAATCCGCCCACCCCAATATCATGTGTAATTATAATGCACTGATAAAAACAACAACAACAAAAAGAATCAGCCCCAACAGGTTGTCCTTCTGCAGCAGAAATGTTTAGGCAAAGTGGGAAATTGAGGCATGATGGAGGGACGCTGGTGCAGGAATGTCCCTGAAGCTCCATGTCACTGACTGGCCAATAAGTTGGTTAGAACCAAAATAAAACAAAACTAACATAGCTGACCTCGATCTGATCCTTCCCCTATGCCGGGCTCTGTGGTGGGCCCTTAGCAATACTATCTTGGTAGGGACACAAAGACCTGTGTGTAAACAGTTTGCCTCCACTCTCAAGTGACACTGTGACATAAGTGAAGAACGGTATTTCCCCTCCTGTGGCACAGGCGAAGAGAGAGTTAGCGTTTTACTATTCTGCAGAAGGACTTCAGAGTGACTGGGAGGACAATCAGGGCAGCTCTCGGGCCTGGTTTGCCCCTCCAGGGCCCTTGCTATGGCTGGGGAAACTCCCCTGAGCCATGCAAAGAGGAAGTGGATAAGAAACTGTCGGCATCCCTGCATAGCGTTGGTTGGCACTGAAGACGTTTCCTGTCCATGATTGTCTGGCTATATATTTCTTTGGCAACCAGGGACATTTGGGACTTGGGACGTTTCACCTGTAGGAGGGGGGATAGGGTTGAGTGTGTGTGTGCATACCCACCCTCCCCAACACGTTGGTCTCTTTGTCTGGCTTATTGGCCTCTCACCTCCTTTTCATAAAGTTCTAAACCAACAAGCAGCACATTAGGATGTGCTGCCTTATTGTATCACTGCCCATGAGGCTATCATTCACAGCCAGCATAGTCTGTGAGTAGTTCAAAGTAAACGTTTTCCTCCCTGTGCTAGTCAGTTTTCTGTCACTGTGACAAAATACCAGAGATAAACTAATTAAAAAGAAGGAAAGATTTATTTTGGCTCATAGTGGTTTCAGTCCATGGTCACTTGGCTCCATGGTTGTGGGTCTGTGGTGAGACAGAACACCATGGTGACAAGTGTGCATGGTGAAGAAGCTGCTCATCTCATGGCAGCCAGGAAGCAGTGAGAGAAAGCCAGGAAGGGGCTAGGGACAAAATACACCCTTCATTTCCTTCCTCCAACTAGGCCTCGCTTTCTAAAGTTTCTAGCACTTCCCAATAGCCTATTAAGCTGTGAATCCTTCAGTGGATTAATCCACTGTGAAGTCAAAGCCCTCATGACCCAATGACTTCCCAGAGGCCCCACCTCTGAACACTGCTGCAATAGGAACCTAGCCCTCAACACCTAGCTTTTGGGGGACACTGAAGAAACAAACCACAGTACTGCCATAGTAACATGGTCAATGTCTGGAAACCTTATTCACAGTGTTCTCCGGTTCTTTCGTGCCTTCTCAGGCTTGGCATACCCAGCTGATATTTGTAAATGGACTTATTAAACAGCTTCATTACCTGACAGTGGCAGAATGCAGTAATTCCACACCATTACCGCATAAGGATGAATGCTCAGGGCTTATTGCCAAACTGGAAGAGACCATGGTCAGCAGTCTGAAATTCACATCATTCTATCTATGCGTATAGATGGACACAGCGCACTGTTAAGTAGGTGCACATGAGTGGCCAGTAGCTGCCTGACGATTTTTGTCCAGAGCACTCAATTCATTTATCTTCCCCTTAGTGGGTGGCAAACATTTCCTGTAAGTACGATCTTAATAAGAACTAACATTTATTAAGCACTTACTGTGTGCCAGACATGTCCCACACCCTGGACATGTTGGAACTCACTGAATCTTCAAAACAAACCCTGTCATCCTCCCTGTGTGAGAGATAAGGGAGGCTGAGAGATGCTGAGGAACTGCTTTCTCATGGTGGAGCCGTCTTTGAATCCAGAGAGCCCAGACATGGCCCAGGCTTTTAATCAGGACCTACACAGCCCCTCACGTGTGTGTTCTGTCCCTCGCTCTGTTTTAGAGGTTGTTTTTGTGTCAGTGTGACGGGGGAGGGGTCTTACATTTTGCTGTAGTCTGAACTACAGTGTCAGCACACATGGGGCTGGTGGCAGCCATTGGATGGTGGGCACAACTCCTGTTGGCAGCTGAAAAGAAATATACTGCTCAAAGATGGAACAGCGAGGGTAACGGACAGCTCCCGGGGAAAGGTTCAGCATGCTCACAGTGGAAGAGCAAGCATGACCACGATTAATGAAGTCGTGGTCACTTTCGAGCTCAAGACAGCCCTGACTCTTGATTGCAAGCACTGCCATTTGAACAGGGCTGGCAGACCCTCAGCCTGTGGTGAGGATCTGTCATCCTGCTTCCCCCTGACTTGGCAGCTGGGCTCAGTCATTTTATCTATTTCCAAGGAACTCCTGAGGTCTCTTCCCTTCCTTCTTCCCGTTTTTGTGCTTGCAATTGGTTTTAATCAGAGGCAAGACGCTGAATCAGCTTCTAGCCTGAATTTTTTCAGCTGGTGCAACGATTCCGTGACAGGGGCTGCATTGACATTTTTATCACCGTCTCTTAAGCCTGCATAATTTATCTTGTCCTCCCAGCCCCCTCCTATCAGTTTACATAACCAGAGTGAAGCTCTGGCCCGAGGAACCAGCCACACTTGGGCTGTGCCTGCCTTTCCCATGGACTTCCACACTCTCTTCTTTTCTGTCAGTGTGAAGTTTGGGTGAAGGCTCTTTTGTCCCCCACATCAGTTCAGCTAGGTTAGATTTGTTGGTGGGTTCTTGTAAGAACTCCTCATCAGAGGGTATAGACTCTGCAGCCAATGAAATGGTTCTTAGATTAAAGTTTCCTGGTTAGGAATCTGATCTGTTCCTTAGAAATGAATTATTTTTTTCCTACTCAAAAGATTTGAAAAAATAACGGTAAGTTCCAGGGAGATTATTTTATAGACCCCTACAGGGGGCTTCTTCCCTGGGCAGTTTCACCGTTCAAACGTAGAAATAACACTTCTAACAATACCACCAATTATGCTCACAGAGCTCTTCCCAGCATGCCAGTAACGGAGGCCTTGTGGCTGATAGGTGCTGCGCATGCTCAGAAGTGTGCTGGACACCGGACCTGGATGAAATCATCTCCTCCCTTTATCAGCTAAGAAAAAAAAAATCAAAACAGGGATGAACAAAGAGGAAATGAATGTCCAGGCCCTGGCACTGCTCAGGCCATGCACTTGGGGTTTTGGGGTTTAAGATGAGACACGTGTGAAGTTTTCCTCAGACTAGAGAAGGAAAACTACTCAACTTATTTTTTCATGAAAAGATTCATCTTGGGGTCCATCAAAAAGCAAGGTCCTTTTGCATACACAAAATGGAGTTTTAATTACCCGACCTTAGGAATTACTCAGTCTCTTTCAGTAATCTGCTTTGGAGTTAGGTTACGTTGGGATTTATGACTATAATGGTATTAAAATATTCAACTAAGTATGAGCTAATGTGTTTCCTTCCCACCCCAAGCCACAGCTTCCTCAGAGGGTCTGGAGTCCATAGCATGTCAGGCTGTAGAGATTCTACCTTCTCAAAGCCAGTAGGTTCCAGATGGGAAATTATAATCCTTCCTGGGAGAGATTAATGCATGACCAACAGTGATAAAATGTTAAATTTGGGGGGTGGAGGATACTGGAGATTGAACCCAGGGGTTCCCTTGCATCACTGAGCTACACCCCAAGTTCTTTTCAAAATTTATTTTGAGACAGGATCTCACTAAATTGCTGAGAATTTCACTAAGTAACTGAGGCTGGCCTCAAGCTTGCTATCCTCCTGTCTCAGTCTCCTGAATCACTGAGATGACAGACCTGTGCCACTATGCCCAGCTGATGAATGTTAATTGTCTATGTCAGCTTGGCTAGGATGTCATGTGCGTGGCCTCATTCAATCCACTGAAGGTCTTAAGAACAAAGACAGTCTGGGGATGAAGCTCAGTGGTAGAGCACTTGCTGAGCATGCAGGAAGCCTGGGATTAAATCCCCAGCACCACCAAAACAAACAAACAAACAAACAGAAAAATAAAATCAAAACAGGACAAAGACTGTCCTGGGGAGAAGAAATTTGACCTTGAGATAGCCGTTTGGAAGGCTGGCCTGAGTCCTTGCTGCTGGCCTGCTTTCTGACTCAGGGCAACAGCATCGACTCTTCCTGGAACATCCCCCTTGGCCTGCGCTACAGCCACACCTCAGCGGTTCCTTAAAACCCCCCACCCACCCCACCCCTCCTGTTGGTTCTGTTTCTCTGGAGGACCTTGGCTAATACAAATGGCAACAGGTCTTCCTGTTCAGCCTCCCCTGACCGGTGACACCACTGGGGCCTTCAACGTGGGCTGGGGTCTCTCCACCCATCCTACTCTTTTCAGTCCTTTTAAGGAAAATTTTGGTCCATTTTTCTCTTGTCAGCTGAATACTGCAATTTCTAGCAGTTGGTTCTTAATGGTTATCACTGAAATCCCAGCCATTTCCTTGGAGACACCTCAGTGACCTCCTTGGACTCTGCTCACAGGCCACCTCTTCCAGGGGGCCTGCCCTGGGGACCCTCCCGCCTTCCCACGGCTGCCCTGGGCTCCACTCTGCTCCCGCGGCGCCCCCTGCACGTACTTCTGTACCCCTGAGTTCAGCGTGTGGGATCATACACTGTCGCATGCCTGTCTTTTTCTGTCATAATCTGGACTCTTTAAGGTTGATTTATGCTTGTGTCCTTGGTGGATGACGTGGTGTCTGCCCAGAGCAGGAGTGCATGTGCTTGACTCCATGAGTGGATGAGTGAAAGGCTGGTTTTATCTTGGTGGTTCCATGTCATCTCTAGAAGTTCCCCCTTTCCCTCTAGAGTGGGTGAGAAGGGACACAGGCACCCTGCTCTTATTCCAGTCACCTCATTTTCTGACCTCGAAGGTCTTCAACTTCTTCAGCCTTCCTTTCCTAATCTACTGGGTGGAAATAACTTGTCCCCACCCCAGGAAATAACTTGTCCCACCCCCCAGGGGGTTAGCATGAAGATAGAGTGGTCTACACGTGTGTCGTTCTAGAACTAGGAGGTGGCACTCCCCGTGTCGCTAAGCATTTGTTCCAGTACACTTGCTCTGAAATTCTCTGAAGCTGAATCTGCAGCACAAGCCAGTCCTCTGACTGTAGCCACAGTTCCCACATTTTCCTTTTTTGCTGAAGGGAGGGCATTGTGTGGGGCTTTGCCTCAGCTCTGGTTCAGGATGATCTCTCCCTCCAACCTAAGAAGCCTCCTGGGGTCTCCTGCTCAGGCAGGCAGGTCTGATTTCAGAGGTAGAGCGATGATTTTGTTTGCTTTCCTTAGACCAGTGATTCTCAACTGGGGATGACTTTGCCCCCCAGGGGACATTTGATAATGTCTTCAGATACTTTTTCTGCCACAACTGGGATGTGTGAAATGCAAGTAGGCCAGGGAAGGTTTGCTCAATGTTCTCCAATGTGCAGGATATCCCTCAAGAACGAAGAATTGTCTGATCCAAGAAATTGTTGATGCTGGGGTTAAAAGCCCTACTGTGTGCAGTAGATGTGACAGATGCAATAGGCGCTTCCATCTTTGGCATATAAAGGAGGGCAGAACAGACCACTAGTGTGTCACAAGAAGGTTCTCCAGTGTTACAACGCAGGTAATGTCTCCATTCATCTTTCCTCTCTGGTTCCAGACTGAATCACTGCTTACTCAATCTTTCTCTGTACTAACATTTTCTCGAAGTATGTGTTAACTTAATATTTAGGGGCTGGGGTTGTGGCTCAGTGGTAGAGCGCTGGTTTAGCACGCGTGAGGCACTGGGTTAAATCCCCAGCACCGCATAAAAAACTAAGTAAACAAAACAAAGGTGTTGTGTGTCTATCTACAACTAAAAATGTTTTTTAAAAACTTAATATTGATATGGGATTTGACTGCAGAGCTGGGCAGTGGCAGAAATTGTTTGGCATTAGATGACTTTATTGGATAAAGAAGAAAATGAGATACATCAACAGACATTATGATGTCTTCTTGTTTTATTTATGGGTGGAGACATTCAGCAGTACAGTTTGGGATTAAAAGTGTCTTTTCTCCACTTAGACAGGCCTGGTTCTGCCCTGGCTGTGATGCAAGCTGTGTGATATTTCACAAGTTACCTAACTGCTCTGTTCTTTGGTTTCCTCACTGTACAATGGGAATAACACACATCTCAAAGAGTTATTGTGAAGGTAAGTGATATAAAACAAGGAAGCACCCAACTTAAACAACTTGGGCTCTACAACTTTCTAGTAATGTCATCCCAGGCAAAAACTTTAACCCTTTCAAACCTCAAGTGATGCATCTATAAGATGGAAATACTAACATTATTGATTTCACAGCACTATTGTAAACATTAAATAAGATAAAATATGGGAAGTGCTTTTTTTTCAGTTAGCTGTGTCTCAAAAAATTGCAGTCGCTTTTTATTTTTTCAAAGAGCTGTTTTAGGGGTTCAGAACGAAAGACGAAGTATGGAATTCTTCACTGGCTGAAGGCATGGCTTAGGTGTGGCTGGTTTTAGGTGCTGATTTAGCTAGAAGAAGGAATACCTAGAACAAAGCATGATTTCAGCTGTGTCTGGGAGTACTTTCGGGAAGAGGGTGCCACACAAGTCACGGTGGGCTAGGTGGGAAACCCTGCCCTCGTTGTGGTAAGCATCACCTGGCTGACCAGGGCCACCTCCCACGTGGACATTAGGGGTCCAGGCCCTCTGGCCACTGGACTGCAAGACTCGCTCCAGCAGCCCCTCCCCCAAAGTTCTCAGGCTCTCAGCCTCAAGCCAAGAGCTACCCTGTCGGGGACCCTAGTTCTGATGACTTCAGGTTTGCGACGAGCTGCCCTGCTGCTGTCAGGGTCTGCACCGGCAGGAATCCTGATGTGGGACTTCTCTGCTGCTACGGTCACATCGGCCATTCCCTAACAAGTCTCCTTTCCTGTATCTCTGTCCTCTCTAAATAATCCCAACACTGCCTAGTAAGGGCATTCGAGGATCGCCCATGAACTTGTCATCGTTTCCTCTGGGTCCAAGAGACATGGAAATCATTTGTAGCCAGGGGAGAGAAACCTCAGCACAGTCCTGTCTTAAAAGGCCAAGGAAAACTGTAGGCTGTGCAGGAAGAAATCCCTCCTCTCATTCCTATTTCCAGCAATTCCTTGTTCTAATGACACTCTGAAATTCCAGACTGGGAAATTGGCTTAGTAACGGAGTCAGCATGGTGATGTTTGGGGAGGGGGAAAAAAAAAAAACTTTTTCAATCAACAATAGTCCTTCCTCAGTTGAACCTTTGAAGCCATGATTCTGTCACGAAATGAGGGCTGAGTAACATTTCCCTTGGGCTTCTGGGCCAGATCAGAGATGCAGCATAGGACTGTCATGTGAACCCTGCCTAATTGGTTGGGGCAAAGAGCAGTGGGCCATCAATCTGTCCTTGAGTTTAGCCTTGCCCACGGGCAATTATAGGCAAATTCCGGAATAATTTTGTAGCTAATTGAGGAGTTCAAACTGCTGGCATGGTTACCACTGACTAATAAGACACACACTGCATCGAAGCAGAAGATGGATGGAATGAGCTCTGGAATCTTATTTTCATAAGGGATTATTACTAATGCTCATCATAACTCACAGGGAGACCTGCCTTACTGTATGTTTGGGATATGGAAAAACAATGGGGTGGTGAAAACTAATCGGAAAACATTTAAAGTCCTTAAAGGAAAAGGGGATGCTCAAAACAGGCTCCAAAGCAGAATCAAACCACATCATCCACAACCCGTGCAAATCCAGCTCACTTGGTTGGGACCCCTCAAACAAACAAGCAGAAATAAACAGGCACACAAAGACTGTAAAATGACCAGGCAGATTTTAAAAAGGTCCAAGTAGAACATAAAAATGAAAAATAAAGTTGTCATAATTAAATGTTCCATGTATTTTAGACTTAAATTGGGTGCATTGGAAGATGTGTGGAATAAACCACCTGTAATGCAACACGAAGAGACAGGAAAGTAGAAAAGCATGTTAAGAGATGTGCAGACGTAATGTGGGTATCTGGCATCCAGAAGAATCCTAAAAAAGAGGAGATGGAGACAGTGAGGGAGAGGCAGTCTTTGAAGGGATAAGGACTAAGGATTTTCTAGAGCTGATTAGCAAGTACCATTGAACACTAAAGAAATACAATGTATATGAAGAAAAACTAACTGGTAAAATATGGAAATAGAGATACAATGTATTGAAAATCCAGAACTCTAAAGATAAACAGTAAGCCAGAGAAAAGACTCAGTCAAAGTGTTGGAAAATCACACTGTTGGAAGACTTCTCACAGGAACAATGGAACCAATGCTCAGAACAATAATGTCTTCAAAGATTTAAGAAAGAAAAACACTGTCAACCTAAAAAACATATCCTCAGCAATATGACCTTTCTAGAACTAGGACACAACGAATGTATTTAGACCCAGGAAGAGTTTGCCGCAGCAGACCTTTGCTAAAACATTTATAAAGAAAGTATTTCAGGAAGGGGAAAAGTATTTTCCAGAAGGAGTATCTGAGAAGCAAAAAGAATAGTGACCTAAGGCATTGGCAACACATAGAGGAGTTCAGATGTTTGACATCCATTTCTGCATGTTAGAATCATCTGGGTAAAAGTCTAACTTAAATACCTTAAATGAATCTTAAACACGAGTATTTGTTAAAAAACTTTTCCAGAAAAGTCTAATGTAAATCTGAGCTGAAAGTCATTGACGTGGATAAATATTGTCTGAATTAAATCACACATACATTATTTACATATAAAAATAAAATACAGAAATCATACACACACATATGAAACTATAATAAGTACAAGGTTTAAAAAGAACATATGTAAAATAAGAAACATCAAGTCCGGAGGGGTCTATTGAAGTTAAAATCTTCAAAGATCCTTGCTTTGTTTAACAAGAAGATTTAAAGTATTAATAAAAAACTTAAATCTAATTAGGCATGGTTTCTTTTTAGTAACTTTTGTTATTGGAAGGCAATGAACCAAAAATACAAATTAAGACATTATGAAAAAAGAAAATAATAACTATCAGGAAGTAGAAGGAAAAAATAGTAAAGATGAAGAAGAAATTAACAAAATAGAAAACAAATTAAATAGATCAAGAAAGCAAAACTTCTCTTTTATTAATTTTTTCTTTTATTAATGTTTTCAGACAGTCTACCTCTGTCAAGATTTATTGAGAAAGAGATGCCACACATGAAAATATTGGAAATAAAAAAAGAACATAACTAGATGTGGCAGAGATAGAAAAAGAGAACAGCATGGAAAAGAATGTGGCAAGCAATTTAGAAACTTAGATGAAATCACCTAATTCCTTTAGAAAGTAATTTATCAAAACTGACTCAAGAAGAAATAGAAAGCCTGAACATTTCTATAAGATTTTTAAAAATTCAGTCTGAGTTTGGTAATCATCCCATGAAGGAAGAAAACATCCAGATTATTCTACAGGCAAGTTTTGCAATACATAATTTAAAATAATTAGCCATGATTGTAGTGTGCATTCCAAACAGTCAAAACAGATGTCAGTTACAAACTTTAGGAACAGGCCTTCCAGTGTACACTGACTGAATATCAGATTTAGTTTTTCAAAACTTTCAAGAAAATGACCATTCCAACAATAGGAAAACTTTTTTTGAAGAGGTTATTAAAAGAGAAAATTCTCCACAATTCACTCTCTTCTGGTCCTAGCCCTAATCTTGTTTCCAAAATCAGTCAAGGATAGAAAGAAAAGAGGAAAATTTGTAACTTAATCTCACTCATAAACATAGATCTAAATTGCTTAAACAAAACATTAACAGTAAATTCAATGGTATATAAATCTATGATATACTGTGATAAAATTTATTCCAGAAAACAATAGTGGTCTCACACTAAAAATTTAGAAATGTAATTTTCCATGTAAATTGAATATAGGAAAAAATTATTTCAATAAATGCCAAAAAAGTTGAGGAAATTTGACACATATTTCAAAGATTTGTCTATTTTTATACATATCATATATTATGCATTTATTTTTTCATATATAATATACACATATACATTTTTCATATGTGTTATAATTGTTATATGAATATCCTTACATAATTTTACAAGGGTATTGTAAGCATATATAATTTTATATATGATATATACTTATATAAATACACAGAATTAGATATAAATTGTGTATAAACATATAAGCATGTGAATATACATGTTCTACACATTTGTAAATAGGGATGTATATCATTACATCAAGACACAAACAAGGTGCGGTGTCGACACTCTTGTGACTATGTCTCATTGAGTAAGAGGGTCCTAGCAAACTGGAGGGCAAAGTTCTCCCCCTGGCTTTGAAGACGAACAACCACATTGTCAGCTGCCTATGGAACGTGCTGAGAGGCAGTAACTGGGGAGCAGAAGCCCCTCAGAAGCTGGCCTCCCTCATAGACTCAAGGAAAACAATTTTGCCAATGACTGTGTGAGCTTGGATGTGGATTCCTCCCCAGATGGGTCCTCAGATAAGAAAGCAGCCTGGTCAGACCCTTGTTTGAAGCTGGTGGGAGCCTGAGCAGAGGATCCAAGCAAACTATGCTGAACTGTGATCCCTGAGACAATAAATGTGTGTTATTTAAACACTGTTGGAATTGGGATGATTTGTTACCAAACAATAGGAAAGTGACCTGGGCTGTTTTCTCAAGTCCCTAAAGACTACAGGAGCATATTCTAAACAGTAGCAATAGATCTACCAAGAACAAATGAACTTCAGCTTCAGAGCCCCTAATTCACACCTGCTTCTTCCAAAGCAGTTTTGCATACATTATGTGGAGAGGGCCTCAGACTCCACAAGCTGGATCCACCTACCTCTGATAAATTGTAGAGAACAGGGACCCTAAGTGTTCTCCTTTGGACCTGAGGGACATCAAATAGGATGACTGTAATAGAGGTGTTAAATAAGTGTTCAAACTGAATTGCTATTTTTCTAGAGGTATCACAGAAGAGCAACTCTAAAGGTTTCATTCTGTCATTCATTCATGCTTAAATCTTGAGTTATTGGTTGTGGACAATTGTTTATAAATTGTTACACTATATAATTTTTATTCATTAATGTGTGCACTTTTGTCTGTGAGGTTAACTCCTCTATATCAGATAAACTATGGAAAATACTCGTGGTTTCCTGTTTGCTTCCATCTGGTGGTGGCCTTGAGCTGGATTATGCCTCTAGAGATATACTAGGGAGGCAGGGACTAAGATCATACAATCTGCTGTGGTCCTTTCCAGGTTTAGGTCCTTCTTAAGACTACTCTCTCCAATATTTCTCAGTGAATAAATTATTTTATGGAGGGAAAAGGTCTCTTTTAGGTCATATTGGTATGGTTTGATGACTTAGAACAAGTTCAAGTAGAAGGCAGAATAGAAACCTAAATAAAAGTATTAATAATATTGTACCTGGTGTATCATTGGTGGATTTCTTCTCTTTCTTTCTTTGATTTTTTTAGTTATTGTGTGCCTACTATTTTCCTGGGCCTCTGGGTCCTAGTATGTGGAGATTCTTTTGATACTCTCTATAACTATTTCCTCTCTTCAGTTCAGCTATAAATTAAAGCTACAACTCCTAGATCATTTAGTGAAAGAATTTGAATAATGTTGATTGCATGAAAACTATCCAGGTGTCATTCTCCTTCCACCTCCTTCTTCAATCTGCCAGGGAAAAACCCAGCTCTTTGCAGAACCTCTCACGTTTGACCTCCCCTGTTCACTACAATCTGCCTCCACTCTCATGTCTAGAAGTGTCTCTAAACTTTGGTCTGGGAAGTGAGTCCCGGTAAATGCCCCCTCTTCCTCAGCATCTCCTGGAGCTTCTAACCCCTTGCTCTCATCACTCCTTTGAATTTAAGACCATGGAAGACCTTGCAGCTTAACTTTAGCCTATTAGGCCCAAGTTCAAGTTCAAGCTCCACCCAAGCTAAAACTCCTCAGGGCCAAGATTCTGACATTTTGTAGGTACTGGTGCTTCTGTTCCCGGGTCCTCAGGTCATGCTTATCTCACAGGGACTCTTCTGTTCCTACCAGCATTTCCGTAATGCACGTTAGTTAATGTGTACACGTGATATATGAGGGAATGACGTCAGGATAACTTGGAGCAGAGGAAGGAAAGAGAAGAGCTCTCAGTGTAGCCATTGTGTAGGTACAGGGGTATTTTCACAAAAATAAGAATTTTTATTGCAGTGGGAATTCCTCCCCAGAAGGTCACCCCAGGTGTGTGTTGGCAACTTGCAGTTGTTCGTTGGCAGCCTTAAGAGCAGACCCAAAAGCTCAGGGCTCCAGGCTCATCAGCGCTGCCCAGTACCCACTGGACTTGCTCTTGATGAAGGGCTGCCAAAACATCCACTTTTATGCATTTTTAATGTCTGGCTGCACTGAGGTTCTGATTGTTCTCGTTCATGCTCTGACACCTAGGAAGGTTTCGGGTGGAATGTCTTACCCTGCGTTTCCGTTGGCCCTATCGTTTGTAAGGCACAGGGTTTTCAAGCGTCTGCATCATATGGCTGCCAGGTGTGCTTCCCTGCGGGCAGCGCTGAGCCTTCAGCAGCATGTCCTGATGCTCATGGGATCTGGGGAGCTTCACCCCATCAGTCTTTAGTTTGCCTGTGTCAGAAATCATGGTAATGACGCATGTCCAGCGTCTGTGGCTCTGTGTCCACTGCTCTCCTGCTCTTCTTCTGAGCCTGGTGATCAGAGAACTGCACTGCCCTGATTTCTGCAGCTTCTCACCTGCTGTGGGCCAATGGGATCGTCAGTGTTTGTGTAGAAATGCACTGTGCTGGGCATCTGGGATTGCTATTTCATTTGCTTTGAGGGAAGAGGCTGAAAAGCTCAATGCAAGTATACAGCTCAAGGCTGCCAATTTCCCCCAACTCTGCTCATGCGTCCTGGAGCTGAAAGCCATGGGCCACAATTGCTGCACACTGGATGGATAAACAAACCATAAATAACTCTGTGAACACATCATAACCATGGGGCCAACCTGTCTCTCCTAGCCTGTCTGTCTCCAAAGCCTGAAGGAGTAACAGGAACAAGAGGGCCTCTTTCCCAGGGCTGAGGCAGCAGGAAGGGATCAAACCTTAAAGGAGAAGTTCCTCTTACGGGTGGAGTGGGGCAGCTGGACTTCATCTTGCTAAAGCCAAAGTGAGAGGAAGGGGGCTGGCCTAATGGACGGAGGGAAAAATGGCAAAGCAAAGGAAAAAAGAAAGAGCCAAGGCCAGATTTAGATTCTAAGAGGGACGAAGAGTCTCACTTTCTGAAAACACTAAAAATAAATCTCCTTGCCAATGCACACGTACGAGCACAGATGTGTGTGTGTGTGCGTGTGTGTGTGCGCGCACACACACCCCCTTCTGCATGATGAGAGACTTGTCCTTTCTTTTCTATAAAAAGAAAATTATGGGTAACCAGGTCTGGCTAAGGCCACAAGCAGGCTGAAACCGGTCTGGGGATATGTCCTCTTTGGTCCACATAAGTTTATAAATCATTTTTACGTGAAATGCCGTTATTAGCATATGTACTCTGCTGTTTGCTGAAGTCCCCACCACTCCCTAACATACAGTGGGCATTCTTCACAGTATCTGTTATCTCCCTGGTCCCTCTAGCAGGGTTTTCTCTCAAATCCAGTGTTTAAGTTTTGCAGAGGAGTCTTTCCTGTGCATCGTAGAATATTTAGCAGCCTCTCTGGCTTCTACCCACTAGATTCCTTTAGTACCCCATGTACCACCCGTAGCTAAAATGTTCTGAGATCCTTAAAGTCTCATGTCTGGTTATCGCCTGAACCAGGAGGAGTTCTTTGACTGTACGCCCCTACCTAAGTGTTCTTTCTTCCACAGTGTGGTAGTAGATCCACAAATTACCAGTTTTCCCCTTATAGAAAGAATTTTCTGAGTCTTTTTTAAGAGACCTCTTAAGGTAGATTCCTTGACATCCTCAATGTACATTTCATGGTAAAATGGCCAGTTGTACAATTCGGAGGCGATGGCCCCATGTCTCTGAGTCCACTTTCCTTGCTTGTTCAACAGGAGCAATGATGGTACCTGATATCAAGCTGCTCTGTCCTAGTTTGGCCAGAGGCTGGTTGAGGCTCATATTATCTGGTTGCTGGTTGCCTGTGTCATACTGTTAGATGCTTTGACTCTCCCCCTACCCATCTTACTAGGTTGTTGTGATGATGAAGTGGGAGAGTCCAGATATGATTGGCACATTGTAAATTCCTGGAAGATATGAGCTGTTATTTTCATAACCCACAGTCATAACCAAGTAAGGGAAGCCCCACCTGTCACTCTGACATTACATCCTCCCCTCTTTCCCCTGCCTGTCCCACCCACAGGGTGCATTCTTGTTTCTCTGCTTTGGCTAACTGTGCTCATTCTTGCCTTGGGGTCTTTGCACTTCTTGGCCTCCTACCTAGTGACTCTTAGACCACACCTTTAGTTTGCTTCTTATTTTGCAGATTTCTGTTCTGACTCATTTCAGGGAGTCCTTCCCTGACCTTTGTCTGTGAAAGAGGACGGGTATGGTTTCAATATTAGACATCCCCTCAAATCTCAAGGGTGAGACAAGGCAAGAAAGTTTAGAGGTGAAATGATTGGTTTGTGAGAGCATTGACCTAATAGGTGCATTAATCCCCTGACAGGGATTAACTGGGTGATGACTGAGAGCAGGTAGGGTGTGGCTGGAGGAGCTGGGTCTTTGGGGGCCTGCCTTTGGAGTTGATATTTGTGAGCTGAGTTTATCCTCTCTCTCTGCTTCCTGGTGTGATGTCCTGAGCTGCTTTCCTCTGCCACGTTCTTCTTCCATGATGTTCTTTCTCACCTCTGGCCCAGAACAAAGGAATCGGTTGTCTATGGACCAAAACCTCTGGAACCATGAGCCCCAAATAAACTTTTCCATTCTAAAATTGTTCTTGTGGTCATGGCAGTGAAAAACCTGACTAAAACCAGTACCATCTGCCTAATCCTGTGTACCATTGTGCTAGCAGGACTAATATTGACTTTTTGTTTTGTTTTTATGTGTCTTCCTCTTATCCCCAAAAAGGAAATTGGTAAGTGTGTGCGTAGGTCCAGCATTCTATCATGTCATGGAGGAGCCTGAGAGCCCAGCAAACAGCCCAAGTGCTCAATACATACCTGTGGAAGGAATACATTTAGTAGGAACTCTGGCTCTGATTCTAAGGCTAGAGCTTTTTCCATTTCATCAGATGTAAGACTTTCTAGAAAAAGATGAATACGATCCATTGATGAACAATTTGTTCATTGATTCCTTCCTTCCTTCCTTCCTTCCTTCCTTCCTTCCTTCCTTCCTTCCTTCCTTCCTTCCTTCCTTTAGCAAACATGAACTGTGTACCTTATTGGTAATCTACCTTCTCTGAACAGAAAATTGGAAGAAGTGAATTTCATTTTCTATTATTCTTCATTATCAACTGCGAGTAGAAAATATAGAGGCTCCCAGTTCAGATGCAAACATTCTTTTTCACATCAGCATTTCCCCAGGGTTTTTGAGCCAACTGGTGTTGAGAAGCTCACACAGCCACTCTTCCGTGTGCCAGGTGCCACCCAGGCATCACTGACTCTGCGATGGAGGAGGTCTGGTTCCAGACCCAGGCTGTGTTTCATATTCCAGCCTTCTCTGTTCTGTTCTGTCACCTTCGGAGTGTTCATCTCTACTGGCCTGGATGGTTGCATGGCTTTCCACGGGAGCATACAGACTCACCCCTTGTTGATCAAGACAATTCAGCTGCTGGCAGGCCTCAGGGAGACAGCCTGCTGTGTTCCTTTCTGTTTAACTACCACCAGCTCATTTTAATTCTCAGGCTCTCCCTCCTGTTTCATGACCATCTGTGAACCAGTGCACGGCTTGCTCCAATTTTCCCTTGTGCCCTTTTCTTTCCCTTAAGGCATCTATACTCTATCCTTTGTAAGGATTTAAAATCTAAACATTATGTGAAAAAGACAAGAATAATGCAAGTCATGAACACAGGGATCCTGACTCACTCTCTCAGGGGGTGATTTCAAGGTCTTTTGTTTTGGAAATCAATCTGGTTGGCTTTCTGTATTGGGTAAAGAGGGCAGTTTTAATTTTAGGGTGGCTAGTGCCTGTTTTCAGAGATTCATAGACATTCTCACAGCTGGTATGTCAATCAGCTCTCCACATAATGCTCCTGGAGCTGAACTTGGACTTTGTTTGTAGAGGAAGAGCATCCTCCTTGGCCCCTAGAAATTCATCCTGTAGAGTTTGGGACTGCTGTTCAGTGCCCTTACAGATCACCTTATTAGTTTTAACCCCTGAAAATAAACCTTGTCTCTCCATGGGTCCTTCTGTATGCTCAGCTGACTCAGACTCTGGGGGACAATTTTGACTGAAGACCCAATGGATGTGTTGGAAAAGGAATTGGTGGAATATCCAGGATTCACATCCAGAAAATATCCCCCATTCAATTTCTAAACACCAGTATGGCTGGTCATCTAAGTACAGACTCAACATCAGAGCAAACCCTCCTATAGGGTCTCATTGTGCAAGGATGACCACCTTTCTCTTTACAGATTTTAGAGCAAATTCTTGTTGTTTCAGTCATATAGTCCCAACTGTTCACAGAGCTTAGCAAATCATAAAGTATTTGGGAATATATAATGCTGGCTCTCAATAGTCATTCAAGCATCAATCATTATGTTAATTTAGCATCCATAAGTTTTGGTTCCAGTGAAATTCAGAAGATTTTTTTTAAGGGAATTGGTTGGGGTTCATTGAAAATGCTGAAAGTCTTTAGTTTCCCTGTGACTGTGAAAGGGACATATGATCAGTAACAGCCTAGACTTTCTGCTTTCACTGCTGCCTGCTCATGTGCATCTGCAGCTCTAGAGGAATTTATTGGGTTCTCACTGGGTTCACTCATGTGTTTCTCTATCTGTCAACACCATGTCATTACTTAGCTTCTGCCATATTTTCTCTCTCCTGCTCTTCCTAGGGCAGTATCTTCAATTTCCAAAGTCATGCAAGGCAGTCAGTCCTACCATCACTAAGGTTAATGTCCACTTTAACACCACTGTTGATGCCAAGGGGACTGTCACCTTAAGTTGTTGGTTAAGGGCTATGCTAAGGTCTGGGCTAAGGAAGAGCAATGGTATACTCCTTACCCCAGTTTTCCATCCCACATTTCCATATAAACAGCACTCACAGAGTTATAGATGTGGCTTCCCAGAAGTGGCCTCTGACCCTGATAGCCAATGATCCATGAGGCCAGGAAGGTTTCTTCATTACCATCCAGTGTTTCAACAGACCTCAGATGAAAGCTGAGGCCCATGCATGTCAACTTCAGCCACATACTCACATGGCTTGATTTAATTTAAGAACACCCAGGACCCTCCTGACCATGCCAAGAGAAAGAACACTTTACCTTTATGGGATGACAGAATGGAACTGCTAATAAGGGTCATCACCATCAGTGCAGGTGGGATGACTTTGTCTAGAACCTGCCCCCATGTCTAGACTCCTGGGCTCTTCAGGCCCTGACCTCAGCTCCTTATTGCCCTGGATTTTATGTTAATTCACAGCCCAGCCATGAATAAAATGTAGCCCTGGTGTGAACCGGACCTTACACGAAGACTGGGAAGGCAGGCATCGGCGGAACCCTCTCCCCGGGGCTTGGTCCTATTCTGTCCTTAGTCCACCTCAGCACTGAGGTATGTGCACAGGGGGCCCAATTGCCTTGCTGTGCAGTGAGAGATGGCTACCGAAGAGGGAACCATGCAGAATTCTGAGAAGACCTCTGTCCAAGAGAAAGCGCATCATAAGCCCACCTGTATACAATGTTCCCTATTTAAATTCTACCCACTCTTTCAGGGCCCAGTTGGATGTCATCTTTCCCATGTGACCTCCATTCTTCTCTAACATTTGTCCGGCATTGTGGATGTGCCCTCTTTCTTCAGCATGGTCTCAGAGCTCTTTGCGATGTAGCTGAGGCCATAGAAGCCCCTTGCACCTTTGGTGCATGTCTAATATGAAGCACTGTCTTGAGACTACAGAGCCCTGTAACTGCTGACCTCGTGCCTAGCTCTGGGATTCGTCTTCAGTTCCATTTCACAATTGTGTTAGAGAAGGTGATTCTTTGAAGTGAGTATGATAAATTTTTACTTTTGCAACATTTTTATTAAGCTTTACATCCCCAAGTATAAGAACAGCAAAGTATACTTACACACCCAAGAACAGCAAGAAGAAGTATCTCATAACAGATTAGCAACTTTTTCCTTTTCATCACAAAGATCATTTTGAAAGAATGCCGCTCCCTATTTTTTTCCATAAAAATCAAGATTTAATGGTAGTCAGGAGCCGGAAGTGATCCTGATTTACACTTTTCCTAGATCCCCTCTTGTGATTTTAAGTATAATTTTCCAAAACTATGAAAGCTTCAAGGTTCTTAGTGACGAAGAGCCTAGCAGTGACAATGTGGTGGCTTGGGGAACATGGCATTGTGATACTAATTATTTGGTCATATAAAGTGTTCTTCATGAAGTACACAGCCTAAATCAGATTGGGAATGAAATTACGGATCACATTTAGGGAATTATTCTTATGCACTTCTGGTTTTATTTCTTAATTGTTCACCTTGTTCCAAAAGAGATGTGTGGCAAGATCTAATCTGGATTTGATTCATGAGATGAAGACTTGAGTTTTCTTGGTCCACAAATTCAGTATGATCTGAAAGTAGCAGCCTCACGGTGACTGCTGCAGGCAGATTCATCTCAGGTAAAGCACCTGAGGGGGGTGGACAGGGATGGACACAGAGGAAGGAGAATAGGACAGTGTAGGCATAAGCCTGTATCATGAGGAAAGCTCGAAGGTCCAGGGATATGAGGTCGGCCTTGAGGAAGGAAGAATACATCTGAGAAATGCTCACTGTCAGAAATGCTGAATGATTAGAAGAGATTTCACATGGAGGAGGCTGCACTTTTTTTTCCAAGGCTGAATCAGGTCGAATGCAACAAAAGCTACAAGAATTTACTGCAAATTCTCATGCAGTAAAAAGAAGTGGTTTTTAAACAAAGATTTCTAATGGAGCACACAACTGTCTTGTGAGGCAGCATGCTCCCCTTCAGCAGCTAGGCCCAGAAAGAGGCTCTGTGGCCACCTGCAGGGATATTGTACAGTTTCCTCTCTGTCCTCTCAGGCCTGGGCCAGGGAGTGGGTGCAGTCTGGGGCTGAGCCAGCCTGAGTGGTGCCTGGGACTAGGATAGCAGCCCTTGGGTCCTGTGTCAAGAGAAGGGATGCAGACAATAAAACAAGGACTGATGCAAAAGGGCCAAAGGACTGGGGGCCAGGTGTGTCACGAATGGGTTACCAAACAGGAAGGGCAGAACAGACTGGAAGCAGGATGAATCCAGTAAGGCTAAGTGGAGACAAGCGAGATCTGATTTCACAAACTTGGTCCATCTTAGTGGCATTGCATTAGCAAGTAACTAACTTGTCTCACCGAGTAAAGTGTGGAGTTTGTAAAATTGGGAATCTAGTCCTGACAGATTCCTGCCCAGTAGCAGATTAGTTTTCCAATGTTACTTATATCAATGACATTGTCCTCAGTGGAGACACTGAGAATAAACCTATGGCTAAGTTCATACTGTTCAGCCTCTTGTATCTTCTAAAAGACTGAGCACAAGGTTAGGAAGACACATTCCTTCGTTCTTTATTTATTCACATGCTCAATCAGGAAAATTAGCCAACTTTCCTGGTTTTCAGAGTCCTTATCTGAAAAAAAAAAGGGGGGGAACTGCAAGTAGCTCTTCCTCCAAGTCCAAACCACCAGGGAGGAATTAATTTGTTAATTTTCCTTTGTCCATTGCATTTATTTTCCCTTACCCAAGGAAACATATTCCATGGCACATATTAGCTAATGTTTTTTTTCCGTCAGCCTCCAAGGGTATTCCTGTTTTCCAATTGATGTTATATGTGTGTGGACCAGTTAAGACACAGCTGAAAGGCTGGGGATGTGCTGCAGGCAGAGCATTTGCTTAGTGTGTACAAGGTCCTGGGTTCCATCCCCAGGGCTGCAAAAATTTCTACTTGTAGAAATCTGTCTTCAAGGCCCAGTTTTAAAGAACACTGAGAATGAGAATAATGCTTACCTCAAAGTGATAGATTGTTTTTTGTGATTCCCTCAGAAGCAGAATTCGAGATAAGCCAGATGTGTGAATGGTTTATCTAGGAATGTGACCTCAGCATGCAGGAGCAAGGGACAGGGAGAGTGGACTGACAAGGAGAGAGAGTGGATCCAAAGATGCATCCTTGAGTTGGTCATCACTAGGGAGAACTAGTGGCATGACCTTTGGGACTAACTCATTAATTTTAGAAAACACATTTTAGAACTATTCACTTGGGGGGACAAAAATATCTGTCCATTAATTGCCACTTCCCATTGGTCAAAGGTTACGCCATAAAAGTCAATTCTCCAGCTTTTGTGCATTAAATGAATGACCACAGGTTTCCCAGTTTCCCATGCTGTGACATCAGGGAGCTTCAGATATTGAGGCAAGAAGATGAGGCATTCTCAGGTGATTTGTGACTGAGAATTGATGCAGTCTTCAGAGAATTGATCTACATAGTCATGGGGAAATTAGAAGTGAAGCAGACAGGATTTACAGTATGCAATTATGGTGACCCAAATCCACTGCCTCTCACTGCTACCCCCAAACTTTGTGACTGATAATTTTGCACATCCTCCTGAACAGGTCTGATCAGCTCCCACAAAGGATCCTCTGGCCCTCTCACTGCTCCTCCGAGGACTGCTGGTCCCCTTGAGCACAATCCCCTCTGCTGGGTGCCACTTCTGGTGCTGCTAAGCATTGCCAGTTCTGCCCCTAGACACTATGCTGCACTTAAAATCCTTCCCAGCCTACAACTTCAGAGCCTGGTTATTTGGCCAGAGTTCTTACTCTCAACTCATCCATTTTAATGAAACCTTTTTTCAGGAGGCTTTCAGTCATGGAAATACACTCTTAGAGGTAGTCTCAAGGCTGTCCATTGGTGAGCAGAGCTTAATTTAATATTGGGACTAAAGTTACATAAATATTAGGTTGAACAAATGTTTATGCACTTTACCAAGCGGAAGTTCTAAAACATTCACAGATAGGAGTGGAATATAAAGAGAGAATGAGGCAGAGTCAGAGAGAAAGGGGGAGAGGGAGAGAATATCTGGTAGGATATTCTATCAGTAAGAAAGCAAAAGAATTGAACACTCTCTCCCACATCTTCCCTGTGTGCACAACTATGACTTTGTGTTACTAGATACACGAAGTAATTGTCCTAGGAAAAAATGGTTTTCTTGTACTGGATTACATCTGATAGTCATCCCCAATCTGCCTCTAACTCTAAGCCATGTTACTTGAATTTCTAACATTTTCCAGAGAATGTATTTAGTGACTTTCATTATTTATCTAATGCTATTAAACTGTGGTCATTATCTAGAATTCCTTGCAAATGATAACTCTAAAGCCCATGTGTTGTATCCTAAGCCCAATTCCTAGTCAAAACCCAAGGGAGATAGAGAACAGCTGTTACGTGCTGTATGCCCCATGGATTTTATAAATAGGCTTTGACTGATTAACTAGGTGATTCCTATTCTCTGCATCTCAGTTTCTCATAGTTTTGAAAGCTAGGGATCAGTTGCTACCAAGCCATTTCTTCCCAAGTATACTTAATCCCTGTTCTGATAGAAAGTGGGAGGGATATCCATTTACCAGTCTTTGAACCTATAAATCCTTCTCCTCTCAGTCTGGGAGTGTCCTGAGTGGTGAGGCTTGAATAGTGTCTCTTTTCAAAGAAATCCAAATTCTTTGGAGGACTGACTGCGCCCATCTTCTTGCACTCCTTACTGGGTGATGCTAATGAGATAGAAACAAGGACAGATGTGGACAGCCATGACGAAGCATCTTCAGGGTCAGGTAGAGAGTGTCGTTGAAGGGTGACAGGAGGCAGAACGTTGGAGGATGAGATAAAATTCCCAAGTAAGCTCATTTCCTGTTTCTTTATAAAAACACTGACTCCAACTGAGCCATTTTTGTGTACTGATCGTGATGATTGAGCTCGTAGACACTGACAGAAAGGAGGCCTCTGAGGTCATTTTATATGGTTTGATGTCTCCAGAAAGAACTATCCTTCATATATTTTAATAAAACAGAGAAGAGAGGGAGTAGAAATGGAAGAGCCAGAAGTGGAAATCTATATAATAGTGATAGTTGACCTTTATTGAGCACTTACTGTCTGATAGGCTCTTGCTTATTTGATCTGTTAATTCCATTTTATCAGTCAAGACCCCTTCAAGTGCAAGTGAAAGAATCGTAAACTAGTCAAAACTAGTTCTGGGCTTTGGGTTCTGTTCTCTCTGAGCTTTACATGATGCCCATTGAACAAACAGTCTTCCAGGCCACCACCAAGTGCTTAGCTGTGGACCCACCAATGCAGTAGTCTCCAGGCCTCCCTCCTCAGGCTTCCCCTTGGTGACCCCCCTTCTGCTGCTGTGTGTCCTTACTTCTCAGGTTCTCTGGCAAGCTTTGATGTGTCCAGCCTCACCACTGACTCAGGTAGTCAGCTAAGTGACCAATTCTGTACCCTCCAACACCCGCTTCCTATCTCCACTCTTCTGCCCTGTGCTGGCCTAACTCTGAATAAGTTCTCTGATTGCCATCATTCTTACAGTGTCTGTTGTCCTGACTGAAACCTGAACGACACACTGAACGTGTAAAAGTGACATGTGTGCAGGACACCTACTATCCTCATTTTATATATAAGAAAGCAAAACAAAGTTCAGGATAGTTAACGATTTTTCTCAGAATCACAAAATTTTCAAGTGAGAGGGTCAGGATTTGGACCCAAGCCTGTCTGACCCTAAAGCCCAAGCCCTTAGCTACCAGCTAAACCAAACTGTTACATTTTTCCTTACATACTTCTTAGTCTTGTCTCTTAAGGACCACAGGTGCATAGTAAGAATAATATAAAGCAAATAATTTGAAGGAGAGAGACCATAGGTTTAGATGAGCCACTATTAAAATAGAACAAATGAACGATCATATACCACTGCCTGAGGATTGGAGAAAGAGAGCTGGGTGCCTCATTAGTTCTCATTTGTCAGAAGGGCCCTCTGCTATGCCCTGTGGGCTGTGCACCTTTCGGGCAGTGTGGTCCATCTGTGGACCATGGCCCTGGTGTCTCCGTGGCTAGCTAGCTGTGTGTGGGAATGAGCTTAGAGACTGTTATGGCCACTCGGCCAAACCATCACCCACTTGCTGTTCTGCTTGTTCATGGCTCTTCTCATGTGTTTCATTGATATTTGCTTCTCACACAGCTAAGTCCAAATGTAGCCCCTGATCATTTGGGCTGAGGAAGTGGGAAAATGAGGTAAGGCCCAAACCTCAAATATGCCTGGGAGACCTGGGATCATTGCAAAGCATTCACTAAAGCACTCCAGGTCTTTATGAGAAAAATAGAATTGCTCTGTCAAATAATACTTACATCATTTAGTATTGGGATATTTGAGTTGAAGGGGAAGGATGTAAAGTATACAGATTAAAATTAAAAATTAAAATTGGAAACAGATGGTTTTCATAAAATATTCATCAAGTGAATGAGTGCATAAGTGGAGTTCATTAGGAGATGTTGAAAAGCTCCTCTGACATGTTGGCCACAGGAGGGTGGAAAATCTCCTACTAGAAGTTTTCCCTAGGTGGGCACAGACCTTGTCTACTGTGTACCCGTTCCACGAAAGTGCTCAGTAACAATTCTTGTTGGATGTAGAACTCAACTGAGTGAGGCTTGCATCTCATGAACCAAGTAAAACTGAGAAAAAGCAGGGAGGGTTAGGAAAGGTGTAAGGGACAATGAGTAAGAAGGAGCCCAAGTTTTCAGAGCAAAGTACTTCAACTTTGTCAGAATAGTGCAACAAAAGTATTGGTAGGTGGAAGGAAGGACTAGGCCCTCACAAGCCTGATTCCCAAGTGTTGGCTCATTCAATATGACCTTGGAATTCCACTTCTTCTCTCTGAGTCTTAGTTTTCCTCTTCAATAAAATGAGGTTGACTTGGGTGGTCCTTGAGAACCTTTGAGTTGTGTGACTAGAGTGGGGAAAAGCCAGAAAAGCCTGGTTTCTATGGGGCAATGGTGTTGTTTGGAGGTGGGAAGGGGAGCATGAGCTCCCACCTACTCTCGTCCTGCCCAGCCTCTTCCTTGCTCTCTGCCCTGAAGAGCATGGACTCTTCCTCTGGCTCAGCTTTATAAGTCTCTTTGAACCTGCTCCCTCTAGTGCCTACATTTCCTGGCAGCTCAGTTGGCTGGTGTCCCTAGGAGCAGAACAGAAGGGGCATCTCTGAGCAGAGCAGATGAGGACAGAGGGCATGGACCTTGACATGGTCTAGTGCTGTGCCAGACCAGAGTCAGGGCAATTTGTGCCCCAGCCAGAGCAAGAAGGTGGCAGAGGCAAACTAAATGCACACCCTGGGTCTCTCTGGAATCCAACCAGCACTGGAAATTTCACCAATACCAAATTCACTTGCCACTTTACAGGAAAAACTGAGCTTTGAGCCATCTTTCCTTCAGCAGTTCCAATCTGTTTTTCCAGTTGCCTTCTGCCTTAACCATCAGGACCATCTGCCCTTGGACAAGTGGATCTAGGCTGATGGTCTTGTGAAATACCCAGAGATTCATCCTCACACATACACACAAGTTCAATCACGTGATCGCAAACCTTCACATGTTCCCATAGGCCAAAACACATTTTTATACTTCCTGCCCTTGCCCCTAAAATAAGTTTTTGGCCCTTGAAATTGAAAAAGAACCAAGAAAATTTTGAAGCAGAATTCCTTGCAGTATGAATGCTTAAAATCAAGTCCCATCTTTATCTTAGCTCTTCATTATCATTATTATTTTGTACTGTAAATTAATTACAGTAATGGTAATTTGCTTTTCTGATTTTAATCGATTTGGCAGTTTAGGTTTCAATTTTTTTTCCCAAGAATTTCCAAAGAATCCATTCATGAAATGAAATCACCCGGTAAAGACTAGAAAGATGCGTGAAGTACCATTTTCATTTTCTGGATATTCTTGTTGTCATCTGTGGTTATTAGAAGTGGCAAATGTAAGGACTATAGATAAAGCAGAAGAGTAATGGAAAGAGCACAGTGTTTAATCCTGATTCAAATCCTTATTACTAAGAGTTGTGGCTTTAAACAGATAGGGGAACCCTTTGGACCTTTGGTTATCCCCTTGGTGAAACCAGAATAACAAAATCTATCCAAAAGACTAAGAAGACGACAATAGAAACAGCACAGACAAAAGTACCTGGTACATACGGATATTCTATAACATTTGAATCAACTGTGATGCTATGGTTTAGATATGAGGTGTCCCTCCAAAGCTCAAGTGTTAAAAAAAAGTCACAGGGAAGTTTAGAGGTGAAATGACTGGGTTATGAGGGCATTCCCATAATCAGCATATTAATCCACTTGAATGGATTAGCAAGATGGTAACTGTAGGCAGGTAGGGTGTGGCTGAAGAAGGCAGGTCACTGGGGTGTGACTTCGGGGTTTTTATTTTGTCCCTGGTGAGCTGAGCTCTCTCTCTGCTTGCTGGTGGCCATGTCCTGAGCTGCTTTGTCTCCCGCACACTTCTGCCATGATGTTCTGCCTCACCTTGGGCCCAGAGCTGGGCCCAGAGCTATGGCGTTGATCATCTGTGAACCGAGACCTCTGAAATTGTGAGCCAAAAATAAACTTTTCCTCCTCTTTGTTGTTCTTGTCAGGTCTTTGGGTCACAGTGGTGAAAAAGTTGACTAAAACACATGATGAATGTACACTTATGCTGAGTTACTTAACCTGAGGGTTTTGAAAGTAGCTAACCATACTTTCTCCTTTGGTTCTATTAGTAACTATTATTCGGGATGACCTTTGCAAGATTTGGTGTGTTCCCAGAATAACTAAGGGAAGGTCAATCCATATGTTTTTATATGTTACAGGGATTACTTTTAAGAAATTAGCATACAATAAAATAATTTATGCATGAGGCAATGCTCAGATTTCAGATAAAATTGCAGCCAATTAACCAGAATAATCCAACCTTCCTGACACAATCATTTCCATGTAAGGAGCCACACCTGCCAAACTCCGAAAAACATGTCCTTTGTGATTTTTCCTGGAGCACTAGCGTGGAGGAGCTGCCAGGGGAAAGGAAATGAATGGCCTTTTCAGTTCTCTTTAATTCCTTGGACCCACATTCATCAAGATACTGAGCATTTGCAGGAGGGTAGGCTTCTTGCCCTCTTTCTCTACCCTCGTCTCTACCCTGGAGGCTATTTAATGAGACATGACAAAGTCAATTTCCTCTGGAACACCAACTGGGCTCATCTTTGAGTCCAAAGCCCAACAATGTCTGCAGCCTTAGTTCTCCAGTCTCTTGTTTAAAGTCATAAGTAAAAGAATGTCTTGACAGGATTTGTCTTGGCTGCAGAGGTTTCCAGCCAGGCCAACAGCTCATCCTTGGTCTCTCGGCAACAGGGCTCCATTGTGGGACGAGGCTCTGACTGGGGCAGATGCAAGTCGGCTGGACGAATGTGTGTGTTTCTCTTCACCACGACAAAGGCAGTTTACAGATGAAGACTGGGGTTTCTATTCCACTTTAAATCAGCAAGAAGTGCTAAAGCCCTTTTCTGATTTCCATTCTGTGTCTTCCCCTGGGCTTTCCTCAGAAAACATGAAGTTCTTGTCCCTGGACAGAGCTGGGTATGACTGAGAAATTGTTTTGAAAGTGACAGATAAAGTACTGGGAGGGGATGGAGATATCTCTTTCAGGGAAATACTCAAGTCCTCCTTGCTCTTGTGGGAGACAGGAAAGGCTTTTCTCAACCACAGATTTTCAGTTTTTTCAGATTGATATAGATGGTCCATCTTCTCATAAAAGCATGTGGCATCCTCTTTTTATAAAACATTAAGCTGTTATATTAGATTAAAAGTTTTAAAGAAATACAAACAAGTAGACATGGTCAAGCTTCTCTAAACATTTATTAAACCTCATTCAAATCAAGACCATTTCTTTAGGCTTGCATGGATGTAGTTCCTCCTCTCACTTTGTAATCCTGGATCAACCATAAGATAGAGCTTAGAATTTCTAAGGTAGGGACCCAATATCAAATTTTCTTGTAGTTCTCATTGTCAAAAGTAAAAACTTGCAAATATGTATTGTGTTACCTAGTCTGACAATATTAATCTTTACCTGGAGAATATTGCCAACAGTTATAGTAATTACTGATATTATTGAGTTTATACCTGCCCATGTATAATTTGTTCTTTGACTCATCTGTTTTCTGTTTCCTTTTTGCCTTATTTTGGTAAGGCAATTTTTTATTATTTCATTATTTTTCTGTTATGATCATATTCTTTTTCCTATTTTTTTAACAATGATCCTGGAGAACGCAACTTGAACCATGATACGTTCACAACAGACTAAAACTTGGACCACTTCTGTGATACAGCTAGAACCTCTTAACTTTCTCTTTGCAAGAATTATCAAAATCCATTTGTCATGAATTTCAGTTTTACATATATTTAAAACTCCATAAATTTTGCCATTAGTTTTTTGAAGAATGAATATTAATTTATATTTTCTTACATATTTATCTTTTCCAGGGTTCTTTATTCTTTTCTGAATTTCCATGTTTTTATCTGGGATAATTTTTCTTTTGCCTGAGAAAAACATTTTGGTATTTCATGTAGTGCACACCCAGAAATGACAAATTCTGTTTTTTTCTGAAAAACAATTTTTTTTTCATCTTAAAGTATCTTTTTGCTGGGTATAGAATTCTGTTTGGTATTTCATTCTTTCAATACTTCTTGTCTTCTACCTACCCATTCCATTGTCTCTTGGCTTCCATTATTTCTATTATAAAGTCAGATATCATTCTTTGTTGCTTTACTGAAGGTACAAGTCTCTTCCCCTTCCACCCACTGGACATTCTGGATTTTCTTTCTGCTTTTGGTTTTCAGCAGTTTGGTCATTATGTGCTTGGATATGCTTTGTTTTGTATTTGTCTTGCTTGGGTTTCACTGAGATTTTTGAATCGTTGTGACCTTTATCGGTTTTTGAGAATTTTTAGCCATTATTTCTTACAATATTACTTTTGGATCATTTTCTCTTTTTGCTCATTCTTTGATGCCAACCACACACATGCTACACCTTTTAACATGTTCCACTTGCCTCACGGTTTTTCCATCCCTCACCCCCCACCCCTGCTCCATTCTGTATACCTCCCTTTGGACAAACACAATACTTGAATCAAACATACTATAACTATTGCTAATTTTGCTTATTTTTATTAACTTCAGATATTGTACTTTTTGCTTCTAGAATGTCTATTTGATGCTTTTATAAAACATGTAAAATCAAAATACCTGTTTAATTTATCCATATTTTGTATTTCTACTGTTCATATTTTCCCTTGTTTTCTTGAAAATATCAGTTAATACTCATTTTAAAGTCCTTAACTAATAACTCCAATATATGCATTATTTATGAGCCCGTTGCTATTGTAGGATGTACTTTGTGTATAAAATAAACACAGATAACTCCAGGTGAGATTGATTCTATCAAGAAGGCTCCTCTTTCCTCTGTTAAGCAAAAAGGGTGAGTCATGGATTATCTCAATATAATCAGAAATTGAGTTCAGTCTGGGTTGCACTGTAGTTGTTCACTGGTTCACTTCTTAATTTTCTCCCCTTTGTTATGTGTGATTCTGAGGTTTTTGATTCAGAGCCTTAGTCTTGAAAACTGTTGGAGAATGAGTTCTGATCTTTACATATTTGCAGCACTGCTTTTTAACCTCCTTCCCCTTGCAACTTCAAAGTTTGGTATCTTGAGGTAGGCAATCTCCCCTTGCGGGTCTTTATTTCCTTAGCATCATATATAAAATTTCACTTTTTCTTTTTCAAGCTTTCTGCCTAACTACCACCTTCTGGGCAGGGTGCAGTAGATTCATCAGGTCATGGAGGACTGGAACCATTAAAACTCCAGAGAGTGAAAACTATTTCCAGGTGATCTGATCAAGAGCAGCTATTTCTTTTCCACTGGAGACAAATCCAGAGTACTCCTTCCTTCCACAGATCTCCAGTCTTCAAAAATGTGATACTACTGTGGAAATGAGCAGAATGACCTGCCTAGGAGTTCAAACCATAATTTTCTGAATTATGTTCCAACTGGTTGACCTAATCATTGTCAATTTTTGTTATAATTATTAAGCACGAGTACAATAATGTGTAAATAAACTCTAAACCACATCTACTTATAGTTTTTTCTGCTTATAGTTTTCTGCTCTCTCAAAATTATGTATCCATTACCTTATAGATAAAAATCAATATTTAGCCAGTTTCTTTCTAACAAATAAACATCAATAACTAATATCAATTACTAGATAAATTTTGACTGGATTTTCAATACTTCACAACTGATTATTTTACTTCCAAATGCTTACAGGAAAATCTCTCTAATATAATGTGTCTACTTGGAACTTTTTTGAACTTTTAAACTTTATTTGACCTGAATTAGGGCACCATATGAGGACCAACCTAGATAATATAAACCCTTATGTAGAGTCTTTCATATTGAATCTGCATCCCTGCACTTATTCCTATTGTAAAAAATATGTGTTGCACTACTATTCAACATTGTTCTTGAAACTCTAGCCAGAGCAATTAGACAGACCAAAGAAATTAGAGGAATACGAATAGGAAAAGAAGAGATCAAACTATCCCTATTTGCTGATGACATGATTCTCTATCTAGAAGATCCTAAGAATTCCACCAGAAAACTACTGGAACTCATTAATGAATTCAGCAATGTAGCAGGATATAAAATTAATGCTCATAAATCTAATGCATTTTTATTCGTAAGTGATGCATCCTCTGAGAGAGAAATTAGGAAAACTACCCCATTCACACTAACCTCAAAAAAAATAAAATACTTGGGAATCAATCTAACAAAAGATGTGAAAGACCTCTACACTGAGAACTACAGAACGCTAAAGAAAGAAGTTAAAGAGCATCTGAGAAGATGGAAAGATCTCCCATGTTCTTGGATAGGCAGAATTAATATTGTCAAAATGGCCATACTTCCAAAAATGCTATACAAATTTAATGCAATTCCAATTAAAATCCCAATGATGGACCTCATAGAAATAGAGCAAGCAATCATGAAATTCATATGGAGGAATAAGAGACCCAGAATTGCTAAAGCAATCCTTAGCAAGAAGAGCGAAGCAGGGGGTTTCACAATACCAGACCTCCAACTATACTACAGAGCAATAGTGACAAAAACAGCATGGTATTGGTACCAAAATAGGCAGGTAGATCAATGGTACAGAATAGAGGACACAGAGACAAACCCAAATAAGTACAGGTATCTCATACTTGACAAAGGAGGCAAAAACATGCAATGGAGAAAAGACAGCCTCTTCAACAAATGGTGCTGGGAAAACTGGAAATCCATATGCAGCAAAATGAAACTAAACCCATATCTCTCACCCTGTACAAAACTCAACTCAAAGTGGATCAAGGACCTAGAAATCAGACCAGAGACTCTGCACCTAATAGAAGAGAAAATAGGTCCAAATCTTCATCATGTTGG